>JAOSBK010000008.1:12049064-12060395 GCA_027568895.1 Erythroxylum shatona
CTAATCGACATTTTGTCTTGTAAATGAAAATGTTTCTGAATAAAAGTGGGCCCAAATTTGCGATTATTGAAAAAAAATTTTATACCGACTTTTGATTGTTTTAGTGCTCTAGCACACCACTCTTGTGGGATACGAACTCGAATATCACCATCGATGTCGGGTTCGAGTCTTGCAGGAGTGGGTTGTTACAATATATGGGCGGGTGGTCTGGGCTATTGCAAACTTAGTTTGGTTGACCAACATAACTGAGAACAAGTGATGTAGAACCTCAAGGCTAAAGAACCCAAAACTCCTTAAACACACACTTTGGATAGAATAGGTATAAGATGAAATCCCCAACCCTGATGAACCTCTAATCAATTATAGGAAAGGAAAGGCATATAATAAGGTTGATTTGAAAACAATAATAGAAATTACCACAAGTGTTTACCTTGATAAGAATTATATTCTTGATGCAATAGAAGAAAACAAGAAAATCCTCCATTAAAGAATTCGTTATTCATCCATTCTAAACCTAGACAATTTTTATTATGATGTGTTTATACCCCTTGAAAGATAGAAACCCTAACTATAAAAAGGGCCTTTAAACATGGGTCTCCCACCAAAATAATTAAAACTCAAACTAATATTTCTAAAATATAGCCCATTAAACCTAAAAGATTAAACAAGCCCAAACACTAGTAGCTGGTTGCTGAAAGTTATGCTTCTAACGTAAAATAATTAATTAAACAAGAAAGAAAGTCTTCTTGCACATTCAACTTAACTTGATTAGTTATGATGCCAGTGGCCCTCATATTCTCTTGAGATTCTATGTCATCTATAACTCAGCCCGTGTAGGATTGAAACGCTTCTTTGACCTTCTTAACTCTTGATCTTGTTATTAGTTCCTCTAGCATTACTAGCTCATCTTTGGATCCACTTCTCTTACAAAATAACATGGTTGCGCTCACATCAACTAATATTTCAAACTTCTTAAGTTCTTTTAATGATGAAAGCAAACTCCTTTGACAAAAACTTATGTTAAAAATATTCCAAAAGTTTCTTAATTTTATTTTAAATTAAAAATGTTTTTAAATAAAAACCTTAATTCCTTTTGAAAATTAAAAGGATTTATCAATAAGTTCAAAATATGTTACATTTAAGCTTGAAGAGCCCTCAAAAGTATTAAAGTAAATGAGTAAAAGATATAAAAAAATATGAATGAATTTGTGGACTTGTTATATTTTAATCTTTCTTGTTCTTATCCTTATCTTGAATGGATTTTAATTTTACGGGCTTCTCTTTATGGTCAGCCACTAACCTAGTTTGGTTCACTAGTGTATTTGAGAGTAAGTGTTTCAAACCTTTTAGTTCTTTTAATGATAAAAACAAACTTCTTTGACAAAAACTTGAATCAAAACTATCCTAAAAGTTCCTTAAAATTTTGTTTAAATTTTAAAAACTTTTTAAAATAAAGACGTTCATTCCTTTTGACAATTAAAGATTTATGCAATAAGTTCAAAGCTTGATATATTTATACATAAAGAGCCCTAAAAGCATTAAAATAAATGAGTAAAAGATACAACAAAAAATTATGAATGAATTTATGGACTTGTTATACCTTGATCTTTCGTATTCTTACCCTTAACTTTGGATTTAAAGTTTATGAACTTCTCTTTATGGTCTTTATAAGGTGCTTTTTGATTTATTTTATAGTGCTTTCTTTTAAGATATTAAAAAATAAATCATTAGTATTAACTCCATTTTGTTATTACTAAAATATGGATTAGGACGTCCTTTGGTTTAAAAATCTTTCCCTTTCTAGTAATGATAAAACAGCTCATAACATTTGAAAGTAAACAATGAAATTAACCATTTAAACACACAAATTTTCTCTATATAAAAGAAATATGAACATTTGACCCCCTCTTAACTCACGCATCACTAAAATCTCAAGATTAAGAGACAAAATATTTTCCATTCAAGCATAAGTATCATAAGGAAAGAACAAAAGTCAAGTAGCATAATCACAAATTATAATAATATAAACATATGCATAAATTATTCTATCCTCAATAGTGAGAACAATTATAATTTTAAGTAAATCAAAGAGATTGACACCACTTCTCTTGAAAACATCTAATATCACTCTCTCCCTCCTTTATATAACCATAAAAGAGAAACTATTTGGAGAAAGAAAGTGAGAATGAAATAATGTGAACAAGTCCTCAATGCAATCTCAGAAAGAATGAACTTTACCTTGAATTAAAGTAATATGAGACTTAGAAGCATAAAAGTGAGAATCTATATAGAGCTATGACATAGTCATGAGTTGGTAGCCTCATCATCTATAGGAAACTCAATAGTATGACTCAAAAGAGGCTCATCATCAGGCTATTGTTGTTATGTCTACTATTTCTAATAGGAACTAATCATTTGTCCATCAATTAACTGGTAATCTACTAATAAAGAGTGGAGGAATCTAAGAAGAAGTTGAAATCAAGCCCATCTTCGCTAATTGAATGTTGAAATGCGAAAGGATGAGACTAAGCATAAGGATATGCTAATTCTTTTTTTTTTTTTTGGTGTTGGAGAATTGATAATTTGTGTATAAAAAATTGAATAAGATTAACATGCTCATTATCATTAGAGTGAAAAAGAATTAAAGATCATCATGGCCCAAAAGAAAGTAAGGTGTCCACTAAAAAAAAGATAAACTTATCCTTGATAAAAATATGGTGGAAACCAAGAATGACTTTAAGATCACAAACAACTTTAGGCTTTCCAGTAAAAATTTCGTACGATTTATCTCAAATATAGTTTGACCCTATTGGTCACATAATGAGGCCTAATATGATACTTTATAAGATAACTACAATAGGCATAATCCTTGGGTATGGGAATACTAAAAAGTAATGGCATCACTGATGAGTTATTTTCACACTTTATAATTTAAAAAGGATATAAGTGTCATCACTAAGTACATGAGGTTTAAGGTTGTAGTAAAAAATTGATAAATTTATGGGTTGGTAATTCTTGATAAGTGAGGGTTCTCACCTTCGATAAAATTAAATAAAACCATAATCTTTAAATTAGTCTAAAGAAGTAGGAATTGTTTTTCATATAAGACACACAAACTATAATTAACAAACTAAGGAGAGGGAACGTCAAATTACTCATCCTCATTGCTCAATGGATGTGAAGGAGGAGGTGGAGTAAGAGATGTCTTAAGAGTCCTTTATGTATTAGCTTGGCTCTAGAGGTTCCTACCTCTAGTGAGAGTCCTCTAACTATAAAAGCAACAAGATGGGGCACCAATAGGCTCTTTAGGCACAAAAGAAGAGTATCCTTGACTCCTAGCTATAAAAATAAAAAGCATGAGAACCTAAAGAGTTTAAAAAGAGACCTATAAAGGCACCAAGATGGATATAGGAGTAAGGATACCCATATCTATAACCTAAAAAAATCACTTTAATAAAGTTCTAAAATACCAACTTCAATAACATCCATCCATAATCACAATTATTAAGAAAACCCACGTTATGTATGCAAAGTTGACTAAAAAGTTGAATTTACATTAATGTGAGATGGAGTTGATCAAAATTAATAAACTTAGGCATGAAGGGGTTCAATTAAATGTTTAAAATTATAGAAATATTATTTAATAGGTTCAACTTGATAAAAAAATTTAATACAATTGAAAATTTCCCAATTTTTGTCATTGTGTCTATGTTGAAATTCCAATTGGAACATAAATTGATAAAACTCAATAAAGCTGAGTATTAGAATAGGTCAAATATGCTTTTGGTCGTAATAACCAACCACCAATTTTATAAAAAGAGTATGCACTTTTGGATAAATTTATAAACCCTAAAATAGAAAAGTAAAGAGTGCTTAAAAGTCAAATTCATTCAAAATCAAGGATGAATATACACAATTAAGTGCAAAACAACCTTGATTCAATTTTCAGTTTCACCATAGTAGCATCAGTTTTATCTAAGAACAAAAAAATTCCCATATCTAAAACCTTAAAACATTGAAATTTCCAATTTGATTATACCTAAAAGAAATTTCATGAAATTAAATGCTCAAGTAGATTACAAATCATAAAAGCAATGTAAATTAATATAAATTTTAAGAAAAAAATCATGAATTTTTAAATATCCCCAAATTAAAATAGGGTTAGGGTTTACCCAAAAATGAATTTGATGAGTTGAGGTTGGATATCAATGGAACTTGATCTTGGAAATGGAGAAGAGTCTACTTTAGCTTACTGTGTAGCTTAACATGTACTGAGAGAGAACAACTGGAGGTCAAAAGGAGATGTCACATCAGAGAGCGTTAAGAATGCTTCTTGAATCATGAAGAAATGTAGGAAGGTTGAGTGATAAAGATAGAAAGTAGGTCAAAATGAAGGTCTAAGAAGGTCAAAATATAGTGGTTTTGACTTAGGTGTGACGATTAAGGGTACAAAACTTGGTAGTTTTTAGAGAAAATGATGGAGGTTACTTAAGCTAATAGACAAAAGATGAGATAGAGAGGAAAAGTTTGTTTGTTATATTAGTTGTCCAATCTAATGTATTGGGTGACTAATATAATTAAACAAATATTTAACAAAATGATATCATAAAATCTACTTTAAAGAAAGGCTATATTAGTTGACCATTAAATGACAATAGTCAACCAATATGATGTATTCGTTGACCACTATATTGACCAAACTTCTTACAAATTAATGATACGGAACCGCTTAGGAAGTTATAAAGACACTAATTAACCACTCCTCTATATTGCCAACTACTATAACCTAAAATCATAGATTTCAATCCAAGAATCCTACCAAATTAATATTAAAAAGTACAAAAAAACATAATTTCAATGAAGTATCAATTAAAAGTAAATTTAAGTACTAAAGGAGATCTTAATCAAGTCCCATCAATTATGCCTAAGTCTTCCTCATTTAAATGGCTAATCAAATGAGTGCTTTCAATCTAAATGATTTCCACCATAATCGACATCCGAATAGCTAATCAAATAAAAATGAATGTTTAAGATACTAAAGTTCTATAGTATTACACAAATACCTAAGCATGCACTTGGCAGTTAAAAGATAAGACTCCATACTTGATTGAAATCTAGCACATAAACATAATATTGAGCCTATTTGTAATAAGATAAAATAAATTAACAATCATACCTTAATAAAGCTTTGCATCAACCTACTTTCAGTTTTTTATTCCTATTCAACTTACTTGTGATACTTATGGGTGTCCCAAATACCTGTAGTAGTGAGACTGCATAGTCGAACCTTTCATTGGACTTACAGTCCATCTGATCAAATACCCGCTCCGTTCTTTCCAACCATCCTTCTGTCTCTGCAGGGTCTTTACTTCCGTAGAAGTTTCCAACCCCTACTTTCTAAGCTTATCATACCTCCTCTCTCTCTTTTTAGGAATTCTCATAGGCATTTGTTCAAGCTGAGGTACCAGAGACTCTCTATTGGCTCTTATGGACTCAAGGTCAACTGATTCTGCTACTTGATCTCCTATTGCGGATAACCTATAACAAACAATAGTTGTGATCATTATACAAGTCTCTCATTATATATCATGTCTAAATGCTCTTATATATCCCTAAGGATGTCAAACCATGCTCTGATACCAAAAATTATAAAACCCCACTATCGTAGAGTATATGCCCGAACATTAAGAGGACATTTAAGAACATACCCTATGAGAATTGGCATCATACGGTACACAAGTATTCAAAAGACTAAATTTCCTTATTTCATTTACAAACATAAGCTTACATTGTCATTACATTAAATAATCCATATATTTACATTACATAACAATCGAGATTTTAGTGTTCTCTACTAAATGTTCTATATGAAATGAGAAACTAAGCAAGCACATTCTATCTAAACTCCTCAAACATTAGCTGACCAGACCTTTGAGCCATTTCTTATTTCCAAAATTGACAATACTAAACTACTACTAGATTGCCGTAGAAGTTAAGTCTCCTCAATACGTGAAAATTAACATTTGCAATTTTGATGAGTTTTACGAACTTAGTGAGTGAACCATCATCAATGTGCTCACTCAAAACAGAACATAAACATCACAAGTGTATAACACAGTTCAAACAATATCTTAAATCATTCAGAATCAAATCCCATATATCACCTCATCACAGTATACACCATATTTCAATAAGCCCATTATGAATACAAACATTTCATATAGTTATTTCAGAATAATCCAATCATTCATTTCAATTATTCATATGATCTACACAAACATAGCATATCATTATATCAACTAAATTTAGTCATTCTTTTCAATTATTCACATGATACATGTAAAGATATATATGCAATGCACATGAGACTACACTTTTATTTTTATTTTGTTATGACTGAGTGCCTATTTAACTATCTTGTACCCCTTTGTAGATACCGGGCTCATTTTAGATACTGTCCTGTATTCCTTAGTGGATACCAAGCTTATTAATCACTGAACCTGTGGCTCTTTGTGTACATTTATTAGCTTTAAGTTCTTTTCAGACTAGTTGACGCCTATAAGGGATGTGAATATGTATCATTGCATTATGATTAACATAAGGCCAATCATAAGTGATAACTTGATTCTTACTTCTAAATTGATTTTGAGGCCTAAATGGGTATGATCATAAAAGTGATGCCTATTTTTGAAATTCTTTTATGCTCCTAGTATAGTGAGAAAGATTTTTTCTGCCGTGTGGATCTAGTTGACAAGAGCAGTCATGACACACAGGTCGGTCAGCTGGGATTTTTAGGGATGACCTAGTTAGACTTTTGTATCAGTTACTTTTGGAGTATTGTATATAGACAGTGAAAATTTGATAGTCATGTAAATTTCTGTTTAGATGAAATGACACGAGGAAGTATTTTTGGTTTTAAAAAGTTAGCGATATTATATTGTGGTTTTGTTTATGCGATGCCATGAAAGTAGAGAAGTGACCGATCGTAGCCCTCCCTTATAGTAGGATGTGTATCGGGATGACCCACGGGCGTCCCGGTGCGTACTCTACGGTAAGGGGGCGCTACATTGTGTAATTTGTAACCGTATGGAAGTTAAAGGAAAATGCTGAAGGACAGATAGACACACCTTAGACATTATCGTGTAAGTGTATACAGTCATATCTGTCAATTATGTAAGTCACCGGGGTCATGTATCTCTATCCGTGGGTGACCATTTGCACGTAAAATCTTATCCTTTTAAGATTTAAAGATAAGTTTGTGAGATAAAAGTTTTATGGGATAGAAACACATGATGATAGAAGAATTTGAAAATCTAAATAGCTTTCGTGAACGATAGTTTTTCTAAAGTTTGATTAATATAATTTATTTAGGATTAGTATTAATATGTGTGTGTGTGTGTCTCTCTCTCTCTCTCTCTATATATATATATATATATATATATAATCAATTTGTATTTAGTTATAGAGGTTTGAGAGGAACTTTTGAAAGAGAGCTAGAAAATCTTTAGATGTGGTTGTTTTATGAGGTATTCTTTACTTGAAACCTTAACACTTGTATCTTGCTATTATTACCGTTAGTAGATTCACTATCGGTAAAATCTTATGTCTAATTTTTCTTATTGTCACCTATATTTTGTTATTGGATGAGTGATCTTATTGATCATGTTAGTGTTGTGACTTGGAGTCCCAGCAAGTGGTATCAAACTCATAGGTATGGAGAGTGGTAATAGATTTATGATGAAGTTGACATTAACCAACTATTCAATTTAAAGACCTATAATGAAAGATCTTATGTATTGCGAGGATATCTATGATTTCAATTGATATGGATAAAAGTATAAAAGATGATGTCTTGTCTAAATCAGAGAAGATGACAGGTAAAGAGTGCGAGAAGATGAAGCAAAAGACTTTGGAAACTATTAGACAGTGGATTAATGTTAGCATATCCAATAATGTATCTTAAGAGATAGATCATTTTGAGTTGTGGAAGAATTTGGAGGGAGGAAGACCACTCAGGCCTCCTTGATTAAAAGGCCTATGAATCTAAAGTTGAAGGTTGGAAAATTAGTGTTGGGATATCTTAACGATTTGCTCTTTTTGAGTTATTTACCAGATAATTGGGAAAGTTTAGTTGTGTCTATCAGCAACTCCATTCCAAATGGTATGCTATGTTTGGATATGATAAATAGAGCATGTTCAATGAAGATATTAGGAGGAAAGGGATCAATGTCGACAATATATATACTCTTATAGTAGAAATAAAGGAAGAAGTAAGCGTAAGGTCCTAAAAGGTAAGGAAAGTTAAAGAATAAGTTGAAGTTGAAAGATGAAAAAGAGACTAAGACGTGTCACTACTAATCTAAAGCTAGTTACATAAAGAAGTTCTACTATAAGTAGAAGAGAGACTAAAAGAAGCAAGACAACTAGAAGGATTGATATGGTAATAAATTTGCAGCAATGACATTAAGCACAGATGATGTAGTGTCGTTTATTTATCCGACCAATGATTGTTTCCATATTATTCAATCAAATTCAGACTAGCCTGTTAATATATGAGCATCATACCGTTATGTTATAAAGAGGGAGAACTTCACCAACTATAAGAGTGGTGATTTTATAAGTGTAAAGATTAGTAATCAGCTCCATTAACTTCGTCTGTATGAGTGACATTCGAGTTCAAACTGACGTTGGGTGTATTTTAACCTTGAGAGGTGTACGACACATTCTAGACTTATATCTTAATTTGTTATCTATTAATGTGCTTGATCAAGAGGGGTAGTAAAGCATTTTTGGAGATGGAAAATGGAAGCTATCCAAAGGAGCATTAACGATTGCTTGTGGTGGATTATGTTGCATCTTATACAAGACTCACTTGAAAGGGAGACAGAGATAAACATGAAGTGTTTATGAATTGATAATGAAGGAGAGTATACCTCTAATAAATTTGAAGATTATTATACAAAATATGACATAAGACATGAGAAGACCGGAGCCTGTTACCCTACAGCATAACAGTGTTACTAAGAGGATGAAGATAACCATTATTGAGAAAGTTTGGTATATGATCTAAATGTCTAAACTATTGAAATTCTTTTGGGGTGAGGTAGTCAAAACCACAGTATACGTGATCAATAAGCTCATTCAGTTCCTTTAGATCTTGACATTCTCGAGAAAGTGCGAAAAGGGAAGGATCCAACCTATTCGCATATAAAGATGTTTGGATGCAAGACTTTTAAGCACTTACCAAAGGATCAGAGATCATAGCTAGATTCAAAGACTAATCCTTGTGTTATTATTAGATATAATGATAGGAGTTTAGCTAAAGGCTCTATAACCCCAAAAATTAAAAGGTTATTAGAAGTAGTAATGTAAACTTTTACGAGTATGAGTTGACTGTACATTGTATCAAGGAAGACAATACTATTTTGAATCTTGTTACCTATAAGTGAAGAAGAAATAATGAGCCAGCATAAGATAGTGATGATTAGAAGCGATATGATAGAGATAAGTCACACGAGATACATCCTGTAGATAAGGTAGAAGAGATTCATGAGCATCATGAGCAAGGGAAACAACTTACTCAAGTGAAGGAATTTGTCTAACTTCGCAGGTCAACTAGAGTGAAGAGACCTTTAACAAGACACCCCAACTCAAAATGTTTTCCATTCACTGCTGAGGGGGAGCCAGAGAACTTCCAACAAGTGCAATCATTTAAAGATAAAGGCTCACAGCTTAAGGAACTGCAAAAGTAGATGGACTCATTGAAGAAGAAAGAGACTTATGCGTTAGTGAAACTGTAACATCCCATCCCTATATTAAGGGTTAGGACCTAAAATTTCAATGCATGTAAGCTCAAAGAGAGATTAAGGAAATGCATTTTCTTACTCATGCATAATGTTAGCATATATGCATATGAATATTGAATTTTTACACAAAAATAAGTGTACATGTATTCATTGACAACTTCTAGGTATGATTGTTTTTAAATGTGATGTTATTGCAAGTGAGAAGTAGAGGAAGTGGAAAGAGTGATCTAGGTATGGGTTGAGATAAGGAAAGATTTGGAAATAAAATTGGTAGTAATATGGAAAATGTTCACTAAATATGCTTCAGTCTTTTCGTCATAACATTTTCTATAGTTGCCCAAATGAGATGATTCTTAATTTGAATTAATCTAGAGATATATGGATACATTTTGTATGAAGACGTTGAATTTCAATTCTATCTCTAAGAGTCTCAAAATCTGTCATAAAGCAGGAACTGGATGCAGTACACTAAAAGATGAATGTAAAATTCGTCTTCAGAATTTAGGGGTAAATTTGGGATTGATATAAAGAGATTTTAGCTAAGATTCCTTCTGGAAAATTGTAGATCTTTATTTTAGCTTTCCAACGGTATATATCATGAAAAATTTTGATATCAGAGTCAAAAGTTATGATCTTTGTAAGTGGAGATGTTGAGACAGAAAAAGTAAGACAGAGTTTTGAGACGGAAAAAGTAAGACGAAGCTTTGAGACAGAAAAAGTAAGACGAAGTTTTGAGAAAGGAAAAGTAAGACGAGGTTTTGAGTTGGAAAAAGTAAGATGAAGTTTTGAGATGGAAAAAATAAGATGAAGTTTTGAGACGAAAAAAGTAAGACGATAGAAGTAAGACGATAAAAGTAAGACGATAGAAGTGAGATGATAAAAGTAAGACGATAGAAGTGAGATGATAGAAGTAAGACGATAAAAGTAAGACGATAGAAGTGAGACGATAGAAGTGAGACGATAAAAGTAAGACGAAACAAACTAAGACGATGGAAAAACTAAGACGAAAGCAAAAATAGATTGGACTCTTTTGGTCATAACTTCTTCTCTAGACCTCCAAATGACTTGATTTTTGAAGCATTGGATTCCTAACATAGTTCTCTATCTCTACACAAAAATTTATGATTTTGGTATTAAATTGAAAATGATTGATTGAATCAAAGTAAGGGTATCGGTGGAAAGAGCATGAACTGGACATTTTACTGAACATATTTTAGTATTTTGATGATATCTTGGTCTGTAGGATTCCAAATGAGATTATTTTTATTTTTACATAAACTAGAAACATAGGGCTACAAATGGTATGAATAAATTAAATTCTTAATCATACTCTAAAAGTTTCAATTTTTGGATGGAAGTTGAGTATAGGGTACTGTCTCGGAATAAAAGCAGTCCGGAGATATTGGAGTATAACTTTCACACTACTGAACCAAATTGAATGCTTTTGGTGTTATTGGAAACGTAAGACAATAGAGAAGAGTCTTATAGAAGAAAGTGTTATGTTAGAATGTGCAAGGGTGCTTTT
>JAOSBK010000008.1:12092628-12106042 GCA_027568895.1 Erythroxylum shatona
AAATAATTTTTATTACCAAATAAAATATACTTAAAATTAAAAGTACTTTTTATTTTTATGTTGCTAAACAGTCTATTGTATGAAGCTCTTTCAAAAAAGTTCTTTTTAAAATGACAATCAAACAGTCAACTGACTTCTTAAAAAAGTTCTTTTTAAAAAAGTTCTATTGACAAAAGCTCTATTGACAAAACTTCTAGTGATATAAGTCCATTCAAACAAGATTTTCGTATCAAGTAGTTTTCTTGAATCGTTCGTATCAAGTAGTTTTCTTGAATGGTTCTTCTTTTTTTTTCAAGTAAGAAATCATGTATGGGATGGAGGCATGAAGTCCACGAGTAATTAATCCCTTCTCTTTCTCCAATAAATGTTCTTTCCACTCGGTTTAAAGAGAAATTTAAGGGTAGGGATATACTTGCCTTGAAGATCTGCATAATGGCATTTAATGCACATGTGAACACTGAAGAGCAGTTTCTAATTTACTTGACTTTGGTGTTTTCTTTTCATGTTTTTATAGATACCATAAATAACAGGACACTTGCAGGACTAGTAAGAATTTGATGCTGGACATGCAAGTAATCCATATAATTCATTACTTCCATACTGTAAAGGCGTGGGAAGAGGCATAAGACCCTCATGAATTCCATTATCAATGGAACAACAAGAAAAGTAAAAAAAAACTTTAAATAAACAAAACCATATGATAATAATGGCTTCAAATGTTGGATCTGCGTAGAACTCCGTTCATCTCTCAGAGGACAAAGTCAAGATCTCATCTTTGCGAGAAAACACTAGGGCACAGACATCATTAAGTACAAATACGTGTGGTGAAATGACTCTTATATTGGGCTCAAGCTGGCTAACTGATTAGTGCAAATCCCAACGGGCATGCATGACTTTTCCTTTCTAATTTTGTTCAGTGGCAGTGGCTAACCTGTTAATTTCTAATGCTAGTCGGACTGAAATTATAAAAGATAGAGCCTTAAAATTAACGGTAAAAGAATATGACTCAGAACTCTTGGATCGCAAATCAAGTTCAACGGAAACCATGAAAAAATCAATTTCTGGTTAGTATACGCTTCCCCAGGTAATGCACAATGCTTCTAAGTCTAACACGCCACTGTTACTGAGAGCAACAAGCATTTAATCAGTCTCTTATTGTGTATGCCCAAGAAATTTTAACAGTAAAATAGATTCCAATGCCAGGTGGTACCAATGACTTATCCTTCAATAATTAAGTCTACGCCAGTGTTGATTTGTGCTGAATAGAATAATGAGCTGTTGATCACAATCAAAGCAATAACTCCATAGCATAAGTTGGACCGACTTTATTGGTCTAGTAAGATATTGTTCTGAAGACAAGATCATGTGCTTGTCATGCCTTCTACCTCTCCTCAAGAGCCCAATAGCCCACTTACCGTCATGTTTGCATTTAATTTAACATGTGGATCGCTTTCAAGTTATGTGTATTTTGTAGGTTCGTAAGAGTGCAACAATTTCTTAAGTAAATTCAACAACATACAAAAACACAATGGACCTAGTACGAAGATCTATTTATTTATATACTAAACCAGTAGGAGCCGAGTTAATACCAAGACGGCCTTTTTAATTGCAACTAACACCCTCGCATATCTATGTGACAAAGGCATGCGAGTGCTTAGCCAGTGTGGAGGCATATCACATGCCAAAATTTGACCAATAAGAAGAGCATTCTTGACTTGCATGCCCCTTTTGTCCAAGGATAAGTATAGGCCAAATTAGTCTTGGAAGATACTAATTACGTTTTGTCAAAAGGCAACGCAAAGAAAGCTACCTTTCTCTATCTTTGCGGAGTAGTTATAACTCATACATCGATTGCTTTTTGATGTGAGTGATGATCTTCATCATCAGCTTTGGTGTTGGAAGCTGCTGCTACTCACCGCAATTTGTTTGCTTCCGATAGCGCGCCTCCAAATTCCAGTCAACTTGTAATCATACTTTTTTCATTGTGCATAATGATAGGTAATTACCAAAATGTGATCCCTAAGAAATAGTACTTACGGGAAAACTATCCATGATAATGGCCAGATAATCAATAACGTATTTTGACAAATTGGGTTAACTATAATTTCTAAAATGGTTAGACTTGGTTTAACTGATAACACCTTTATATGTTTAATTTGTAAGATAATGATAATAACAACAATCTTTACTATCTTATTGTGGGTTTCTAACCTCAATTCAATCTATTGGTTGTAATTTTGTGAAAATTATTTATAAACATTGTTTATATTATATATATTTAAATGTGAATGATAAATTCCAAGAGATAAATATACATTATAAATGAAATTATGATAAGATTGTAATTATAAAATTTATGTTGCATTTATGTATCATCCCTAAATCGTTCATAATCATTGTTTTATTAACATATGATATTAATAGGATGTCAAAAGACTAGCACATATTATATTTTTCTTTATAAAAGAAATAGTTGATCTTATAGGTTAAAGTATAGAGATATTTAAACAAGCACATAAATAATTGTTAGAGAATAAGTTTACTGAACATATCCCATATGGGAATTCCATTTGAAATATTACTTGTATGTTTATAAAAATTCCTATTATAATGATTGTATAAGTGATCTTTTTGACGTGAGATCTCAAAAGTATTTTGTATAAGAATTGTTATATTTAGATACTATTTATGACCTATTCTAGTCAATAATAGCTCAGTCTGTAGGTATAGGATATGACATGAACTATACGAAGATAGTTAAGATATTAATATAAGATTTATCATCCTAAAGTAATTAGAGAGAATATTTTCTTTTTTATTATTATTGATTTGAGAAATCTTTGACCTAGGTAAAATGCTAATTTAAAAATAGTTATCATATGTCATTAATTGAATCAATTACTAATAGTATAGAACTAATATGATTGGACTCAAATAGATTAGATATTAATTACATACTTTCTATCTAATTATAACATTATATAATGAAATAATTGAATTACACAGAAAAATCATACACATAAAGATTAGTCAAAACTACTTTGACATTCTTAAATATTTGGGTGGTTATGATGCGTCGTTAAACGTTAATCGTGATCTATGTATATAAATTATTTAATTCAAAAACTAAAGATAAGTTAAAGAAGTTTAGTTTATCTAATCCTAAATATAATTCAGGGTTATAATTTATATGCACTGTTAATATATATAGGAATCTAATGGGTGTCATACAAAGAACGAGTTGAAGATGAAAAAAGTATTTAATCACATTGGACTTGATTGTAAACTTAGAAACTTTAAATATAAGATATTTAATAAATAAGAATCAATGTGAGATATATAAGGATGGCAAAGGGCTGATGGCTCGTCGCGTGGCCCCCAGCCTGACTAGAATCCGATCTTCCTTCATTTCTTTATAGTTTCTTTCATATTGATTCTATATAAATTGAATCTCTTTAGAAAGAAGATCTTCTGTGAATTCGATCGTTGTGGTCGGACTCTATTATGGATTTCTGAGCACATTCTACATGGAGCCCTCTTATCTTTTCCTTCTCAGAGCTCAGCCACTGGTAGGCCAACCTGACCCTGCTCGATTTATTGTTTTTAAAAAAATTAAAAAAACGTCGTTTTGTAGCTTTAGGTCGGGCCTTGGGTTGGGTCAAACCTAGACAGCCCTGGCCTGAACCTGTCTCGGGGCCTAATCGAGCCAAGAAATCCTGGCCTGTGACTCAGATCTTGTTCCATTGACTTAAGGCCTGATAATTGCCATTCCTAGAGATATAACATCTTATTTGGACATAATTGGTGTTTAATTAAAAAAAATTGTAATTTATTTAAATTTTAATTGAAATTATAATTTAATTTCAATTAAATTACTAAAATATTTTAAACCTATTATAAATAGGCTTACGCTTCAAGAGAGCTAGTACTTCTTTTCTAATCCTCTCTACAATAGTTGTAGAGTTCTCTCAACACATTTTGTAGATACCATTAGAGGTTGAATATTTATGTAACTAAAGCAGTTGAGATGGGTTGATTTCAAAAACGATTTAAAGGAAATGACAAGAAAAAAATCAAGCTTCATAATAAGGTATGAATTGTAATAATGTGTTGTTATATTTTACATTTTAATCATGTTCTAGAATTTAAGTGATCTTAGCTTTAAGAAATTATATAAAAAAGTCTCGTATTTATTCTACTATAAGCAAAATCGGATCCAGTCCCAATTTCTCAAACGCTTATTTTATCCAATACCTTTTCTATATGAAGGCACCTTAACAAAATGAGGATTTGCTCAACGCCTGAAGGCCCAATAATCTCTCTTTTTTATGCTCTAAATTCTTCAAAGTTAAGTATTTTCTTAAATGGAGATTTGCTCAATACTTAGAGGAGCAATAATCCCTCTTTCATGTAGATTAATGCATAGAATTTTGTAGGTGTTTGAAAAGAGGTTGTATCTAAAGAGTGAGGAATGATAATTACGTTAAAATTTGGAAGTTGAATAATGTTTCCAAATCCTAAAATTATTTCCCTATACCAAATATTTAATTCCAGATGATATTGTTCATAAACTTCTTTAGGTCTGGTTTAATAACAATATATGAAAGAATCATAATAAAAAGTGGGAATGAGAATAGAAAGAGAGAATTGGAATAAGAGTAAAATTACCTTTTATGCATGTTTGGTATGAGATTAAACAAAGCTAACACTTATGCTAGTATTTGGTATCAAATATTAAGAATGATACTAAGAAGTTTTTTACTCATATTTAGTTATTATATGATCTATTTTCTTAATAATTAATTAATATTTTGCTTTTATTAAATATTTAATAAATTTTCAATTATTTATAAATTTATTAATTTTTTTAAATAATTATAAATGATTTTATCATAAAATAAAAGTATAAATAATTCTTAAAGAAATTAATATAAAAGAACATAATATATGATTTTGATAATAATATTATGATAAGAATCAATATCCTAATAATATTTTGTTAATAACTTGTTAATATTTTAATCATATCTCATATATCATATTTTTTAAATTTGATTCCAGCTTCTAGGGGTGAGCATTCGGGTAATTCGGGCCCAATTTTCACTGTTCGGGCTCGGCCCGAATTACCCGAAATTTTTTCCATCTTACCCGGCCCGAACCCGAAATTTCATTACCCGAACTTACCCAGCCTGAATCACCCAAAATTTTGTTCGGGTAAAGCCTGAATTACTCGAAATTTTGTTTGGTTCTCTTTCAAAAATTACACAAAATAACTAAATACTTGAATTACATTTTCATATCTCAACAAATAGTTGAATTCACTAATAATATAACCAAATATTTCAATTAACTAGCATAATTAATCTGTTAATTCTACAAGAAAAATAACGAAATGTATTTTCATAATTTTTTAAAACCTAATTCGGGTAATCGGGCTGGCCCGAATTTTTTTGGAGTTAGCCGCCCCGGCCCGAAAATAATTCAGGTAATACCCGGCCCGGCCCGAATTACCCGAAATTTAACATTTTCTTACCCGAATTAATTCTGGCCGGGTCAGGTAATCGGGTCGGCCCGAATAATGCTCACCCCTACCAGCTTCTACCTATACCCCCTTTAGGAATAAAAATCCAAGATTGTTTAGAATTCATTCTAGTTTTATTATTCCCTATTTTATTCATTTCTAATGACCAAACAAGTAAAAGTTAGGAAATAAATGTTATATTTTTATTCCCACCTCTTTATTATTAGTGACCAAGCAAGATCTTAATGTTTCAACTAAAAGGTAGAATGCTTAACCGTTGACAAAATTTTTCTATCTTTTAAGATAAAAAACAACCTTAAAATTATTTATTGAAAAATACTTTTGTTTAAGATAAATTTACCTGCCTATCACCCAATCTTAGAGGATTCCATTCATAATAAGGCTTCATATAGTAACGATAGCTACTTCTTTCCTCTTCATTTCTAGAAATGTATTTGGAACATTAGCATATTTGCTAATATTTGAGTTTTTATATAGAGGTTTGAAAGATGTCCTTTGTACAAGAAGTTAGCTATTTAAAAAGGGCATTTTCTTATTAGACAAAAAGTTGTCTTTATGATTTTTGGATGAATCGTTGGTTCATCTTCTTAAAGATTGCCCATTAATTAGTGGTATTTAGTTTAACTCTTCGTTGGAGCTAAGATTGTTTGATTTTTCAATCAATACATTATGTGATTAGGTTATATTTTTGTTCAATTATTTTGGGAATGAGGACATTCAATTATTCTCTTTTACAACATGGCAACTAAGGAGTTTCAAAAGTAATATGATCTTCGATAATAAACATTTTCTATAGTTTTCCTTGAATTTTAATTAAGTTCATTGCCACTAACGTAGCCTCATAAGCGTTCAGTCTCTAATAATATCCATACGAACCAATCGAGAAAACTATACAAATGGTGTAGAGAGGAGTAACCAAATTGAATTATAATTCTAATTTCAATTAACCTTTGATTAGCATTATATTTAATTGTAATTAAATATCAATTGAGTCCAAATAAGATTCAATATCTTATGATAGTTTTTATTTATTAAATATCTCATATTTAACCTTTAAAGTTTCTCAAACTTTACAATCATGTCTAATTTTATCTTGATTAAATTATCTTTTTCTCTCTTTAATTGTTCTATGTGTGTAATCCATTAAGTTTCTAAATATGTTGACAATGGATATAAATCATAACTCATTTAATTTATTTTTAATTATATAATTATATAATTTATATTTATAGATAAAAATTGATATCTAGTAAAGTATCATAATCACCCAAATATTAACAATATTAAATTGATTTTAACTAACCTTTTCATGTATAATTTTTTTGTGTAGTTCAATCATTTCATCATATAATGTTCTAATTAGATATAAAGGCCCTTTTGGCAATCAGTTGATTGCATTAGTTGTTAGGTAATAGTTTATTATATCAGCTGATTTGACCAGCGGATTGCATTAGCTGTGTGTTAAAGATGTTTGGTAAAATTAGTTATTTATTTGTAAAATAACTTATGAGGACATGACTTTAAAAAAATTATAAGGGTATGAATATTATATGTCTTAGTATTTCGTTGAATATTCTTACAAGAATTTAAATTTTAGATATTTAATTCTATAAACATTAAGTTTATAACTCTAATAGAAAACATAAAACATATAGTAGTAATGACAACAATAATAACAACAACAATAATGATGATGATGATACATCCAACCATAAATATATAACAATCCAAATGAAGTTTAACACTACAATTCAAATAGAGCAAAAGAAATGAACTCTATCATTTAAAGCAAAGGTTTATAACAATTTAAGAACAACGTCTAACTGTCATTAAACTAGAAGCAATATTATCACGAATAGTTGTCATCTCCCAAATTCTCTGTTCTTCAATGTCTTCTTGTGTAGAGTTAATTTCAACATCTTGAAAAAAATTTGGATGCATAAATTCAAAATCTTGATCGATGATGCTAAAAGTTGAGTCGCCAATTGTACATCTTCTAATATAGTTATACAATACAAAAGCTGCACAAATTATTCTATTTTGATCCATTAATGAATACTTAGGAATTTTCTCCAATATCTTCCATGGAGCATTAAGAACACCAAAAGCCTTCTTAATACAACTTCTCAATGATGAATGATCTCGATTAAAAACTTCTTAAGATCTTCTTGGGTTTGCACCATGAACTTCGATTGATGATACCTTATTTCTGGATAAGGTATCAAATATCCTTTTCTTTCTGAATGGCCTTTGTCAACCAAATAATATTTACCTGAGTTTCTATATAAGCAATATAATTAGTATAAATGATATCATAAAAATTCTAAATTATGAATAGCAAATCCTATAAATCTTAAAATTACCTATTGATAGTTTTGAAAATTTAAGTCTCAGATTATCGATTGTATCAAGGAAAATACGAACCATAAGTTGATCATTCCCAACCCGCTAAAACATATTTAAATAGTAAGTTAAAGTCATATGTTGTCAATACATTTGTTGTTGTTATTCCTTTCTATCTTCTAAATCTCATTTGATCCTCCTCTGTAATAACTACCACTATAAGTGTACTATCAACAGCTCCAATGCAATCCTATTATAAAACAATAATCATAAGATGATAAAAGCAACATTTTTTAATGGAAAATATAATGAATGGGAAGGAAGAGCATTCAATTACCTTAAATTATGACATATATCTAGCATCATTGGCAATTTATGGTGGAATATCCTTGAATTTGGGATCTTTTGGTACAAGTATATCCCTTAAAAATCCATCCATAGCAATTAAAACTTCTTTTAAAACTCTACTTATAGTTTCACCAGAATGTTGAAAATGCTCTTAGGTATCTATGTTAGAGGAACCTTTACTTAGGACATACACGAACAAACTGACTTTCTCTAAAATAGACACCCTATTCGAAGGTCTCAAACTATAATTATTTTCCAATACCATGCATAATTGACAAAATGTATTTTGATTCATCCTAAATGTATTAAAACACCAATTTTCATGACTATTCAATAATTCATTCATCCATAATTCTCCTGTTTGATAAGAAGTCATGCATTGTTTCTTGTATATGTGGTTAAAAAACAAACTCATGTAACCTGCTACACAAGCCAATGAATCCCAAAATTCATTCTAATTGTCCAAAAATTTATTCATTTGTAGAAGTTGCATAATTTGCATAACAGTATCATTCATACCTACATATCAATAAGTAAAATTATATTGTAAATAAACAAGACACTTATATGTCTAAACATAAAGAAATAAATAATATAGCACGCAATAAAATTATTGATTACAAACAAGATAACATAATATAATAAAATAAGCTAACCAAGTTCATAATGTCTTAAAATACACCATGTCAACATAAGTGCCCAAATAATAAAAACAATAAACTAAACATAGTAATAGGTAGATAGAAACTATGTTTAATGTTTGTTATGTTTGTTATACTCATACATAAATTTTATGTATTCAACTCTCTTTATATCATCTGGTAAACCAAAACAAATAGACCTTCTTTGCGTATCTTCATTCAACATACAAGCAAAGTAAAATTCAAGAGTACCATTCTTTAAACCAGGCAAAGTATATAGTTTTCCCAAAGCATTTGTAACATCATAATGTGACGCACGAGCACCATTACTCTGTGATGCACCAATATTCATCGTATCCAAAATTTTTGTAATGAATCTATTCATCTCCATTGTTGTACTCTGTCTCTCTTGAATCAATTGCATCATATCGTCAAGCCTCTCATACATTGCTGCAAATCTTCCTACCCTTTTGGTGGAATCAATTCTTGCAGTCTTGTTACTTTGCATCTTGGGGTAGGTTCTCTCCACACTTCTTCTCAATTGTTTAGACCATTAGTCTCATCTATATTCCTATGATCATGATAGCCTGACAATTGATGATGAGCATTATAACTATCAGGTGGAGAAGGAATACATACATCCTCAACTTCTCGTTGTCCTTGTGGAGAGTCAGCCACAGGACAAAATGTAGTCTCTCCTCAGGTCAAACATCCAAACTATTGATCCAACTTACATTTAAGCTTAGGTTTTAAGCCTTTCCTCTTTAAATGTTTTAAAATTGATGTTCTCTTACAAAAAATTAAATAACTTATATTTAACTAACTATTTAGCATTAAAGGAAAATAACTTAAATTGGGGAAAAGGGATAACCTTAATCTTTAATGTACACCACTCCTCACTAGCAGCAATTGTTCCTTTGTCATAATCTCATCTCAATCCCGTTGCTTTCCCTTTCAACTATTTCTAAAGACTTTCTCATCCAATCAAACTTATTTTTAAGCTTAGTTTTATCCTATAGTAAGTTGGCTGCTTTATGAAACTCTTCCTCCACCTTCTTCCATGGTAACCTTTGACAAATTTCACCGTGTTTTCCCTTGCTCCTTTCCATATGTTAGTTACAAATGTAACAAAAGATAAGAAAAGTTTCTTTTGGCCAACGAATCCTACCTATATCATTCTTCCCTTGCTTCCTCCTTTGTTTCCTTTTTGAGATGATGCCATCTAATCATATAAAATGAAAAAGATTACATGCTAGTTAATCAATCTGCAATTGGTTTCATTACTTAATTAGTTTTACTAACTTGAATTAGACTATTCCAACAAAATAAATATATAAATATTTTTATCATCGTAATATTTTTATCAATTACTTAATTTAAAATTATTTGATCTCTTAATTTAAAATGAGTAATAGAATTAACTTGTGAATACTATTCAAAAATTATATAAAATTTTATTGTAATATATTTTATTTAAAATATTATATTATAAAAACATTTTTTATTAAATTACTATTTGTTTATATATAATAATTTAAGAAAATACTACTACATTTTGGCAACAAAAGAACTATTAAATAATTAAATAATGTTAGAAAAAGATAAATATAAATTTGTAAATATTAAATAATCAAGTTTTAATGCATGATTACGAAATGATCTTTACAAGATTTGGAGAAGAATAAAATTCTAAAGAAAACCTTCTTAAACAGAAAAAAAAAAAGAGAGAAAAGAGAGAGTTAGGGATAAAATAAAATGGTTGTTAGTTAGGCTTCAGTTGAATGGTAGGAGAGACTTTTAAATTAACAAGGCCATTATAAAAAATAATGATACTTTTCTGTTCACAAAATTTGACAAGTTTAGGATAACATTTTAAAAACATGAGTGTGCGCTAAAATTAAAAAAAAATATTAGTGCGAACGTTTTGTTTTAGAATTGCATATTTACTGTGAATAAAAAAATTATTAAATATTTTCTATTAAATTACTATTTGTTTATATATAATAATTTAATAAAATACTACTACATTTTGATAACAAAAGAACTATCAAATAATTAAATAATATTAGAAAAAGATGAATATAAATTTGTAAATTTTAAATATCAAGTTTTAATGCATGATTGCAAAACCATCTTAACAAGATTTGGAGAATAATAAACTATTTGCAAAATGAATCTTAATTATGTAAAATTCCATTTAAGGATAACTGATATACACTGATCACTTGGCTCATTCCCTAAAGTTCGGGAGCATATATCATAAGTTTCTTTATGAATAGACCACTAAAATTTGATATATACGATACTTATTTGAGATTTCTATTCACCATACATATTATGTAAAGACAAACCTTTCCAGAACAAGCAGTAGAAATATCTAACTTTATTTTATATCTTTCTTGAAGACTAGTGATTATATGATAATTGAAGAAAATAGTACTTCATTTTGTTAACAAAAAACTATTTAATAATTAACTAATATTAGAAAATGATAAATATAAACAAACATAACTTTTTATAGCATTTCAGAAACATAAATTTACAAATTTTTATAGCATTTTAGAAACATAAATTTATAACATTTTTGTAATAATGGTACAAAAATGTAATAATGGTACAACATTTCTATAACATTTTAGAAACATAAATTTATAGAGAAGGGTTATGATTGCGGACATTATAAAACTATTAAAACTCAACACATAAGCATTTTTTCTTCTTTTCTTTTTATTTCTTCTTTCAATCTCTTGTAGCCACTATTAAAATCACAATTCTCTGGCTTAATCTATTACATCGTCGTTCATTCTCTTTCTACAACATACCAAATAATATAAGCCACATAACCTAATGAAAACTCCTAGCAAGGAACAACTAATTAACGACGATGAATGAGAACAACTAACAATGGTGAATGACAACTGTTTAGGGAAGAATAGTCTTTATAACTTGTAAAGACTCTACATGATTGGTAGAACAAAAATAGGCCACAAAACATAGCATGTTATGTCACACTTGTGAGAATAATAAGACATAATTCCTAAAAAAAGCAATAACACTAAATAAAAGTAGTTTGTACCTTATATATGGGAGGACATGAAGTATTTTACCCAACTTGATGATTCCGAAGAACCTAATGAATGGAAAAAAGCAAGTTGTAAAGACTAACAACTAACAATTGTGTTGAGCTTTTCCATTTTAAAGGTGAAACAAAGACGATGGGGTAGTATTAAGTAATAAATGGAGTTAAATGAAATAAATACAAAAAGTAGCTACAACCTCCACAAAATCAATGCAACTTTGTACAACATACTTCGTTGACACAATAAAGACTGCAAAAAATCCATATTTTTCTCAACTACTATCATATTTCATTTAGTGAAACTAAATGAATCTCAGATATAGTTCGTTGACACAGTAAAGACTGCAACAAATTCATTTTTATCTCAACTATTATAAGACTTCATTTAATGAAACTAATCTATCTCAGATATACTTTCATTAAATCTCATATTTAGTTTCAAACTGGTCCCAAAGAGGAACTGATGGCACTGATGTTATGTTAAATTAACAAATAGTTACAAATAGATAGTTTGCAGGATAAAATAGATAATTATAATAGACAGATAATTACAACAGAGTTACAACTAGATAACTTGCGAATATTATTAAAAATGTTCCGTTAAATCAATAGATAGTTCCAAGGAAAGATTGCAGGATAAGTTACCTATATTGAGGTGAGTGGACAAGCATTTTTGCTCCCACTTTACCCAAACCTGACTTGCAAAATCATCAAAACAACCACTAGAAATGAATCATCTGAACAGTTGAGGAGACGATAGTAAAAACATACCTAAACGAGCATACTGCTATTTTCCAATACATGAAAAAAAACCATTGATCAAGATACTTAACCACTGTAAATAGGAAACACGTATCCTTTAGTTTTAGTTTACGATAATTAATTCTGAAAGTTACTTCTCAGTAAAACATTGATGAAACAATGATAAAATGCCTAATTGCAACTTAATTATGATAAACTATACCCTGCTCAACATGTAATAAGATAACTATTGTACAAATGTAGAAATAAAACTCTATAATTTTTTTCTTAGTCACTGACAAACTGCTAACATTGGTTAACCAATGATCACAATATAATAATCCATAAATACCTTGGGACTGACATTGCGTTTGGTTACTGTCTCCAATATGCAGAGACGGAACGAAACGAAAATTTGGAGACGGAACAGAAAAAAAATTAGAGACAGTGAGATGTTTCGTTGTGATGGACATAACAGAAAAAACAGTCTCCGTCTTGAAGACAGAAATGTGTTTGATTGCAGTAGACAAAACATAAAAACAGTATCAATGATGAAAATGCCCATGCAATATAATATGATTGGAAAGATGTAATTCATTGATTATTTTAAAAAGAATGATTTGTATTAGTAAAAAAGTTAACAAATAATAATAATAACAATAATAATAAGAAATTAATTTCATATAATAATAATAATAATAATAATAATAATAATAATAA
>JAOSBK010000008.1:12114236-12133594 GCA_027568895.1 Erythroxylum shatona
GATGATGATGATGATGATGATGATGATGATGATGATGATGATGATGATAATAATAATAATAATAATAATAATAATAACAAGAAGAAGAAGAAGAAGAAGAAGATAATTTCATATAATAAAATTAAATAACAATAATAATAATAAATTCAAAATTTATAATAATAATAAATAATAGTAATAACAATAATTAATAATAATTATGATGATGATGATGATGATGATGATGATGATGATGATGAGTTTAATAATATAATTAAAAATAAAAAATTGCTTATGTGAAGGGAGGGGTATTTCTGAAAGTTGCTTATTTGTTTTATTTTAGAGATGGAGACGAGAAATCTTGTACCATAGTCTTGGAAGGAACAAAAATTTTTGTCCCTTTGCTCTGGAGACGGGGACAAAAATAGGTGAGGACAACAAGCAAACATTACGGAGCACATAACTTTTGTGTCCCTGTCATCCGTCCCCACCCATGGGGACAGCATCCAAACACCCCGTGAGATCCGCTAAAGTCACCTTAAAGCGTCCCCTACGCATTATAGCTCCTTCTGATGTATCATCTATTGCATAAATTGATTACGCAAAAGGAGAATTGGAATCAGCATAGGCGCAACATAAAAGAAACAAGTAACAAGGTGGTACAAGAATAGCATACCAAATGAAATGTTGTTGGTCTCCCTTTTATCTCGGTACAATAATAGAGCACTGTAATTTCTATTTGACTGACCCTTTTGTTGAAGATAATCCCTAAAGATGTAAGAAGCTACTATGAGCAATTGATTACAAAAACTAATAGCTTTCAACAGATGCTGAGGAAGAAATCAAATGAACCTATCACTTTTGTATTTTCAATCTCAACCAGATTCAAATGTAATAAACATGTAGGTATGGTTCATCTGTAAATGGAATTTGTTTGACCTATTCTAACTTTCAATAAACTAAAATAATTTCACTTTGATCAAACATGCAAAAATCTATTAAACTGTGCAACATTAAAAATTCCCGATATTTCTGAGAGAGTTATTTGTGGAGATAAAGTTAACATTTTAGTTTCATCCTTACCTATCCCGAACACAACAAATCAAGTTTGGTTTAATTAAGTTTTGTTTAACAATTCTTATTGGTTCATAAATTATTACAAATTAATCAAATTTAGATCAAATTTAATGAAATAAGTTAAATTTAATCAAACTAAAACTATAGCTCAGGGTTAACTATTCCTACCCATTGTAAATCCTATATGGGATAGAGTTGTAAATTGAACTTGGACAAAATTGAATAGGAAAGGACGAGTTTTCTTATTAGTGTTTAGGCATTATATATCATCAAGAGGCAAACACTACATTAATCTAAACAAAGTCAAGCATATCATATGTAACGTTTTAGAATATTGATTTCAGGATATTACCATCCTAATATGTTATGATACTTGTATGTAAATCAAATCCAAACTCTGATTTGATTATTGCTCCGACCCTTTATCAAACCTCCCAACATCTATTCACATCTACATATTGCACATTAAGCAAAGAATTTGGAAATACCATAAGGGTTTAAGAACAAAGTTCAGTAGCAAAAACTAGGACATAATCAGTTTAACAAAAGTGAACTGAAAATTAAAAGCTTTTCAAATTGGAGTGAAAGATTATTCTCAAGTCTGGATCAGAATCATTGTTGATTGGGATTGAAGCCTTTGACACACAGTTGTTAGAAATTTCTGAGAAACAAGTACTTACCTCTCATAGGGATGATCAAAACTACTAAACTTTATTAAGGATGTTCAATAACATTGTCTCACAATTATTATTTGAAGGAATATGTGCTTCTTCTGGGTAGCTTTCAACAATAAGTTGAAGGTTTTGACTGTAAGCATCAAAAACAATATTGGCTTTACTATTAGTGAAGGATATGATGTGGAAGTAAAACTGGAAATGAGTAGTAATAACTAGAAGCGATTGTTAATTTGAAATGGTTGCTTAATTGAAAGTAGTAAATAAATTTGTACGGAATAAGTTAAAAGTATTTCTAAGTGCCCCTCACAATAAGAACTGAAAACCATGCCTAATAGTTGTGAGTTAAACAAATCATGTCAGGCGATAAAATGGTTATTGATTAGAGGTTATGAGAACTCTGATACTATGCAATGCTCTTTTGCAGGTTAATGAACCTTGCCAAAAAGACTTCAAGTCACCTAAATGGTGTTTTAAAGAAATTCATATAGGATTTGAATTTATTTCATGAAAAAGATGCTAATATCTACTTCACAAACTTTAGCTCTACATGAAATTTGAAATGAGATAAAGGAAAAATAAGTTAAATAATTTGCAACTAAAAGAAACGTGGGTTTTAACTTGTTAATTATTCAACAAATACTGCTAGAAAATCTTCACAGAAGAATAAAAAGAGTGAGGACAAGAATATACAGACTACAAATAATTCTTGTATTAAATCATCATAGTGAATGTAAAACAAAACCAACATTACACACTTCATAAAGACGTGGTAATCAGAAGTCCTTGTATAACAGCTGATATTTCGGTATTTGTTCATATGGCAAAGGGAAATTTATTATAAGCTGGCCTTTCATAGCTCCTCTAAATATAGCCTGCAATAAAGAGATATTCAACTTTCTCAGTCCTAAAATCCATCAACTAAAAATAGTTCATAGGTAAAGGTACAAAGTAACTTATCTTCCACAACATGGAATGAGATGCAAATATAGCAATAACCAGCTGCAATATGCCATCATTTATAGGACCACATAGAGCCTTTGTAACATCTCGTTGCCTATGTTAAGGCTAAAATAGTAAATATGAGAGATTAGAAATGCATTCACATTCATGCATTATATGATATGCACATACACGTGAATATTGAATTTTTGCACATAAAAATAACTGTACATGCATTCATGGATAATTCCGGTTATAATTGATTTGTGATGTGATGTTATGAGAAGTGTGAATATGTTGTATTAAAAATTTAATTGGTGAGTGTATATGTTAACTTTAAATTTTGGTGAACCTTAGGAATAATTTCTGAAATTGTTGATTATTATTGGACAACAAAAAATGCTAATTGGCAAGTAAATTGATGTATAAAAAATAGAAATAGGAATCGAATGATATTAGAGAATTATTAAAAAATGAATTTGAAATTTTTGAAGATGACTTTAGAATTTATAAGAAGATGATATTGAAAATTTTAGAGAATATTGTAATGAAAGGATGAGAGTTATGGAACTAGTTCAAAAAGAACTTAATTAGAGCTTTAAATGTTAGATAAGTGACAAGTGTCACTTGCCTAGTTCGAGTTTTATTATACAATTTCATTTGAAAGACTAAGTGTTGTATTCTTATTTTCATCTTCCTCGTAGCCTCTTTCTCAACTTTTTCTTCAACAAAAAGTTTTTCATGAAAACTCCATTACAGTTAAGCCTTGTTTTCATCTATCTCCTTACTACTCCAAACTTTAGTTTCCTTCTCTTTGTCTTAAGAAAAACAGAAGCTTGTCAACCCCTTAATGGAGTACGCAAGTTGCATGAAAATTAGGGATTGTTGATATTTGAAGATTTTGAAATTTTAACAAGTAAGTATCGTGTTAATATTTATAATAAGTATGAATATGAGATAAATTTCATAATTTATTAAACATTGCATAATCATGGAAATAGTGACAATTTTCATGAACATTGTGTAAATAAGTTGAAAATATGGATATATTGTCATTTCATATTTGATGATCATTGCGTTATAAGTTAGTGTAGAAATAATTTTTTGAGTTGATAGATCGTAAAAAATGTATATGAAATTAGTGCAGAACTGATGAAAGTTGATATTCTGATATATTCTCTGTTTTAGTGTTAAACAAATAAGTGTTACTGTTGTGTGTACGTGAGTTCTATGGTGTTTAGGAGATGATTAAAAAATAAATTCGGAGTTAAGAGATAGGTGTATGGTGATGTTTAGAGATGAAAGTGAATGATTAAATGATATTTAGACAAGAAATGGAAGATGCAGCAGAAAATGAAGGAAATGCATGAATGATCTTTTTTTTTTTTTAGGGTTTCGTTTAAGCATGGATTTTGGAATTTTGTTTATGAATGTTTGAGTAAAATGAGAGTCGAAAATGGAGAGAAAATGAGAGTATAACAAAAAAAAGCAAAAAAAAAAAGAAAAAGTTGAACAGAATGCAGAAAAATGAGACATACATGGAGAATTTCTAGTTTTTGATGTTTGATGTTATTTTCTTATTTTTGATCTGTATTTGAACGTGTTGGGTTGTATGGAAGTCAAAAATGTGGTTAAGATGAGTTAGGGAAGTTGGTTTGGAAGAAAAGAAAGAATTTAAAACAAAAGAAGGAAGAAAATAGGTTGCAGAGTGTCGGAAGAGGAAGAAGAAATGCAACATTTTGGAGGAAACACATCATTTTTGTGGAAAAGGGATAGGAAATTGCAATCATGCTTCATTACAATCATGACTTTCCTTTAAAAACTGAAGACTTGCTGAAAGTCGATGGCCAGCACGATTGCAATTTCTAAGGTTGGAGGTTGATGAACATTCTTCAGTATTTTGGCTATATCTCTTTCGACTAACCTCTCAATGACATGAGACTTGAACCATTGGACTCGTAACACATTGTTCTACCTCTACACCAAAAATATTAGCCATCTAAGATTATTTGGGAGAGATAGAGTGAAGAATGTTAGACAGGTCTGAATGAGGGTGTTCTCAAATAGTCCAACATTTTTGTCCTTATCTGTCACACCGGTTGCTCTTCTCTCTCACACCCTCTCACGCCCATAAGTCACTCACACATGTGAGTTTTCTCCCTCATGCCTATGAGTATTGATGGTTCGACAATGTTTAATTGTCACATCATGACACAATGTTCTCTGATAGTATATGCACCTGAGAGCATCTTGCAAACTGAGTAGTCTTGTTTCTTTTATCCATAACTTCTTCTCTAGATGCCCAAATGAGATGATCTTTGATTTGAAGTAAACTAGATACCTAGGGATACAAATCATCTGAAGAATCAAAATTGTAATTCAGACTTTAAGATGTTCAAATTCTGGATGGAAGTTTAGTATAGTTTACTATTTCAGGATGAGAATAGTCCAAAAATATTTGGAGAATAACTATTAAAATACTAAACCAAATTGAGTCATCTTGGTGTCATTAGAAACTTAAGAAATAGGAGAACACTCCTCTAGAAGAGAGTATTGCCAAATTTGAAAGTGATACAATGAGAAATGAATTGTGTTTTTAATGGTTTTATTGAGGTATAAGCCTAAGTACAAATGATACTTAAGTGAGTTTTGAGATAGGATTGATTATGTGAAGAGGACAATGGAAAAATACCCGGGATTTTCGTGAACACGCATTATACATATTTTATTACATACATGTGCATTATTAAACACTTATAATTGTGCAAATTGTGATATAGGTGTATATTATTTGATATAGAGGAGCAATGGGAACGTCAACCTCCAGACGTTGCTAGAACTTCTAGGCATTAGCTTCAGGAGTGACTTGTGAGTAACATAGACGGTTTCTCTTGATTGATTGTTTGTTTTTATTCTGTTTGAATTGTTTAGATGAATGTGATTTGGTTGTGTTGATTTTCCAACAGAAGGTCCGATGATTGCAATATGGGAATGAGATATTAAAGTGCTACTTGTATGTGAATGTAACGAACTAAATGTTTCATGACATGATTGATATTGACAGATGCATTCCATACATGAATGCATAATCAAATAATGGGAGTTGTGACTTAAGTAGCTACCAAAATTGAGTTTAAAGCTCCAAATGTGAATAAGAGCCAAAGGCTCACTATGTGAAATGAGCCCTGTATCTCCAACAGATAAGGGACAATATAAATGAGCTGGTATCCACAATAGATATGGAATAGTGTAGGCACTCGGTCACAACAACATAATAATTAGAAAAGAGTCACATGAGCATTTCATATGCATTTTATTAAGCATGTTAGATTGATTGAGATGCTAAATTGTCTACTCTTGAGTGAGAATGTGACTTGTGATAAATTACGCAAATTTGTGAAATATGTGTTATATGTATTGATGTGATGCATGAATTGAGTGAATCATTGATGATGGTTACCTCATTGAGTTTGCAAAACTCACCAAAATTATATGTTGACTTTTCAGGACCGAGAGACGACTCTAGTTAGTAAGAGATGCTACGAGCAGTGTAGACTTGTGAATTGGGAAGAGAAGTCATGGCTCAAAGGTTGATCAGGTGGGTTTTGGACATATTAGATGGATTTTGTGTATTTCCTCTTTTATGTAGCACTTTTGTATTAGACTATGATGCTGTACATGTAGGGAATGTTGGAAGACATATTGTAGACCTTCTGTTTTTATGAAATGAAATGAGGAAAAAAATTATGGTTTTAAAATATTGTGACCTTTTTTATGACATTCATAAGAGAATAAGATATATGATGTCATGTAAAGTAAATGTTATGATTGATTGTAGCGCGCTATTATCATAGGTTATATACTAGAATATCCTTAGGGTGTCCCGATATGTACCCTAAGGTAAGGGGTGCTACAGCCTTTTTTCACTTTACCTCTCTCCACTCGCTCTCTTATCTGACAATCATCCAACCAAATATCCAACAACACCTTCCAATTGGACCATCCCAGATTTCACTATTCTACAAGTATCTCTCTATTGACCTTAACAACAACAAATATGACGACAATGGTCGTACATAAATATTAGAAAATGAAAAATTGAATCGGATTGAAAACTAGGCTCGGTTTTTCAAGCTCTAACTTAAGATTGGCAACGGGGTAAAATTTTCAGTTCACGTTCATGTCGGATTCAAAGTTCGATCGATAATTCTACAGTGAGCAAGATCAAAAAAGCAAAAAAAGAATAAAAAGCTTAAACTTGCAAGAGTAGGCTTGTAGAAAACACACCTGAACAAATAATCCTTTGGAAGAACCTCCTAAACAAGCTAAACAAAGATTTTTAGAAATTTTCAAACATCAAGAAAGCGTGATGTACATCTGAACAAAAAGAAAGGTATAAAGTACAAGGAAAAATGGAAATAGAAAAAGAGGAACAAAAGAGTATGATCTATCGTCTAAGATCTAACTCTTTGAGGATGTCGTCTAAGATCTGGTGCTTACCTTGTTGATTACCTATCTTTTGAGGATCCAGTTTCTCATTAACTCGTTACAAGCACAGTTTTAATTCTTATGCAAACTACACATATCCATAAATGCATCCGTAAATCAGTGATTGATGATCTGGTAGGGATATGAGAGCTAAGAGATGTGAGAGATGCAAGGAAAGAGCCAAAGAAAGGAAGAAGGTTCAAGAGAAAACGAGAAATGAGATGGTCAAAAGTAAAGAGTAAAGTGAGAGCAAAATTGACATTAAACTAAAAAGTTATCAGCTGATTACCTTAAATGCTCCTATGGAGGAGCTTTTAAAAAATTAGCTGGTTGGGTTGAATCAACTAACCCAACTAGCTCATAACCAAACAAGTTTAATAGTTTTTTTATAAGGTCAACCAAATAATTTGGGTCAATCAACTATTTTTTGGTTGATCAGCTAATGACCAAACAGAGCCAAAGTATAGAATTAATATCTATTTTATTTGAATCAAATCAAATTAATTATCCACCATCAGTAATTAATTCTAGTAATGACATTTAAAAACTCTTTTCAAAATGTTATTTCACTTTGACTAAGGATTTTTTAAATAAAATCTAATTGAGAATAATGGAACATTCTTCTTAATTTCTTAAAAGTGATCAATCTTATATTAATCACTTAGCTATGTCTATATAGTTCATATTATATCTAATAACTATCAATTGGGTTATCATTGACTAAGATATGTCACAAGTAATATCACAATATAATAATTCTTTTATGAGATGCTTTGAAAATCTAAAGTCAAAAAATCTCATATATATTCATCATGACGAGAATTTCTATAAATATAAAATTAATGTTCTAAACAAAATTCTATGTAAAATCAACTATTTCTTTCAAAAGGAAGAATATAACATGTGATAGTCTTTATACTCTATGAATGTCTAATTTTAATAGAACAACGATTATGAATAGTTCTATACCTACTAATGCATTACCTATTTTATTTATTTATTTTCCATTTTAATTTTAATTTTAATTTTAATTTTTAATTTGATTTTAATTTTAATTTATTTTCTTTTTTATGTATGCGTATCCATTTATAATTTTGTAATATCTTCATCATGTATTGCATGTGGATCCATTAGCAATAAACTCTCTACTAAGGGTAAGACGACATACTATCGGATCTTCCCAAAAATCTCGTGTCTCAGCTAGACTCTTAGTGGATATTGTCGTTGTTTTTTATACAAATACAATATAAATATAATAATTATAAATTCATCTTAATTTCATTGTAATATACATTTATTTTATGAACTTTATCTTATACATTAGTTAATTAAATAAATATTTATGAAATAAAAAGCTAATTAAATAAATATATATGAAATAAAAATATTTTTAAATAATTATGTCACAAAAATTGCAAATGACTAATTGATAAGACATAAACCATCATCTATTTATATTAAAGGGTCGTGGGTTTGTGTCTTTAAGATTTATATCTAAAGAAGGGTGGTGGGTTTGTCTTTTAGATTTATGTCTAAAGAGCCTAATGGCTTTGCTCATGCCTTATCCGAATTATCTTCTTCGTTCCTGTTTGTAGTCTATGATTTGATCCTAATTGAATTATAAAGATGTAATCTTCTTTACGTTGGAAGTGTTCTTACAAAACAGAAGCACCTCAATAAGAAATGGGCGTGCATTATTATCAGTTTTTGATATACATCAAACAATAAAAGGAGTCTTTTATTATAGTGTTTCACAGGTATATCGAACAAAGATGATCCGGCTTTGCCCCGCAATTGAGAGATACCAGTCATCATCTTAATGATTATTCGTTGACTTCATGATGTATTTTTTTTTCCAAGCTGGTGTTATTAAAAATATATATAATTGTAATTCAAATTAGATTATATTACCGTCTCCCAATTAGTTTTTATGTAAAAAATTATTGTAAAACATATATTATTCATTTATTATTATTTTATAAAAGATTTACTACATGATCTTTTAAAGGAGAAGTAATATACTTTTGCTGACAACACCACAAAACTTTAGTTGTGTACAAAAGTAAAATCAATTATACAAAATTCGTATCGAATTTATTTGTAGAAAGAAACATTTCGTCTGCAGATAAAGCATAAAGCAAAATAGAAGGTGCAATGGTGATCGCATCTTCTATTATGTGAGAAAATTTCTAGTTAATCGGGCCACCTTCAAAGCAAGAACTCCACACCTGCAGTGATAAACAACTATTTAAGGAGACTAATTGATAAGGCATTGATTAATTTTGTGAGGTGAAAACGAAGGTTGTACAAATTTATCCTGTGGTCCATAGATGAAAAGGGAAGTAAAAGCAATTAAGTCTGTATTGCATGAAGTTGACAGGACCCTCAGGACTCAGCTCTGCAACTGCAATGTGGTTATACATAGCTCTTACAAGTTACAACGTAAAACGCGTAAGTGCCTGTAATGTAATGGGGCCTATGGGTGAAGTCTCATCAATCAGCAATCAACTTTCCATATTTTAAGTTCTCATATCAACATTATCCGCATCACATGTTCCATCCTGATTTATGAGTAGTTGTACTCATTTCTTAGTTGATTAATGGCAATTTAAAGAGGGGAAAATGTGTGATTTAAAAGCCTAAGATGCTCCTTTTTGTATACAAGGACACCAAAAGCCGAAGTGAATAGCCTTTTACTATTGGCATCAGTGGCTTGGGTTGGGTTGGTGAGTGGCAAAGAGAGACTCATCATTCATTATCTTCTGAAAGCACAATTATCAACTTAAGGTCCTATCAACCCCACAAATCTATCCTATAACTAACTCTCTTCCTCGCTGGAATATGGTCCTTCCTAGACTCCCAATTCAATCTCACACCATTTCACAAAAGCTGCGCGATGTTGTAGTAACGCATATGGCTATGGGTTGAAGCCATGAAATTTAGTCAAATTAATAGTTATTGTTAAGTCTGTTGTGAAGAACAAATACTTGGAAATTTTTTCATTTTTACAATTTTAATGGAGAATATAATTTTATAGGAAAAGGAGCTGTGGTCATTGTATCATGGTACTGGCATCTTTGGAGTCATCCTCTATCATGAAGCCAAGAAAAAAAGTAAATAAAGTGTTATTTTTGTGAAACAAGAAGAAAATATCTGACATAAATCGCCTTTGTTAATGCCAACATAACAGCAACTTTCTTTGGGGAAAATTTTGCCTGGTGTTAGTGCTCAACGAATTTTGCGTTCCCCAATTCTATTTTTCGATGTGGGTAACAATTGCAGAATTAGCAAAAAAAAGAAATCTTTTAATATTTCCAGCCTGAGGTATTAGTGAATTATTATTTTATATTCTTTTATTCTTCAAGCAAAAACAATGTATAGTTAAGAATTCGTAATATCAGTTTACCGTTAACATTTGTCATATCGATTGGAAATGTAGAATGTCGTAATTTAAACCACTACAATTTCTAAGTCGAAAAGTTTAGTGAAATCACCAAGCTTGTGCATGCTACTGTAATCCAATTTATAACTCTGCTTTATATTTTAACAGTTTTCTGTGATAAATGCTGTTGAAATGGGATACAACATTTACCTGTATCATCTCTTCTCAAACAGTCACGGAATTTGGTGTCACCGAATTTTTGAACCCAACAGACTATGAGAAGCCTGTTCAAGAGTTTTATGGCAAATGAACTAAACATTAGTAACTTCGGTAAACCAGTGATTCGTTCCATTCTAATTCAATTCTTGTCTTCATATGATGGCTGAAATGACTGGTGGAGAAGTTGATAGATGCACTGGGAAGTATCAATGCTATGGTATCTTCATCTTCGTGATATAAATTTCTTACAACTCCTAATTTTTTGGATCAAACATCATGAAAAATTTCTTGCTTGGTTACTGTAACGTTGTGCTTATTGGTGTTTTAAGTAAAGATGATGCCTTAAATTAAAACTCATCCAGTGAATATCTTTAACGAGAGGACTCTCAAGGGTACTTTTTTGCGAAACTACAAGCCACACTTCTTATCTTCCTTCTGTTGCAATATATATATATATATATACATGACCAAGGTAAGTATAATTTACAATCATAACCAGTTTAGGAGGGAAGTTGTTTCTGGATCTTCCTATAACACAACTATTTTAACATCATATCAAATCAGAAGTTACTATTTAATTTGAAACTTGAAACCATCATATAAATTTTTTAATTTTTAATTTTGGTTACAAGAGTAAAATCCATTCTACTTCTAATTTCCAAGATCATTTTTCTAATTCTTATAAACTGCTCAACTATTCTTTTTAAAGAAATATCTTCATAAAAATATTAACGTCAAGCTCCTCCTATCTCCTTGTAATTGCATAATTATTTCCATTTCTTCATATATCTCCAAAGAGTTTCAATGAATCATAGGTACTACATTGACAAAACAAGGAATTAATAATACTCAAATCACAAAACTTCCAAAAGCGCTAACATTAAAGACAACAGAGAGAAATAAAAGAATAACAATAATAAAAAAAGGAGTTAAGTAAAGCCTCTAAACAGTTAAAAGTACACAATTTTGATGGTTTATTTGGGGAAGCAAGGTAATAGCTACCGTTAACAAACTACATGTGTATGTGTTCTTTTTTTGTTAAATCATGTGTATGTGCTCTTGTTTTTCATTGTACTCGATTGGATTATATATAAGCCCAACATTACGTGGTACCGTCATACATTTGTTGAATAGATAACTAAAATTTTAATTGTTATGATTATTTTAAAATTTTATGTTAGATTTTTCTCTAGTTATAATTATTTGATTTTATCATCATCATCATTACACTCAGTCCGAAATCCCGCAATAAAGTAAGGTCTGGGGAGATCTGATAGTACACAATCTTATCCCTACATAATAGAGAGGTTGTTTCCGGTAGACCCACATGCAGATATGACAAGAAAAGAGTGATGTAGGTTAAAGAGTAAAATGACATATACTGGTTGAATTTTTAAACTTTAAATTTTTTGTCTTATCAATTTGAAACTGTTGGGATATCACTGCTTTACTGTTGTTCTTTTAAACAAGACTGATAAAGAACTTTGTTATTTTGCAGATATTAAGGAATGTAGAAAAATAAAAAAAGACCAGATTTACTTGGTTCGATAGTTTAAAACTATCTACGCCCAAGGTTCCCACTAATATGGTGTTTCACTAGTATGATGAAGAAGAAGAGAAATAGTACAGAGATTGAGTGTATTTACTACACTTGCAAAGAAACCTTCCAAACTCTCCTAGTACTCACAAGTATGTACTCTAGTGCACTCTGAAATTTCTCACTCTATTTTTTCACTCTAAAAAACTGAACACAATGTAAATTGAAAGATGAAGTTTTTGTATTGTGTTGTCTGTGTTTGATCCTTCTGCTTCTTTTTTTTATAGCTGAGGAAGATGATGGCTTTCGGATGAGTTTGCTTGTATTAGACTACCTCCATGTGCCTTCCACGTGACTTATTAAAAGGTTCTTCCTCCACTGTCCGTTTTGTAATATTGGAGCTTGTGATAATGTAATACGACAGTGTTTAAGTGTGTTACTTCATACTTGTATTAAACAACTAAGTTTTAAACTTATGCTTCAGACTTGTATTGAATCAGGAAGGTGTGTCAGTAAGCTAAATAGTTCTGTCTGAATAGAATCATTGCGAATTTCTCCCCCTTCTCTCTTCAAAGCTCTTCAGACATCATCACCCACATCCACTTTTTGTCTTCAATTTTTACTTGTTTTTTGTCGAATCTAAGTGAAGTTTGGTGGAGTGTAAGTGATTTCCATCATACTTTCCCTCCTACTCCATCAATCTTCAGCTTAGATCAAAAACTTGACAGTGATTTTGAAAAACTCAAAACCCTAATAATTTTTGCCACTTCAGTGAGATAAGATGGATCTGCCTTCGGAATCAAGGGGCTTCTGTAATCTGTAAGTAGTCCATGCAAAAATTAAATTTCCTTTGAGTTAGTATTTTTGTTTCGAAGTCCGAAGGATTTTGCTCACCTTTGATTTTCTCCAAGTTAAAGATTCCCTTGGCGATTTGGTCTCTGACAAAATGCAATTGCACATCTAAATGCTTGGACCGTTCATGGAGGACTGGATCCTGACTAAGGTACCACAAACTCTGACTATCTGTATATAGTACTGAAGCTGAGATGTCTGTGTTAATTTCCTTTAATATTCCTGATAACCATGTTAGCTCCTTTACTCCTACAATAGCATAATACTCTGCGTTTGTAGTTGATAAACTCAATACTGATTGTTGTTAGTATTTCCAATTGACCATGTTTGCTGATTGTGTAAAAACATATGCTAAGATTGACTTCCTTGTGTCCTTATCTGTTGCATAATCAGCATCTATATAACCATATAGAGACAAGTAGTTGCATTTAATTAGTTCTGTTTTAGAGAAACATAATCCGTAGTTCATTATTCCAGATATGCATATGATAATATTCTTGAGCTCTTGTCAGTGTTCTAAATCTAGATTGACCATGAATTTACTTAGGATACTAATGGCATAGGCTAGATAAGGCCTTGTGCATAGTATAAGGTACATTAAACTTCCAACACCTACATCATAGTGATAGTGAGCCATAGCCCTCTGTTCATCCTTAATCTTAGGACACTTGTCAGAAACCATCTGTAAATGTGATCCTAAGGATACTAAAGTAGGCTTAGCTTGTTCCATATTGAATTGAGCTAGGATCTTTCTTATATAATTCCTTTGAACAAGCCAAAACTTTCCTTCCCTTCTACATCTGATTATTTGCATTCCTAGAAGCTCACGTCTGATTATTTGCATTCCTAGAAGCTTCTAAACTTCTCTTAGGTCTTTCATTTCAAAGTGAAGGCATAGATCATACTTCACTTTTGAATTGTATTCAAGTCATTCCTTGTGATAATTAGGTCATCTACATAGACCAACATAAAAACTATTTGTCATTCCTAGATCTTTAAAATATAAGCAGTAATCATATGAACTTCTGATGAAGTTCATACTAGCAGCAACCTCATAAAACTTGTTCCATTGTCTAGGTGCTTGTTTGAGCCTATATAGGGATTTTTGCAATAGGAAAGCATAGTCTAGCTTATTTTTATCCTCAAATTTGACTGGTTGTTTCATGTAAATTGTCTCCTCTAGCTCGCCATATAGGAAAGCTGTCTTTATATCCATTTGATGGATTTCTCAATCATATAGTGTTGCTAGAACTAGTATAAGCCTAACTGTATTGAATTTGACTACTTGAGAAAATATTTTCTTATAGTCAATTCCTTCCTTCTGTCTAAATCCCTTAGCTACAAGCCTAGCCTTGTAAATCCTAGGTTCTGCTTCTGTCACTCCTTTTAATTTGAACAACCATTTGTTCTTAATTAGTTTAGCTTTTTGAGGTCTAGGGACTAAAGTCCAAGTAATGTTCTTCATCAGGGAAGAATATTCTTTCTCATAAGCTGTTTTCCACAGTTTTGTATCTTTACTTCTCATTATATCTTCATAGGTTTTTGGGGCCTTATTTTCTACAGTTTCAGCCATAAAACATGCAAATTTAACCAAGTCTAGGTCATTGTACCTCCTATTAGGGATTCTCTATCTTGGTTGTCTGTCCCTTGTGAGTTAATAGTCTTGTAGGTTTCCTTGTTCATCAGTTGAAGTTGTGTGTGGGGTTTCTTCTTCACCCACACCTTCAGTCTCTTCTATCCTTTGTTCATGATGTGTAGACCCTTGTATAGGCTCTACATGAATAGGTTGTGTAATGCCACCTTCTTCAGTTTCTGGTGGCACATTGAAATGGACTGATTGGTTTAATGACCCTAAGTTCTCCTGAATTTCCCTTTGGAAGTCTGAATTTGAGGAGCTTTTGTTTAACAAAGGAAATTCATCTTCCTTGAAGATGACATCTCTGCTTATGATAGTTTTATAGCCTCCCTTTTAGAGTAGTAAGATCTTATATCCCTTAACCCCCTCTGGATAGCCTAGGAAAACTTCCTTGATTGCTCTAGGTTCTAATTTTTTTTCTCTTTTTGATGTGCATAAGCTGCATATCCGAAAGTCCTAAGGTGAGTAAGGTTAGGTTTCTTACTATTTCAAACCTCTTGTGGAGTCTTATAATCATTAGCAGATGTGGGGAGCCTATTAATTAGATAAGCCGCAGTCCTAATGGCTTCTCCCCATAGAGAATATGAGCAACCTGAAGAGAGTAACTTGCACCTTGTCTTTTATAGGAGAGTCCTATTGAGTCTCTCAGCTACTCCATTCTACTGAGGTGTAGCTCTTATTGTTTTATGCCTTAGGATTCCTTTTTTGATGCAATAATCTTGAAATTCTTTATTGTAGTCTATTGTCAGTCCTTAGGCATCTTAACTTCTTCCTAGTCTGATTTTCTATAAGTATATGCCAACTTATGAAATTCTCTAGTGCTTCATCCTTTCTCTTCAACGAATATACCCAATACTTTCTAGATCTGTCATCAATACTAGACATGAAGTATAAGTTCCCTCCTACTGTGTGTACTTAAGATGGCCCCCAGAGATCACTACGAGCATATTCCATAATCTATGTGGCCCTCTGTGCTCTTTTCTGAAAACTGGATCTGTGATGCTTTCCAAGCACACAAAATTCACAAAATTCTATCTTCTGTAGGTTTTAATTAGGGATTAATATTTGTTTAGAAAGATGGAACAAGCTTTTGTTCCTTGCATGACCTAACCTTGCATGCCAATGCTTGGTGGGTTCATCATTTCCCTCCTCAATAACTTGATTAACTTTAGTTTAGCCTATAACATTGTACAGCCCACCCCTTTCAATTCCCCTAACGATGACTCTTCCATCCTTTAGGATTTCTCTGAGTCCATCTTTTGATATGATCTAAAACCATTGCTTATCAAATAAGCTTTCAGAAATCAGATTTCTCCTTATTTCAGGTACAAATCTGACATTATTTAGGATCCTTCTCCTTCCATCAAACATGTTGATGGAAACACTTCCATTCCCCTCAATCCTTTACTACCCAGAATCTGCCATTTTAACCTTGGCAGTGATTGGTTCAAATGTAGTGAACCAGTCTCTATGTGGTGTCACATGCATTGTACAACCTGAGTCAAAAATTCATTCTCTACTCAGGTCTTCATTGTCCTCAGTGACAACCAGAATCTCATCACCACTTGAGTCTTTTGGTTTTTCTACATTTCCTGCATCTCCATTTTCTGTAGCCTTGTATCTTTTCTTCTTTTTGCATTCCTTTGTAAAATGTTCCTCCTTATCACAGTAAAAGCACTTGTTTCCTTCTCCCTTTTTCTTCTTTTCATCACCTGCCTTGGTGTGCTTATCCTTTTCACTTCCCTTCTGCCACTTTCCTTTCTTGCTATTTTTCTTATAAGACTTTTTGTCATGACTATTTTCTACAAACATTACTTCTGCCTCTTTCTTAAATGGATTAACATCCACTATTTCTTCCATTAGTGAGTCTAACACCCTCTTGACAGTGAGAAATTCTCTACTAGCATGCTTAATTACCTTCTTGAATGCATTGAATTCAGAAGGTAAAGCCTTAAAAATCATTACAGCTTGATGCTCTTCATATATCTTTTCATCTATAGCTTCTAAGTCTTGAACTAACATAAAGAAATAGTCTAAATTGTCATCTAAAGAGACAGAGGTATTCATCTTGTAGTTAGCAAATTTGTGGAGAAGTGTCATCTTGTTAAGAAGACACTTCTTTACATAAAATTCATCTAATTTGATCTATAGCTTCTGTGCAGTATTACAATTCTGCACTTTCTTATCACTGTTGGTGATAAGTGAAGCATTAACTTGCAGTGTGCAAGTCTTTACATTTTAACTATCTTTACTGGATCAATCTTAAGATCATATTGATCTTCAATAGCCCCATAGCAATCAAGGACTCAAGAAGAGCTTGCATCTGGAGTTTCTAGATGTTAAAGTCTTCTTTTCCAGTAAATACATCCATTTCTTTTCCTACCATTATGACTGTAGTTTAAAGAAATAAAAGACTTTTACTTACTGACAATTCTTGATGATCTTTGTGCTTCCAGTGGTCAAGAAAATGCCCCAGGAGGTTCCAAACACTATGATACCACTTATGTTAGGATATAAACGTTGTACTGCTGTCTTTTTCAAACAAAGATTGATAAAAGATATGTTATTTTGCAGATGATATGAAATACAGAAAGTAAAGAAGACCAAGGTTTTTTACTTGGTTCGATAGCTTTCAATGCTATCTACATCCAAGGTTCCCACTAGAATGAAGAAAAAGACGAGAACTTGTACAGAGATTGAGTGTTTTAGAAACACTTGCAAAGAGCCTTCAATACTCTCCTAGTACCCACTAGTAAGTACCCTAGCACTCTCTGATATTTTTCTTATCTACTAGTAAGTACCCTAACACTCTCTGATATTTTTCTTACTATTCTTAAACTCTCAGATATTGAATACAATGGAATGTCCAAAAATGCAATTTCTGTGTTTCTTTTTTTTTCTTCTGATGCTTGTGATCTGCTCTTTTTATATTGTGTTGAATGGAGTAGCTTTCAAAGGAGTTTGCTTAAATCAGACAATGATCATGTGCCTCCCACGTGAGCCTCTCATTCTCCTACTTCTGTCTGCATATTATATTAGTTGAAGCTACGTTTTGTCTTCTACATATGTAATACGACAGTATTTTGAGTTGAGGCTTCAAACATGAGTTGATAACGACTGTGTATCACGTGGGCATGTTTTAAACTAAGTCATTTACTTTTTGTCTGATTAGAACCTTCGAGAGAATCTCTCTCCATCGCCTTAAGACATTTCTTCTTTGATTCTTCATGTTTCATTTGTTTTTGTTGTTTTTGAGTTGAGGTTGATGGAGTATACGTGATTTCCATCACAATCTGTTTCTTCAAACAAAATGTTTTCTTAGTGGAAACCTCAAAATCATATTACAATATTTATGTTAAGACTTTCCAAGCTCCTTAAAGACCATGATAAACATCAATATCATAGTAAAATAATAGTTTTAATTTTTAAAAGATCCAAACCCATAATAATAAAAATGACAGAAGCAAAAGAGACATTTGATACATCCTATGTTTAATAACAAAAGGGATAAATAATGTGCATGATGCTAAAAACTAAGAAGATGAGGAAACAAAAAAAAAAAAGATGCTCTTTAGTTAATGCATGTTGAACTCCAAATTCTATTTCCATTTTTTGGTTCCATTTTAAGAGCTTAGGTTCCTAAACTTTTGTAAGTAGGACATAGAGTTTATATGTTGCCATTAAAGTGTTGGTAGATAGTAACATGGGAACTTCTGTTGTGCCAACATTTGTAAGGTGTAAGAGGCTTCCTTTTTATTGTATGGTGAAATATATGCCCGTTGTTTATCCCTAATGAAAATTAATTATTTCCTTTTTTATATGTGCTTATGGAAAGAATGACTAACATAAAACCAACCTCATGAGAAATGAAAAGAACTTCACATACCATACAATTTAGAAAATAAATGGTCAACTCCACTTCCAGTTGACATCCACTCTTTGTGAATATATCTTAAGTAGTAAAAGCACCAAGCATGTTGAACCAGCTTGGAATGAAGGATGTGATATATTTACTGCCAAACAACTGCTAATAATCGTATATTTAAAATTTGTCTAATAATGGAGAGGAATAAAGTGTAAATTTAGGGACCTAAAATAAATAATTGTATAAGGAAGGAGGAAATTGCATATATGAACATTGTTCTCCTATTTTAGTTAGTGCTTTATGTATTTGACTTTACAAGTTCAAGGAATAAAGTAGGTTATTGAGTTATATTTGAGAAAACTTGTAATCAATATTGGTTATAACTCGGTTAAGTAACAAATATCAACACTTAAGTTAAAAATGCATCGAGATTCAAGTTCCTAATATGAAAGATAATTACACTAAGTGCCTGTTTGGATGAGCTCATATCAGTAGATCTTTTGTCAGTAGAACTTTTATGAGAAGAGTTTTTCTAAGAAGCTAGTTGACTGTTTGATTATTATTTAAAAAGGAGCTTTTTTGAAAGAACTTTATACAATAGACTGTTTGACAACACAAAAATAAAAAGTATTTTAATTTTAACTATATTTTATTTTGTAATAAAAATTATTTATGCATATAAAAATTATTTAAAATATGTTAAACAA
>JAOSBK010000008.1:12133694-12145185 GCA_027568895.1 Erythroxylum shatona
ATTTTCATTTTTATTTTAGTATGAATTTTAATATTTTAATTCTTTTACTTGAAATAATGAAGTTCTCTCCATGGTGGTTTCTAGAGAAACTAAACACTTTGCAGATAAATTTTAAAAAATAGTTTTCAGCAAATTTACCGACGGAAAAAAATTCCATTGGTAAATATATTGGATTTTACCGACGGAAAAAATTCCATCACTAATTACCGACGAAATTACAAAATCTGTTGGTAATTTTCTGACAGAAGAATTTACTGACTGAACAAAATAACCATCGGTAAATTTACCGAAAGAAATTTTTACTGTTGGTAATTCCGTCGGTAAATTTATCAATGGAAAATTTCCGTCGTTAAATTTAGTAACGGCCATATCTTCGACGCCTTTTTCCGTGAATAAATTTCGTCGCTAAATAAGCTTACCGACGAAATATGGACAAATTCCGTCGGTAAATTCCGTTGCTAAACTCTATTTTTCTTGTAGTGTGTGTAATTTGGGCCTCCACAAGAAAATAAAAAAGTTGAAAATATAAAAACTACTATAAAGTCCGACGTTAAATGGTAATCATATTTTCATTTCAGAAAATAAATGAATTGAAATAACTAATTTCTATCTGTCTTTTTGGATAAGTAATTCAATAAGATTCAGAAACAGAATTGTTGTTAAACCAATTTGAAGTTAAACTATTACAGTAAAAGTTCTAAATTTATTTAACTGTAAATGTTGACTCAAAGAATAACCTCAGCAATATAATGGTTTTAGAAATATTCAATTATAACCGTTAGTTCAAGGTACCCACCAATATTATGTTTACAATACAGCTACGATCACATTTTAAAACATATATAAGTCCTAATAAAGTGAAATTAATTAAGTTTAATCACATCGTTTGACATCCCTTTAGAACTTCCCCAAAACACCTTAATCTTTTTGTTTATTATACAATAAAAAAAGCGTAAGATCAATTATTCAATAAAAGACATAGTGGCAGTAGCTAAAGGGAAATAGTTCTGATATTGGAATCACACAAATATACTACATCTCATGAGATAAATATTAATTTTAAATAATGTAAAAAAGGTATAATTCACATATATCTAGTGTTGCAAATTGAAGACTATAATACATTTTAAATTTCATTCAGTACAAGCAAATTGTATAATTTATCCTTTTTGAAATTTAAGGAGGAGAAAATATTAATTGTAAGTAGCAAGAATATATTCCTGTTGCTGGACAATCTCAAATAAGGAGGAAATAGCATTTTTCTTATTGAAAAATGTGTATAAAGTGGACTAAAGTATAGGTGTTATATGTCCAAAAAAAAAAAATATCTTGAAAGGATGCCCTGTAGTACTTATATTGAAGACTAAGCTTGAAGAAGATATGCACATAAATTTATTCAGATAAAGAATTGAAGGGGTCAATGAAAGCACACGAATAGGCAAACTAGATGAAATTACTTACCACCCCCAACATTGGAGGCAAGGAAACAGCCGTGTACAAACATTAAATATCTGATTCCATGTCTGAATTGTCACGTTACTAAATTTCACTGGCCCTGGAGGTTGCTTCCCTGATGATATGGACGCTTTCCCTACATATGCGCTCATGGCCATGCCGTTAGGTATTCTTCACACTTTTTTTATTCTGGTAATTAATTATTTAAGCGGCTAATGGCAGTGAAGCCGCTATATTGAGCAAAGTTGTGTGCCACTTGATGACCTAAATGAGGAATAGGTTGACCCACATGCCTATTTTAGTCTCCCATCACCTTCGCTCGCCAGACCAAGACCTAATCAAATGCCTACTTGGGATTAGCTGGTTAGGTAGATTTTTTGGGATGGCTTGGGCATTGAAAAGAAAGAGGGCATTCCGCTGGTCTTTAAAGTGCATTACAACGTCTAACAGCACACACAATAATTGCATTCGGGCGGCGGGAGAATTTGTGTTGGACCCAAATTGCAAAAAGATTCATACTGATCACTAAAGAAATTTTATATGTTTCTTCATGTTAGCTTATAGCGTTACACGATCAAATCTTACATCAAGTCAAAAAGATGGATTAAACGACGATATTCTACGAAGCATTTTTGCTTCTTTTCATCATATTTTGGTCATGAGTTACGAATTCCCATGAGGTAAATTTAGTACTAGCTAGCCTGATAATGAATGAGGGCCTGATAATGAGTCTAACTAAGAATCAGACTACACGTGTATTTTTCTTTTTCTTCTGAAGTAACCAATTTGCAGCTTGTAACTTAATAAATTAAAAATTCATGAAATTCAATTCTGAACTTTAACATTACAAGTAATTAATCTCCTTCGCATGCAAACGTCTGGCTTCAAAAATATCTTAAAACCGCTAGGTGCTTTGATACAAAACTTGGCGAAGATTTCAAAATCAATGAACACGTGAGCTGTTTTGCAATTTGCCCAATTTTAGACAACAAGACATTTGATACCTTAAAATTTTCTTGCCCCACTCACTACGCAATTTAACCTTTTATATATTTTTAGATATTAATGTTGGGTGTGAAGGTAAATAAGAAAAATGAGAATTTTATTTTTATAGTAACAAAAGATGGAGAATTTCAAGTGCGCAAGATTTCTGTTCTTCGTATATATGTGGTAGAGGTAGAAATTAAGGTAATAGAAAACCAAGTCTTATCTCTCATTCTCCATACTACTTTCACTGCTTTTCTAGCCTTTTGACGTCTGACATTTTAGCTTAATGAACCATATTAAGCTTTATTAGATTACATGTTATAGTTGTATATTCTCTACTGGTTTTGATGATGACATAGAAAAATGGATCAGAAACCAATCAACAGGTGAAAAGATATCACTAAGAAACCGCATCCAGAGCACGAAATAAGAAGAAAACTTCAATAACTATTTGTCGAAAGAGCAAGAGTGGTACTTGTACATGTTAATTTATCAGAAACTTCAAGTTTGTGCTCAACTTTAAGTTTGCCCACGACTTCAAGACCTTGTAATTTTTGAAGTTTGGCGAGAGCGTTATCAATTTACCGAAACAAAATTTGATTGATATGGAAAATTTTAATTAAAGAATAAAAGGAACATGGTGGTCACTTGCCACCAGTACTTTCAGTATAGGTTAGGCAAGCTTACTTAACATACCCGTGTTGATTAAATTAGGTGAAACTAGACAAATGTTGTTGGCATCGTTTCAATGCACCCCACAAAAAACATGTCCTTTAGCATTAGGAGAAGTTTAGGGGCCACAGGATATATCAAGTTATTAAAAAGATCTTAGCTGATCATTCTATTTTAAGCCAATCACATTTTAAGGTAAAAAGTAAAGCTTTTTCATAGTTTTGGTTTTGGGTAAATCTTGTTTTACACAGAGTTAATTGAAAGCTCAGTTCACAACTACTATTCTAAGTTTTACTGGTAGAAAATAATATGTACCGTATTCATGATGAAGTGAACAGCTTATAATAAACAAAATTTATTTCAAGTGAGAGATGAAATTTCTGAGAAGGTTTACAACTTTATAAATACGCCCTCTAGGGTTAGGGTTTCAGGCCACTACCTAAAGGAAAACTCTCACATCCTCTCTCTCACCTCGCCCTTTCTCTTTATGCCATATTTTAGTTGTGGCTCACCATATAAATTTGAGAATTTTACCCTTGTTTTTGGATTAAGTGAAGAAGAGGAGGAGGAAGAATCATTGAACTCCACAATGAGGAAGAGACAAGTAGTGGTGAGGAGAGAGGAGCCTTCAAGAAGTTCCACTAATTCTTCATTCACTGTTAGGAGCGTCAGATATGCAGAATGCCAAAAGAATCATGCAGCTAATGTAGGAGGGTATGCGGTAGATGGCTGCAGAGAGTTCATGGCAAGTGGAGAAGAGGGCACAACTGCTGCACTGACGTGTGCTGCTTGTGGCTGTCACAGAAACTTCCATAGAAGAGAAGTAGAGACCGAGGTAGTATGCGAATGCTCCTCACCTTCTTCAATTTCGAATAATTGAAATTCTTCAAAGTCGTCTTTCTTCGGTATGATTGGTACCAATTTCCTAGGTGTGTTTGAGATTGCTGTAGTTGTGGTTTGGCTGCTGCTAGGGTTTTAAGGATTATGACTTGTAATCTTACTCTATGGTGTTTGTATTTGAATTAATAAGAAAGAAGCTAGCTGGCAAAAGAGAAGAAGAATGACTATGGTGTGCCTTTCTAAATCGGAAAGCGGATCGCTCCAAATCAGTCGTGTTAATATGATATACTCAACTTTATGTATCGAGCTTCAAAAACTGGAGTGAATTTAACTATGGAGGTCGGAAGCTACCTTGTGTGTGTCCAAGATGATAAACTCCTCTGTAAAAGAAGATTTGGGAACTTCAAGTTCACAGCTAATTAATGCTTCCCAATTTTTGAATGTAATGATCTATTGATTCGATCTCTTTTCCTTTTTTCTCTTTGTATGGTGACCGATGGATATCCAATGTAATATGGAATTTATCTGTTTTCTAATTGCTTGATTAAATGGGCTAAGCTTTCAGTTTGGAGTTGATGAAAGTATTTGTCTTTTTCTTTGTACCTGAAATGAAATGCATTTCCTCCACGTAAACTTTCTGCAGTGTTTCTAAACTGGTAAATAAGTGTGGTAACACCCAACTCACATAACGTTGAGAGCTTCACGAATTGTCACTCGAGTTGTTATTGGCTCTTCCAAAGACAATGTAATTGCAGTTTTATACATAGCCGAGTTAGCTCCAAATCATCTGTACCAAATAAATGCAATTGCCGCATGGGATCATTAATTTCACTAACCATTCGGCACTCATCATTTTGAAGCTTAGAATGAAAATACACGGAATATTTTTAGTCATGTCGGTATTGTGAGATCATTACTTTGAAATTGTGATAAGAGGCCCACATATATCTAATCATGTTGGTTGTTGTGATGGAAATCCTACTTAGCCATGTACTTAAAAGGTGATTAAAAGACTAATAAAATCTCCTTTTTCTAATTAGTCAATACAATTCGAACAAGTTCAAAGCCAAAGATAGAAAGTACACTTATACACATTAAAGAAATAGACATCCTGGGAAATCAACAACTCCTGCCTGACAACATATTTGTATCATACTAGCATGAAAGCTACTGATATTAGATGCATTAATTATAATCTTGAGCAAATAACATGATAATATCTTAAAATATGTATCGGTCCCTAAGAACAAAAAAGATCCGCAAAAAATATCAGAGTTTTCTTGTTTGCTTGCTTGTCTTCGGTAAAGCAAATATAAACTGATCGTAGTGGCAAGAGAATTTTCCATGTGAAGTGCATAAGCAAAAAAGTGTTCAAGTTAGGTATGAATGTGGAGGGGAACAAATATTTCGGTATACATTGTAGTTGAATTGGGTAGCAGTCAATTTCAAACAATATCTAGCTGATATTATTCTTGGATATGAGTTTAGGTAAATGAGACTAAGATATTTTTACTTCAACAGATATTTAAGCTATATGTTAGTCTAGTCGTCCATCAAAATTAACAATTCTCAACTTATCAAATACTTAGAAAAGTCGATGTAATTCTTTTTAATAAAACTGATATATTTTATCTTTAATATGATTAATTTTATTTTACAGATTATTGTAGGTTTTATGGATTAATGATGTGCTGTGCTTACACTTAATGTGTTTGAATCACTTGAGTTTTCGCTGTGGTATTAACAGTTGAAAATTTTCTGCTTTTAATTCAAAAGGAGAACTGATAATTTGACTAACCCAATAAATGTTGATATGGAAAACAATTCTTTTGTCAGATAAGATATATACACACAACATATAGACAGTTTTATCGAAAATTATGAGTATCAATTAATATCCATTTTAACCAGGCTCAGCAATTGGATTGCAATACATAAGGTTTTGTTCACTAATGACTATCTCATAGTATTCCTAGGCAACAGGGCCTAACACTCTCATGATTATGCAACACTTTTTAATACATTGATAGAACCTGGTTTCAGAACTACTAAGCCCTGTATTTCCCTTCTTTCCTAAAAGAAATACACTAATTAAGAAGAAAGAAGAAGATAATTTCTTGAGGAACGCATTAATCACAGTCTTATAAAGAACAGATGATAATATAAGTTCAAACTTGAATAAGAAAATGATACTAATTAAATTGACTTTGGTGATTTCACCAAAATGCAAGATGCACATTGGACTGCTTCTACTTACCAAATGGGAAAATTCGTATGAATCGTCTAATTATCTGATAGAAGATCATATATATATGCCACGTTTCGTAACTACGTATCACGATTAATTGTTAACATATCCTCAAGAACACGTAGGTCATGCTCTAAAACGGCAGCTGAATTCAACCTTCAAGCTATTGTTTACTTGAAAATTGTTTCGATAGAAGGTAGGCATTGAAAAGAATAAAAAGACTTTACCTTTCATGGCCCTGCTCTTCAAAACTTCTGAAAAGCAAAACCTGAATTACCTTGATGGCATAGAATTTTATTTCTTCCCAAATCAATTACATATATAGAATTATCCTTGTAAAAAACAGCATTTCTTTAATATTTGATAACTTTTGGATCTATAAAAAAAAGAAAAAAATAATAGTGATCGTATTAATCTTGATAATGAAATGAATGTAAATAATGATATTGACAGTAATTTTGATATGGATTTGAGTTTCTAATTAGAATGAATCTTCTATATCTCTTGATTTGAGGTCCTATCCTATTCACTTTTTTAGATTTCTATTGAACAAAAAATGAGTTTAATCTCACATTTTTTCACAGAATTTTGATATGTATATATATTCTTGATAGAATAGAGAAGTTTTATCATTCAGATAGAGCAGAACTCACATTATCTAGATAGAGCTTTTGCTTATGACATTATATCTCTTATTAGAGATTGTAATTTAAAATATAATGACAATAATGTAGTGGTAAGAATTATAAATCGTATAAAAGATATAATATATTATTTATGTTGAGTCATTCTCTTTTTGAAATTTTACACTTTGGGCTTAATAATGTCACGTTTGCTTTTAGTATATCAAAAATAAATCTTAATTGAACTCAATTTTGTTTTCTTTTATTATGCTAAATTCTTCTAATGAACTTATGTGGGAAGAAATAGATACTAATTAAACTATAATGATTTATGAAAAAACTAATGTCAAATTAAAACTCTTTGTTTCTTTAAGTAAGTGATATTTGGAAAACAAATTAATAGTTATAATTTATTAGAAATGCTTTACATGGAGTTAATTAAGGACAAAAAGTGTGAGATATTCCTTAAATTTATAGTAGTGCAACTCATTTTATGATCCGACTCGAAATATTGGATGTTATGACCCAAATAAGATATCACATGAGGAATCAAAGAAGAAGCAGCGCCAAAAAGGAACATAGACTCAACACCGAACTCGCAATGGTCAGAGATGATTGAGAAGTCAAAATGATACCAAACATCAATGTCAAGAGATTGTCAAATGTCATACTGGTGACACAAAATCCAAGAATGGATAAAAATATAAGCATCGTACATGTAACTCTAAATTATAAATACATTGATCAGGATTTTATGTAAATTGGTGGCAAATTATGTTCTTGAAATTGTATCATTTTCTTAAAATAATGAGAAATATATCTTTAACTCATGAATATTGGTAAAATAATGAGAAATATAGCTCCAACTCATGAATATTGGTCATATCAACTAAACCACGTAAATTATGTGCCTTTTTTTAGTTTATTTTCTTCCTATATCTCTATTTATGCAACAATTAGTATCGAAGCTTAGAATGTCTTTGTGAGTATAGAGTTGAACGTGTTGTTGAAGCTTTCAAAATTAATTATGTTTCACTAAACTCTTGTAGTAGTAATGAATCAGGTTGAAATATTCTAGGAAAGCTAAAAATTAGTTTTTTAATTTTAATTGACAAAACAAAGTGGAAGTTTATGATTAATTAATTAATAAACTAAATTTAACAAGAAATCAAAATAAATAAACTAAATATTAAATTCAATAGTACTTAACTCCGATTTAAGGGAAAATTTTTATCTAATAGTAACTTTGATCGTTGATCCAAAATGAACAATTTTCACAATTGCAGCTACTCTAAAACATATTAGAATAATCATAAAATTTCTTTTCTAAATTAATTAGTTCAAATACATCATTCAAACCAAATTTTACCATAAATTGGTTAGGTTTAATAGCATTTCATACCAATTAAATGTTATCAATAAGCTTAGTAAAAAATACTAAATCCTAAATTAAATAATTGAGATAGTTATAACTATTCAACTTATTTTTCTTGTTTCTTATAAGTAAAATATGCAAATTCATAAATAATATATTTTCTGTTCAATACCAATAATTTATGATAATTACAGATCATTGAATTCATAAATAGTTATAGAATAATAAGTATTAAATTAATTTTCAGATAAACCAATATTAATTATTCATAAAATATAAGAACACAAAACAATAAATACTTTAATTAAAATAAAATCTAGTTTTAAAACAAAGCCTCACAAGGTTACAACTAAAATTTTGAATTCCCTTGAATCTGAATATTTGAAATTAACTACTCATAGCTTTATTTACACTACAAAAATTGTAGAAAAAATGAAAAATGAAGAGAAAACACAAAGAAAACTAAAGAGAATATTGAGAGAGTGTATGTGACGTTTTTCCCCCTTGTTTTCTTAGCTAAAAGCTAACTTCTTCCAATATTCTTGGGATTTTCTTCTGAGCAAATCTAAATCCCTACATAATAGAGTTAGGAATACGTCTCCTAATTGAACAAAAACTCTTTGAGTGAATATGGCTTTAGGCGTGATCTCGCCTTATCAACTACAACAATCTATCATCTTTTTCCATAAATCCATAACTTTGACAAATAATGATTCAATTTGATGCAATCTCCACTTATCACCTCCTAAAATAAAACAAATATTAATTTATCCAATTAAGCACCAAAAATCAATCTAAAACAACATCAATAATATCTCGGTAGAAATTTCATTGAGACACATTATCTGGAGACATCTAAAGATATGCAGTCTTACTCTTAATTAATTGAGTGACTGTTTTTTATAGACCTATAGAAAAAGGAGGAAAAAAGTTTTTGATAGTTATTTGAAAAAAACAAAAGCCAAAACATTATAAAGAAATAGCTTCATAAGAAATTCAAAAATCAAATTAAAAAGATACATAAATAACATAAAAATAGAGATGATAATAATAATAAATAAAAATAATAACAAAGATTAAAATGTAAAACGTGAATAAAAAATAAAATAAGTAAATAAATAAATAGACAAGAAAGAAAATAAATAAATAAAACAAACAATTGTAAAATAGAAGAAAAATATTTAACTAAAATCAAAAAGGGGTAAGTACTTCTAATAAAATTGTTTAAGCTAAATCTAAGCACAAGAATCAAAGAACAAGGTTCAAAAGATCTATAAAAAAAGAGAATTACCTCTTTATGAATAATTCTTTACTCGTATCCTACTTTACTAATGTTTTCTATTGAAAGTCAAGACTTCCATAAGTAATAATAGAGCCATGTCATTCTTGATCACTTCCATTTTCCTCTTTTTTCTTATGCAATCCCTAAGTACAATCTTTTAACATTTTCTCACTGAGGCATGAGAATGTCTCCTCTTAACGTGTTCGAAACACATAAGTCTCGTCTTCCTTAGTTTAGCATCAATGTTAGGTACCATGAATTTGTCTAATTAGCATAACCAAATCATATCTATTAACTTCCTCAAAATTGGACTCATATTTTTCCTCAAACATATATCAGTTCAATACATTAATCATTCTTATAACAACTTCTGCTCTTCTTTTATGTTATCCAAAAATATTCCAAAAGCTAACACATATTAAAGGATTAAGATAAAATATCAATTGAGAGAAGAAGCACTCATAAGATACATTTTTAGAATAAAAATATAGCATCTTATCAATTCTTTCAAAATAAAATGAAACAAGACTTGACGCCCTTCCATAGATTTCACTTTATGCACTCAAAGTTTTTAAGGTTTATTAAGCTCTTAAATCAAAGCGTTAATTATTTCTATAAGCTTGCTCATGAATCATATCTCCACCACTTAACAAATATAGATTTAAAGCATAAATTAAAAGACCTAATAAGGGTTATAACATAGCTTAGGTAAAAGTATGGCAAAAAGAAATTTTTAGGTTAAACAAGTTGAAGGAAACTATACAAATTATCCATACTAGTTTTAACTCAAATAAATCCCAAAATTCACTTGATTTAAATAGCATCCTTTTCTTTTCTTTTTCTTTTTCATGTGTTTTTTTTAAACAACAAAATTAAAAAGGAGTTTTCTATTTCTTCTTTTTTATTATACTTCTCTCATTCTATAAAAACTGAAAAATCAAAACAATACAACTCAAATCAATTAATTTACTTTTCATAGAAATAATCAAAATCCTATGTGAATAAGCTTTATACAGTTTCTTCAATTTAGGAACTCAAAATTATTAAAGAAATAAAAAAGAAGGGTAAAATTGGCTTATAACAAGGTTAGTATGCTCAAAAAAAGGTTAATGCTCAAATTGGTCATTTATGAGTAAAAATTATGGTAGCTTTTTGTAGATCAGAAATGATTATCATAAATGCCCGTATCATGTCCATTCATAAATTCACTAATAATGTAGTCTCAAAATATATTCAAAAGTAAGTTCTTACATAAACAAGCTATGTTTGATAAGATACAATACAAAGAAAAGTTATGAGCACAATTGTGATGAATTGCTTTTAGGCTCAAAAGCTCACATGAATGTCAAAATACATCAAGTCTTGCACATTTTTATTCAACAAAACTAATGAGATACTTTAAGCGATTTAATGAAAAACACTAATTATGTTTGTCTCTCTCATGCATTAAAATTTAAACAAAAATATATCCTAACTTAGGACTAATCTTTCAAAACAACAATAAAAATTAGGCTACAGCAAGGAATAATCAATATATGAAACATAATATTTACAAGTTCAAGTATAAATCATTGATATCATCAAAGAAAAACAAATATTTAGTTGACTATAACTCCCCCTATAAGTCTCCCCAACACTTAAATCATACATTGTCTCTTATGTATGTAATCCTAGACACAATTAAAGCAACCAATTAATAACTAAAATTAAAAATTAAAAATAAAAATGAAAGCAATTAATGTGATCAAAGAAAATAATTAAGAAAAGTGAACATATTTAAATTGATGTAAGGAAATATACAAATTACTGTTAAAAGGTGCATTTCAACGCTAAAATGTGACTGCTGGAGCTAGTTATGCATTCTGCGTGGGTGGTCCATCGATCCTGCTCTAGTTGTATGGAGCGTGTGTGACACGACCCACCTTTTTGGCTGTATTGGCACTAGGGAATGGGTAGGCTTAATGCCACCAAAACCCGTAGTAAGCCCAACTTCTACTAAAAATTCGGCA
>JAOSBK010000008.1:12145285-12160175 GCA_027568895.1 Erythroxylum shatona
ACAACCGAAAGATATCATACATCATTAATCCGATGTCGCTAACATTATTGTTCACTGTTATGATTTTAATGACATTAATCTCAATATTAATTATTTCGGTGTAACGTTAATAGCGGGTGTTACAGTGTGTTGGTTCTATGTGATGAAGTGGGACACGGGAGTTGTCAGACGTCAGCTACTAGTATGGTACTATGGTGCGTGTGTCTACTTGGCGTGGGACTTATGTGACGCGAGCTGGAAGTACTAGCGGAGCTTGGAAGATGTGTTGGTGTAATGTGGGTGGTTCCTGTAGAGTTCCTCGGTGCTTGGAAGATAGGCTGGGATGCGTGGGCTATTGGAGTTTAGTGCATGTGGTTGCTTAGATCGCAGCTTTGGAGGACGCATGTTGAATGGAAGAATGATGGGGCTTGGAGTTTGTGGCCGCTGGACGTGAGGAATTAATGGTGCGACTGTGGATTGGAATGTGTGTGGGTTTCCCGTACAGAACCTGGTGTAGTTGATGGCGTTGTGGACTACTGGTATGGTTGCTTGGGATGCTACTTTTCGCGGTGGATCAAGTAGAATACTAGCCGCTAGAGATAGGGACAAAAAGAAAAACAAAAGTTAGGGTTGTTTGCTTATTATCTATTTATTTATTTTTCGTTTGTTTTTTAACATAAAAATAATGCGCTATTATTATATCTTCATTTTTATTCTTTTATTGTTATTCTTTTATTATTTTAAAAATCACAAATTCTTTAATATTCTGAAATTAAAGGATTTTATTCTAGCGATTATGCCTTATAAATTTCAATAGTTTAGAATTTAAGATGACTATTACCCTAACTTGAGTTATATAGGATAAAAAATCTAAAATTTCATACTACTAAAATCGATAAGGTGATAATGTCATCTTATAGATTTTAGTAGTCTGAAATTTTAGGTCTTTTATACTAAAAGCTTAATTATTCTTGTGAATTTTAGTATTATAAAATTTAAGACCTAATTTTTCACTTACACCAATAAAACACCACACGGAAACAAACATATAGGCCTATAAATAACTGAAATGAAACTAATAAAAAATCATCATAATTATGTTGCCTCTTAAAAAGCGCAATTATATAACATTGTTATTGTCAATAGCTCTGTTTTGAAAATCGGACCGAACCGGCCGGTTCGACCGGTGATCGGTCGGCTATCCGGTCCGATTCACCCTTAAAAATCAGTTTTCAATTGAACCAGTGAGAACCGGTCAAAACCGGTCAATTGATAGGTCGGACCGGTTCGGTTTGACCAGTCCGACCATTGGTTCAATAAAATTTTTATTTTTTGTTTTGTTTTTTTTTTTTGGGTATTTTTTGGGTATTTTTAATATTATATATCATTAAATATAATTATTGCATAATTATGACGTTACATCGGTTCGACCTGTCAAACCGGTGACCAATAAGACCTCCAGTTCGATGACCGGTCCGAGTTTCAAAACACTGGTCAATAGGTCTTTTTCTTTTTATTCTTCTACATATTGGGAAAGTTCCAAATCAATTTCTATCATACTTAAAACCATCACATCCTTATAATGTTTTCAATCTATATTCATTCCCCTTAAAGATTTTTTAGGTATCTAACTGCTTTATTTCCACAGCACCATAAGAATATCCATTAGTGACAACAAAAGACCAAGCCATCTAAAAGGTAATTTACCTAGGATAAGCTTGAACCAGGAATTATATAATAACAAATTTTCCACCTCAAATTGATTTGTAGAACTAGTTTTCTCTTTGTAAGTCACCTTAATTCCTCAAGTTCTTGTAATTGCAATTTTCTTGCTTCTCCAACTTTTGTCAAATCCGTGTTGGAACATTACACCGCTAATAAGTTTTATGTTTAATCTCCATTGATAAATGATAAACTTTACCAAAAACCAATTAATGAGGAGACATTCTTATCAGTGTTTTGTAGGTTTTATAGCAGGCCTAAAGAGCGTCGTTTAGGTATAAACTCAAATCTTTTCTTATCAAGTTTATCTTCTTTTCCAAAATGGATTTAACTTATCTATTCAATACTTCTGCTTATCCACTCATTTTTAGATGATATGAAATGATCATTCAATGATTCACTCCATAATTTTAAAATAAAGTTGCCACTATCTTTTCACATTTTTCTTTTTTTTTTCTTTATTCAACCTTTTTGAGATAATTGGAAGTAGTAACTCTCTTTCACCTAAATAGATATATTTTAGGTGATCAAATAAGACTTTCAATTTTATCTTTAGAGCCTACGTAATAGAAGGCAACATTTTCTTATGAATTATAATAATTTCATCATTTAAAGTTTTTGAATCTATTAGCACCATTAATAATGATTCTATAACTTCATAAGTTCCATTACCTCTCTCATTCACTTCCTATTTAGCATTAGACTCTAACTCATTAACAACAATTTTTCTATAAAAATATCATGCACAATTGAAACTACAATATCTATATAACAAACAGAGTGAAAATCATTAGAGTACTTCATTGTTTTGAAAATATTAGACTTCACTATCCCTCCATCAAACTCAACGGACTCTTATCCATATTAATATTTTTTTAGTTATCTTCATGGATGACCATCCTAAAAAAACGAAGTTGAATGTTCTACACTAAGTCCATCCATTTTTAAGATATAAAAGTCGATTAAAAATACTAAACCATTAACCTAAACTAAAACATCCTTTATGCTAATAGGATGAATATAAAAAAATCATCTAGTTGAATAATCACATTAGTTTCTTACAGATAATTCATATTTAAAGCTTAACAAATTCACTACAATATGACATTGATAAATGTTGCTAAGTTTAGCCCGAAACGCTCAATTTCTTATCACTAATGACACAAGGAAGTGTAAGTATACCTGGATTTTTGCATTTTTTGGTAATTTTATAATTATCACAACTGATATGTTCTTACCCAAAATTATTATCTCCTTATCCTTCAGTTTCCTTTTATTTGTGCATAGTCCTTTCAAGAACTTCACTTATTTTGGAATTTTTTGGATGGCTACTAGAAGTGATATATTAATTTCTATATTTCTAAAGGTCTCTAAGATCTCTCTTTCATATTCCTCTTCTTTTGATTTAGCCAATCTGCAAGGAAAATGAGGCACATTTGTATTAGATGATATAGGTAAAGAAAAATCAAGTTTTGCCTTAGTTGTATCTTAAGTTGGAACTTCATCTTTCTTCTCTTCTTCTTCCTGCTTTTCTAACTCCATCGGTAAGGAAGATCCAAATTGAATTTCCTTCCCACTTCTTAATTTCATTACACTCACTTTTTTTTTTGATAAAATTACACTCACTTTCTCCTTAAGATTCACCACCATTTGTGAAGACAATCTTTTATGCTTGTGCCTCCAATTTACTAACAAAGGTGGCTAATTAAGTGGTCTAATTTCTTAAATTTTGAAGGCTTGCTCTGGTTTCTTATTGAAATTTTTGAGTATTAGTAGCAAGTGCCTTAACTATTTCATCCAAAGACATAACTTAATTTGAAGAATGAGATTGAGCATGTGTAAGTGCTTGAGATTGTCTATTAAAATTATGAGGTTAGTATCTTTATTGCCCTCCTTGATTTTCGTAGCTAAAGTTTAGATGATCCCTTCATTCTAGATTATAATGATTGAAATAAGGTTTATATTTTTGTTGAGGTTGACTAGGAAATCTTACTATTGCTTTAGCTTCCTTGAAGGGAGTTTTATTGCAATATAAGGCTCATATTCGTAAGATGACAAGGGAATGAGCATATTCTACACATTTGTCCTGATTATAGTTGACCTACATCTATTTTACAAACTAGAGTAGTTAAGTTCAAAATTGTATCCTTAAGGTTAGTATTACATACCTCATTCACATGTTTAATAAGTCTATCCATCTTTGTCCCGAATTGTTAAGAATTTTTGGCCATGGTTGAAATTAATTGCCTAGCCACTTCTAGTCTTTTGTTTACTTAAGTACCTCTACTGGTTATATGTACCATGCTCCTATCCATGGGGACAACCATCCATAAAAGTATTAAATCAAAATTTGGTCATGGATTTGATAGTTTGGGCGGCTAGTACATAACTCCTTATACTTCTTCTAATATTCATATAATGTTTCTCTGGTAAATTTTTTATTCCACATATCTCATTTATGATATTTTCTACTTATGATACATGAACGAACTTCTCTATGAATAACCTTTTCATTTCATTTCATGTTGTCACTAAGCCAGATGGAAGATTATATAGTCAATCATTTGCCTTATCTTTCAATGAGAATAGAAAGGCTTTAAGATTAGTTTGCTTTCTATCACTCCTTGTGACTTTATTCTATAGTAAACAGCATGAAATTCTTTCAAGTGCATATATGAATCTTTACCTGCAAGACCACCAAAAATAGGAAGTAAGTGAATCAAACCAGATTTCAAATCTAGCTCAACATCTGAAAATCTTATGCATAAGGGTTATTAGTTCAAATTTGGTGCCACAAACTCCCTCATTGTTCCAATGCTAGGATTTGTCATCTTTTCTTCAACTTCTTGGAAATTAGAATCTTCACTAATTTTCAAGTATATCTCAACTTTCACTTATAGATGTGAATTTGCTTAGTCTCTTTTCTTAAAGAATGTATTGTCTTCTCAATTTTTGGATTTTATTACAATCACCTATCTGAGAAAAATGAGTCATTCAAGACAAGAGATTAGCACTAAGCTATAAAAGAAACTAAGAAAATAAAATATTTCCCCGTTAATGGTGTCAAAATTTTGAACGAGTTATTGAAACCCTCAAAATTAATTCTTATTCACTAAACTCTTATAATATTCATAAAACTAAGTTGAATCCCAAAAGAACAAAAAACTAGTTTATTAATTTCAATTGACAACACAAAGTGGAAGTTTATGATTAATTAACTAATAAACTAAATTTAATAAGGAATCAAAATAAATCAACTAAGCATTAAATGAGAAATTCAGTGGTACTTAATTTTGATTTAAAGGAAGGATCTCATCCCCTTTTAACTTTGATGAAGGGTCTAAAATGAATAATTTTCATAACTCAAGCAGTTAATATAAAATATATATTAACCATAATAAGTCTCAAGTTTTCCTAAATTAATTAGTTCAAACTCAACATTCAAACCAAAACTTATTATGAATTGATTGGGTATGATAACATTCTGTATCAATTAAATGATAATAGTAAGCTTAGTGAAAAAGGCTAAACCATTCATTAAATAATTGAGATAGCTATAATTATTCAATTTAATTTTCTTGTTTCTCATAAATAAAAAATGCAAATTTATAAATAACCTATTTACTACTTGTACCAATCATTCATGACAATTTTAGATCATTGAATTTACGGAAAGCTATAGAATAATCCACTTTAAATTAAATTTTTAGATCTATCAATATTATTTGTTCATAAACTATCAGAACACAAAATGCAAAATACTTGAATTAAATTAAAATCTAGTTTTAAAACAAAATTTCACAAGTTAACAACTACTTGAATTAAAATAAATATAGGTTTAGAACAAAATCACAAAAGGTTACAACTAGAATTTTGAATCCTCTTTAATTAAATATTTGAAATTAGAAATTCATGGCTTTAGTTCCACCAAAAAAAAAAAAAAAGATGAAAGATGAAGAGAAAATGCAAAAAGAGAGAGCGAGAGAGAGAGAGAATTATAGAGAGAGTGTATATGACATTTTTTTTCTTTTTTTCCCCCAAAAGCTAACTTCTTTCAACATTCTCGAGATTCTCTTCCAAACAAATCAAAATTCCTATATAATAGGGTTAGGAATAAATCTTCTAATTGAACTGAAACTCTTTGAGTGAATTTAGCTTTAGGCATGATCTTGCCTTATCAACTACAACAATCTATCATCTTTTGAAAAAAAATATTGTGAATTTTGAAAAATAGTGCTCCAATTTGATGCAAATATTAATTTCACCATTTAAGAACCAAATTCAATTCAAAACAAAAGATAGAACTCCAATTAACGTAACCAAATCATATCTTATCAAGGGTTTATTAGCAGAATGTCTCTTTATAAATTTGATGTTGTGAAATTTAATACTTCGAATGATTTCACTGTATAAAAGGTGAATATTAGGGCATTTTTTGTCTAATAAAGGATGTCAACAACATTAAAGAAGAAAAAAAGCTAACAAAAAATTTGGAGGTACTGGAGAATAGAAAGATTATATAAAAGGTGCATAGTGTTATACTACTGGGTTTGGAAGCTAAAGTCGTGAGAGAGGTGGTTGATGAAACAAATACTAAATCATTATGGAAATGACTTAAAAGTAAGTATTTGAAGAAATCTCTAACAAACCATTTATGTCAAAAGTAGGATGTGTATACTTTAAGGATGATATATAATATATAGGTATAATATTACACTGATAATTTTAATCAAATCATTTTAGTTTTACATGATAATGAGATTAAAATTAAAGATGAGGATCATGTAATAATTATGTTGTATTCCTTGTCTAAATTATATGAAATCTTCGTTAATACTATGTTATATGGTAGAGAGACTATTTCTGTTAATAATATGAAGGATATTATGTAGTCTATGAAATTGAAGAAAAAGTCTCTAACATATCTGAAAATAAATCATTTTTTGGTCTAATTATTAGCAGAGGTAGGAATAAAGAAAGGAATATTAGAAGAGAAATAAGTCACGATCTAAAACAATGCCTAAACTTTTTTAATATTTTATTATAAAGAAAATGACATTTTGGAAAGGACTACCGAGAGAAGAATAAGGGAAAGGAGAAAAAGGAAGCAATAAGGTATACACTAGTGTATCCTATAATATGACTTTAAATAAATACTAGTTCTGTTCTTTTAAAGAATGCAATTTTATTGTCAAATTAGGTGATGATAGAAAGCATACTTTCAAAGGCAACGATTCAATTAAGATCCAAATGTATGATGAAATTATTAGAACATTAGATGGCTAGTATACTTTTGTGCTTAAAAAATCTGATTTTAATAAATACTATTGACAGTTAAAGTTCTTTTTGTTTGTGATGATGGGAAGCTCAAAGTGTTAAAGAGTGTCTTAAATATGATGAAAAGAAGATTACAACATGAAAACATAGAAATAGTAATAGAATCAATGATTATCTTCCAATTTTTAGAATATAATAATGATAGTATATATTTATGGTATCACAGATTACGTCACATAAGTGAGTACAAACTTTAAATATTGAGTAGGAAAGGATTGTTGGATGGATTTGTGACTAAAAAGATGAAATTTGTGAGTCTTACATTCTTAACAAGTAGCACAGGGTCAAATTTAGTTCTGGTAAGTACACTTTAACAAACATTCTTGATTATAATAATTCATATTTATGAATTCTTACTCCAGTTTAATCCCTTAGAGGATGTATTTACTTTGATTCCTTTATTGATTATTATTATAGAAAAGTTTGGGTATGTTTTCTAAAGTTAAAGAATGAAGTATTTGGAAAATTTAAGAAGTGAAAGGCTATGGTTGAAAAATGTTCTAAAAAAATAGGTCAATACACCATAATATAAAATATATTAGAATTTTGTAATAAACCATTTGATGAGTTTTGCAAGCATTTTAGCTTGAGGCCGTTAATATTGTTGCTTATCTAGTAAATAGACATCCATTAACTATAATTGATTTTAAAACTCTTTCAGGGGTAAGGTACGATGCTCCCTCTAATTATAATAGTCTTTATAAATGGTTGTCTTACTTATGTTCATATTAATGATGAAACATTGAATTTTAGAGCAATAAAATGCATATTTCTAAGAAGAGTTATTGGAATTAAAGGTTATAATATAATGTACAAAAAAAGAATATAACTATATATTTTAGTATTAGCAAAGATGTTATTTTTGATGAATCTACTATTCTTGGTCAAAGAGAGGAGCTTGATGATCTTGTAAGTAAAAAGGATCAAAGTGGTAGCTAAAAGGTAGAGTTTCACATTAAAACTCCAAATAAGATAGTTAAAAATCAATCCATAGATATGCAAAAGGAATAACCACAAAATATAACAGCAAAGAGAACAAGGAGAGAAATCAGAGAACCTACCAAGCATTTAGCTTATATTGATTTTGTTCAAATTGATCATTGTTGCATATGACATAACATTAATAAAGAATATAGACTTTGATGAACCATATGCTTATAGAAAGTTAGTGGATAATAAAAAGTATCGTAATGCTTGATTGCCATGAATAAGTATATGCAATCTTAGTATAAAAATGAGATGCAGGAACTTATAACATTACCAAAGGGTACAAAGCTAGTGGAATGCAAATAGGACTGCAATAAAAAGAAAGTGTTCTCACAGTTTGGATAGATATGTCTAAAGTATGACTAGTGACACATGATTTTTTACAACAAAAAAAGGAATTGAGTACTAAGTTCTACTAGTTATGAAGCATAAGATCATTTTAGTGCATAGATGTCTATTCACTATGGTAAGTGCACTCAATCTGAAGTTGGAGCAGCTTGATGTAAAACTACATCTTTGAATAAGAATATAGAAAAATAGATTGGTTTTCTTGACTTTGAGAAAAAGGACTTGGTAGTAGTACATGAGGTTTTGTTAAGAGTTTGTTTATAATTAATTTAATAATTGTGTTTTCTCTAAAAATGTTTCATATCATTCATATATTTGTTTGTTTCTATATATTGATGATATATTAATTATAGTTAACAATAAGGTTGAAATTAAAAATCTAAAAGCCTTGTTGAGTAGTGAGTTTAAGATAAAGGATTTGGGTGCAACTCAAAAAATTTTAAACATTGAGATTTGGAGGGATAGAAAATTAAGTTTATTATCCTTGTTATGATAAAAGTACATTAAAAAGGTGTTATAGTATTTTTAAACATATTAATCTAAGCCTTTCTATACTCTCATTGTAACGCATTTTAAATTTGATGCTAGTGCATTACTTTAGATGCAAAGAAAGGTTACATGAAATAAGTTCCTTACTAGAGCATAATTGAGGGTTTGATGTATGTCATGGTATACATAAGACCAGATTTAGTACATGTTATTAGTGTAATAAGCATGTTTATGAGTAATTTTAGGAAAGCTTATTGAGAAGTTGTTAAGTGGATTATATAATACTTGAAAGGCATGAGTTACATTTGCTTGGTTTATGGTTTTGATGATTCTACTAGTGATATTGTCAACTATAGTAATTTTGATTATAGTGGAGATATCTTCAAAAGGAAATACTTGACATGTTCTATCTTTGACCTCTTTGATTATACAACAGTTAGAAAGCAACACATATTTTTTTGGTAAATCAGTAAATTAAATAAATCAACAAAGAGTTATGTACAAATAAATATATTGCCAAAGCTGCAAATCTCTTTCCATAACCAAAAGGAGTAGCCTTATCTAAGAACATGAGGAACACTATTGTGCCTTATGAACCGAAACAACCACAGCAACCAGCATATACATATTTACCAATCAAAATGACCTTGTAGGAAGGCACATCTTAACCAACAACACAGACATTTACAGATTTACATAATAAAGTAATCAAGTAAAATAGGTCAGTCATTCTACTAGTAAACCAGAACCAGACTTTCAAGTCACCATTCAAAGTTTGAGCTTACTAACTATGTTCTCTTATTTGCTGAAAACCCAGGATGATCAGGCTCTCCCCTGCTTCTTGCATCTCTCTTGTCCCTACCATCGTGATCCCAAGTATGATATCTCCGTAAATGCTTGTATAAGTCTCACCCATCCTTCTTTGATGAAAGCCATAGGAATGCTACTGATTCTTTAAGAAACCGATAGTGGAGAGGTTGGTTCCCTACTGTTATGAACTGGGATAACTTGCAAAACAAAACATTAGAAAAAATAATCCTTACCAATAGTTATCTTCCCTCGGTGTTTGAGTCGAGAAGTTTCATAACTTGGAAGACCACTCTAGTGTTTATGTTCCCAACTTCTAAGGCCTAATCTTTGAATGTTGAGTGATTTCTCTCAAACCAAATGTTATAAACAGTTACTGAAAGGAGAATGATAAGAAGGTAAAGGTATTTGTATAGTTTGAGGGGTGATTAAACTAGCTTAGAAAGGCATGAAGATTTCTTAGATTTGGCAAATGGATCTGAAAATAGTTTAAAAAATGTGTCCAAACTGTTTTCAAATAGGTGCATTCAAAGAATAGATGGTCAGTGGATTCATTATCCATGAAACACAAAGAGCAATGATTTGGGACATATGAGAAGAGAAGTTTATCCCTCGTTTGCAACTTCTTCAGAAAAGCTAGCCATAGAATGACGGAATGTCTTAGGATATTTCTTTTATGCCAAACTATTTTATACCACGGGACACAAGGATTGGGAGGTCTCAAAGCTGAGTAGTCCAAAACATTTGTGTATGTTTTGGAGGGGCTTGGAAGCCATTCCAATTTATCAGGTTTGGAGTCTGGTTGATATAGTAAAGGTTTCAAGGTTTGTGTAGTCACAATTGTGGCCTCATGCTAGCTCCAAACATTATCTCTGATAATCTCATAAACTTTTAAATTCATCGGTAACTCTGATCCATTGATCACTCTCGGGGTTTAAAGGTCCTTTATGTAACATACCATCATCAATGAGAAGGGTAAAATAGTAATTTAGAATGGGTTAGGAGTGTTTAACAGTGTTTTGTTAAATGCCCTCAGAAAATCCTCCCATTTCAGTAAGCAAGGCCTGGTGGTACTGTCCGGGACAATCTTCCCAATACAAAGGCGATCGACACTTCAGGATGTCAAGGGTCCTGCCATAAGAAAGTAGATATCCCATTTCTATCTTAAATCTGAATTGGTTCCTAATAAGATCCTAACATGTAATAGCTTCCTCCATCTCCAAGAACTATTATTACCTAGTTGTGCATTCTAAAAGGTTTTCCTTCTAAGAATAATTGTGTTCGCCCATTTGACCTACAAAGCTTCATTGTCATTAAAAGGCACCCAAATTCTTTTTCCTATAATTACCTTATTCCATATAGATAAATGTTTAATGCCTAGGTCACCCTCTTTTTAGGTCTATAAAGGTCATTCCATTTAAGCTTCTTACGAGAATTAGACTCTACATTCCCAGACCATAGGAAATTTCTTAATTTTGTCTCTATCTCTTTAATATTGGAGGAAGGAAGAATAAAATAACTAGACCAATACACCTGGAAAGTCGAGAGCACAGAAATAACCAACTTCAGTTTACTAGCATAGGAAAGAATTCTATAGGTCCATTTGTTAACTCTAGCATCAATTTTATCGAAAAGAGGAATGTAATCTCTCCTTGAAAGCCTACCTGTTAAAAGGGGAAACCCCAAATAACAAATAGGGAAGTGACCTCTTTGAAGGCCTGTAAGGGATTCCAACTAATGGCCTATATGACTTATATTAGAAGATAAAAAGTACTGACTCTTGCTAAGGTTCATATCTAGGCCAGAAATATTTGAGAAAATACTAAGGCAAATAAGCAAATTTGAATCAAAGCCAAATTAGCATGACAAAACATTAAAAGATCATCAGCAAACAAAAGATAGGAAATCTTTAGAGCTTTACACCTCCAGTGTTATTTAAAGAAGCTATTACAAGCTATAGAAGCATCCAAACTTCTCGAGAGATTCTCCATGCAGATAATGAAGAGATACGGGGATAAGGGATCCCCTTATCTTAAACCAGATTTACCTTGAAAAAATTTGAAGGTGATCCATTGATCAAAATTGAATATGAAGGGGAGGTTATACACTCTTCAATCCACTTCACAAAAGTATGAGTCAAACTTAATGCTAAGAAAACATTCAGGAGGAAATCCCAATGAATGGACTATAAGATTTTCTCAGGTCTACTTTAAAGGCACAATGCTTATGATTATTCGACAAGTGGTAGTTGTTAAAGATTTCTTGAGCTAGGAGGATATTGCCCCCTATTTTGTGACCTTTTATGAAGGCACTTTGACTAGGGTTGATGATGTGAGGAAGCAATCTTTACGCCTATTAGCCATTATTTTAGAGATCACCTTATAAATAAAGTTACAGTAGGAGACTGGTCTATAGTCATGCATTATGGAAGGATGATCATTCTTAGGAATCAAAGAAATAAAAGTAGAGTTAAGCTCTTTGGGAAGCTTTCTGTGATGGAAAAAGTCTTTTATGGCTCTAGTAATCTCACCCCCAACAATATGCCAAGTTTTCTTAAAGAAGAAACCATTGAAACCATCTGGACCAGGAGCCTTATTGGGGTTAAAGGACTTAACAACATCTTTAATCTCTTGCATTGTGACATCTAAAAGGAGGTTGTTTTTAAGATTTTTAGGAATAGGAGAAGGAAAAAGATTTCACATTCTCTCTAGAGGAGGAAAGGTTTTTCTTGTTCCCAATAGTTCTCTAAAAGAAGCCTAGGAATTGTTGTTGGATCTCTTCAAACTCAACAATCCTATGCCCCGTACCCAACAATAAGGAGTGGATGTTGTTCCTATTCCTATTTGACAAGAGAGAGTTATAAAAAATTTTGGTATTCCTATCTCCCTCTTTGATCCATTTAATACGCGAAGACTGTTTGTAAAACAACTCCTGGTCCCTTAAAGCACAAATCAGATTGGTAATGGCTTAATTTTCCTAGGCAACAATCTAAGGATTATTAGGCCAAAGACTTATTTGATCTTGGATATGATTAAGAGCAACTTGATAGGTTTTAACTCTAATGTTTACATCCCCTAATTGATTAGAATTTAGAGATTTGAGAGCGTTTTTTTTAACTAATTTGAGCTTAGAGATCACACAAAGCATAGAAGTTTCGCAAACCTGAGAAGACCAAGCATCTTCTATTGTATGAAGAAAATTTTCCTGAGAGACTAAGAAGTTAGAGAATCTGAAAGGAGAATGTCTTCTATGCTGGTTTCCTAAGGCCCTAATCATTGTGGGTGACGAACTCACTTGTTCATATATATTTTCATGTCATTTAGATGAGTTTTTGTCACTCAAATTAGTTTTTATGACTTTATTTGATTATTATTTGAATTATTGTACCTTATATTTAATTTGTGTTTATAGGGGCAAAAATTGTCATATCTTGGTGTTAATAGATATTTTGTATTAATTTTTTATACATAATTTGCTAAACTCTTGTCCATTTAATGTTTAGGTACACATTAGATTTGGAATTTTTAAAAGCCTAAAGCAAGGAAAGCTCTAAAAGGAAGGAAGGATGCCAAGGAAAATGAGAGCTTGTGCGTAAAGGAGAGGTTTAAAAATGTGAATCAAGAGTGGACCAAGGGAGCTGGAGCTTATTTGAGAAAGGTGGACCAAACCATAAACAAAAAATGGACACATCAGGACAATCAATAGAGAGAGCATGAGTTTGTGTGGAACCAGAAAACTCTTTCAAAAGTATTGAATATATGGAGACAAAAGAAGATGGCTGCAGCTTGAGAGTTGAAAAATAGGAGGGTTAGGCGTGATTTAGATGGGCTGGAATTATTCAAGACAAAAACACAAAAGGAGGAGGCTGGCAACGAAGGATTGAGAAAAAAGCAAGAGCTAGGCGTGAAAGGTGGACCAAAAGACTCTCCTAAAATCACGTAGAAAGCTGGCGGCGGAGATTTTTAGTGTGCTTGAATAAAAAAAACTTTACAGTTGGTGACAATAAGGAAGCAGCCTCCACTTCGATAAAGAAAACTCCCCACTTAAACACCTTAAAAAACCATGGAAACTAGTGCATAAAAAAAGAGAGATTTGATGCAACTACATGGAGTGGCTAAGGAGGCGCTGTGTGTGTGAGACATTTGGTGAGTGGTGTTGTGTAAAAAATAAAAACATGAATGTAGCTGTTGTGAAGAAGGAGGACGTGGAAACAAAAACGTTGAGCTTATGGAGATCAAAAGACGTTGATAGCTCGGAGGAGTAATGAGAGGGCTCTACTCCATCACCCACTGAAGATACACTCACAAACTGAACATATTCTCCACCACACTTTGGCAGCTTGTGGTAGGAAAACAACATAGAAGCAGCTGGTGGACGCTAAGATTTGAGCAGCTAGTGGACGTAAGCATTGAAGTAGCTGGTGGACATAGGTAGCTGGGGGTTAAGAAACAATTGAAGCAGCACCTGGTGGAAGCCCCCACGATGAAGTAGCTAGTGGACATTAAATGAGGAAGCAGCTGGTGGGCGTGAAAGTTGAAACAGCTGGTGGCATGAAAACAATCGATGCAGCTGGTGGAAAAATAACAAACGAAACTCATGTTGAGGCAGCTGGTGGAGATAGGAGACGCTAAGAACAGGTGAAGAAAAGCAACGTGGAAGCTGGTGGCATAGGATATAAAAAGCAAGTGGAAGTGAAGATAAAACACTGGGCAACTGGTTTTGATAGGAGAGAAACGTTGGCAGCTGGTTAGATAAGAAGGAATGTGCGTAAGTAATGTGATTAAGGGTGGACCAAACACTTAAAAAATCATTCAACACTCTTCACTCACACAAAGAAGTCAGTTGGTGCATGAAAGGATTAAGCATTAGCTAGTGAAGGGAGACACCAAACACGTTAGCTGGAAATTAAAAACTTTGGCGGGGAGAGACCAGAAGGCCTTGGCCAAGTCATACCAAAGCTAGTGACGCGACAGAAATACAGTTGCAAGAAAAGGGGGTGTTTTCAATTTATTTTTGTTTTTTATTATTCCTTATTTATTTTAATTTTGTAGATTTAATCAATGCAAATATATATTATGACCATGATTTATGTTACATTGATAAATATGTGTGAGTAAGTTTTTCTTTTCAGTTAAGGTTAATATTGATATTGGATTAGGATAATTTTTGTGGTATTGATTTTTGCTTGATTGAATGCATATTTAGTCCTAATTTAGCTTGA
>JAOSBK010000008.1:12178245-12209297 GCA_027568895.1 Erythroxylum shatona
TTTTCAACTTCATCTGTTTTTCAACTTCGTCTGTTATTCATCAAAATCATTTACTTAAAGTCATTTGACTTAACAAACTGAAGAAGGCAGGAGGGTTAGGATTGAAGTCAATCAATAAGAACAACTAATTTCTAATGACGAAGAGAATTTTAAGTGAAAAACATTCACTGTAGATTAAATGGATTCATACCTATATATTAAAGGGTGAGAGTTTTTAGGCTCTAAAGAGTAACGATAGTTACTCTTGGTTTTTCAACCAATTTCTCAGGATGAGGGAAGATGTCTAGCAACATGTTACATGTAAAATTGGGGCAGGAGATAGAATATCTCTTTAGTATGATAATTGGACCAATTAAGAGGCTTTAATTAATATTCAGTTGGCTAGATCAATGCTAGGAAGGTTTCTAAAGAAGGCTAAGCTTCAGGAGATAATTAGGAATGACAGTTGGTTGCTTTCCTCAAAAGAACTAAGACTATTGCCTATTCCCCAATACAAAAATTGCTGGGAAGATGATATATTTTTATAGGATGGAGTTCCTGTTTTAGAAATCACTAACAGGCAGGCTAAAAACCTGATGGAAAGAGTAGTAACTAGAATAGAGTGGTGTTCCATAACATACAGCAAGGCTCTCAAACCAAATGCTAGCTTTCTTCTCTAACTAGCTGTATTGAACATACTAAATACTATAGATAGACTGAAATTCCTATCCTCTCCTAAGCACTGTATTCTGTACAATCTAGAGGAGGAGACTAAAGATCACCTATTCTTTCAGTGTGGGTTTACTAAGGAAGTGTGGAATAGAATCTCTGATCTTTGTAGCCTTGGAACTAGGCAATGCAGTCTCACAGGTATCTTATTAGAGATATCCCAACTGCATATCTCTAAATACGATAAAGAAATACTAATGCTAGCAGTTACAACTTGCCTCAGACTATTTGGAAAGAGAGAAATAATAGAATACTTAAAGGGTTCTCTAATAGTCCAAGCACTCTTGTAGAACACTTTACAAGGAATATCAGGGAACAACTAATTATTAACTAGTTAGGGCAACATAGTAGTAGAGGACTGGCTCTCTCTTGGAGAATATAGTCCTCAAGGGGTGTCTCTATTTGAATATCAGTATAGTAAATAGAACTTCCTACGCATAAATATTCCTAAAGCAACTTAAGCAATTCAAGCAAGACATAGCCATTCAAGCAGTTCTCGAAACAACCAAGTCATGACAGTAGGGGGAAAGAAGACTAGAAGGAATCACTCACCTTCGAAAGCTCCTGGAAGCACCTTTCCAGATCCATGGCTTACCAAACTAGACAATGAAAGAAGACTCCTCAACGTGACCTTTTTGTTTGAAGAAAGAAGAAACAAAACAAATAGTAACAAAAACCCTATCAAAGACGTAAATCTTTCGAGCTAGACAAGAAGGGAAACAAGAATAGAAGGAAAGATTCACCTTTGAAAGATCCTAAAAGTACCTCTCCTGGAACTATTGCTTACATTTGGGAAAAGGAATGAAGACTCCTATTTCAACACGAAGCCTATCACACATGAAGAATGAGGAAACAAACTAAAAAGCTTCAAATATCCTACCTGAGTTTAAATCCCTTTGAGCTAGAGACGGATCGAAAAAGAAGAGCCTCGCCATTGTTGCATCGTAGATTCCAAAGAGTCAACCCTAATTGAGTAATCTTTTGAAGAGTCGAGAAAGGATAGTAGTCTTTTACCCTAATTAGTACATTTGTCCCTGAGTTGTCATTTTGTTTATTGTAATTGTAATGTTGAACGTCGTTGTGTGATGAAAGAGGGAGATCTTTTCCTCTCCTGAGCTATAAACTATTCTTTACTACTTAATGAATTTTCAAATTCTCAGAAAAAGGATAATGTGGGTTTAGGCATAATTTCAATAAGACTAGTGAATATGATGCTCTTAGAAAAAAGATTACTAAAAATATTAAAAATCTAGGAGTCTCTGTGTGTCAAGTGAATCCATATTCAATCATTAAATAAAATAAAGCTTAACACATCACGATCACTCATACAAATTCAAAGTATTAGGGATACAATCAATACAACAACAATAACAACAACAACAATACCCATTATAAATCCCATTGAGACGCAGGAATTGAGGACACTTGTAGTACGCAACTTTACTTCTAACTAGTAATGAGGTTGTTTCTAAATGACTCACGTGTATGAAAGAAAATTAAAAATAAAAAATAAAAACAATACAAAAATATAAATAAATAAATAAACAACCATAAAATTAGAAAAGAAAGGAAAGAAAAAGAAATACATAATTAATAAAAAATAAAAATAAAAATATTAGGGAAAATAAGTAAATAGATAAAAAACAAATATAAATAATATGCAATACCATACTAAAAGAAATAAATGAGAACAATCAATAACGAGCTACAATATCTGGAAATGACAAAGGCACGTAGTTATGGTATGATAGCTAGAATAATCTAAAACTACTGTACAAGCTTTCAAACTTCAATACGTTGAAATCAAGTATAGATAAGAGCTATAAAGTAGCAAAACTTCATATAAGGTGGCTCATGAAACTAGCCTTTGGTTAATTCTAGAAGGTTTGCCAACATTTAAAGTAATATCCTAAATTATAACCATAACTCAGAAAAGGAAGACAATAATTGTATAACCAAGATATCCCTCTAAATCCTTCACCATCCAATCTACTTGGAGATCTTCACAACACCTTTTCATCCTACTACTTGGTTTAGTTTGGTATGGTTTTCCAATAATCCATTTAATGCCTCTTTTATACTATGGTTAGCTATTAAGCAAAAGCACAATACTAAAGATATATTAAAATTCACAATCTCAAGCTCTAGTCTTTATAAGCTCTACAATCAGGAAACTGAGACAATCATTCATCTCCTTTTCAATTGTTAGTACTTTGTCAATCCTCTGTAGTGCTTTAGAATAAGTTCTAAAGACCTATAACAACTATTATGAACAGCAAAACTCATCCCAAATAATTGAATGGGCAAGCAATAAAAGATTTAATACCAAGGTAGGTCAAACAACTTTTTAGACTTGGTTTTAGCTACATCATCAATGCACTGTAGAGGGAAAACAATCAAAGATATAATATCCCTTAGAATAGTCAAACTTCTTAATTATTGTAAAAGAGATCACCAAGCTAAACCTAACATAACTTCAAGATATAACATCCCTTATAATAGTTAAACTTCTTAATTAGCTCTTGTAGGTTTTAGATATGAATGTGTTAAAACTTAAATCCTTAGTTACCTTATTATTCTTCGAGTGTAAGATTCATGGGCTTTTTCTGCCAATACTTATGTCCCTTTTTTTAAGTCAAGAACATGTCTCTTTATACTGCAATAGGATAACATTTGGCTTTCTGGATTAGCCTTTTTGTAAATGCCCCTTTTGGAGTTCTCTTGTTGTTTCGTTCAAAAAAAAAAAGGCATGGGGACTTGACTTTTTTTGTGATTTTACGTATTTTAAAAATATTTTATTGTTTAAAACTATTTAAAATAACTTTTGATGCATTACATATTCTAAAACAAGAATTTTTATTTGATGTTTTTATATTACTTTAATAAATATTATGTTGTAAAATTCACTTAATTTATCCTGAAGCAGCAGCTAATTATGAAAAGGTGTTCAAAGTAAATTATCCTTTAATTAGATGACATATCCATTTTACTAACAAATCATAATTTTATATATTGTTATTTAATTTTAATAATAATTTTATTAAAGTGACACAACATACATTTGATAAGAAGTCCTTATTAAAAAATTAACAACAAAATACATTTATTAAGTATTTTAGAATAGTAAATTATTTTTCAAAATAAGTAAAATGGTAAAAAGAAATGGTATCTTTTTACCTAAAAGGAAAACAAATTTGAGGTGGAGAAGTGTGCCTCCAATGGAGTTGACGTTGAAAAATTGTGAGGCCTGCTTGGTATGATACACCACTTTTGGGCCTAAAATGTTACATCAGAAGAGAGATTTATGAGCCTAAATAGCAATCTAACGCTCGGGGCTCATAACCATTGCCTAACACATACCAAGCCATCTGTCCATTGTCATGTAGGACGACGCGCAGTAGTGGAAGTGGAAGAGTTCAAACCACCATACAATCGTTGCTGACTAGATATCAATTTGTGGGATTAGCTTAAAGAGCTAAAGCCGTAAAATCCTTGACCGGAATAAATTTGGTCAATGGTATTCTCGTCTCGTCTTTTAATCGGTTTATAAGGATTCCATTGCTTAATTTTCAAGTCTTGAGAAAAAGGCAAATGAATAGTACGTATAACAGTAGACCCAATACATGATTATTCATTAAACCATCTCTCTCTCAGATTAACAGTGCAAGGTCAAATTTTCAGTAATGAACTGAGGAGGAACTTGAATTGAGGGTCACGAAGATGTGCCCTTGAAGTAGGGGTGGCAGCCAATTTTGGTAAGTGATGTAACAAAAGTTGAACATTTTCAAGTACATTGTCTTCCTTATTTTAATCAATTGTCGTTTTTTGACACAACTAATTGTAGCTCGTGAGTCAATTATACAGTTTGAAGGTCTCGATCAAAATACACAGTTATTGGGCATGTGAATTTGTACTAATAGGTTTCCAGTTCTGGGCCAGACATTTGGGCTCTTTTACCCTTTGCGCTTCGCATGCTATCATATCCATTTCTATTTTGGGTACGAAATCCTGCACTTGCACAAACAGCATTTTTCGTACCTCTGATCACACAGCTCTTGATTTTGAATTTTCTTCTCCTTTAAAATAAAAAACAATTGCAAGCATCTAGATATCTTTAAAAGTAAGCAGAAAAAAAGAATAGTGAAAGCAACAAGTGAATCGTTTTTGGTCGCTTATACGAGTAAAGCATCATAAACTGCAAGATTATCAGAATTAGACATCCAAGTTGGCGTTTTGTGGCATTTTTACTGTCCACAAATCTCCAATTCACAAAACCACAGAAGAAGATTACAACGCATATGGGCTGATAATTGTTGGACCACGGACATTAAACTTTATGCTGGAGATCATTTTTTGTGGTCCTTACTTGACTTATTATTATGCATGCACCATCGCCTCTTCCCTTATCTTGAAGAAAGTGTTGAAGCACGGGTAAGGATTTTAAATTATTATTTTTCTTTTAACCACTATCATCTTTTTAATTGTGCTAAATAATTTGGTCTCAGCAAAGCTCTTGTCAGCTATACATATCTAATATTCATCAAAAACATGGCCATGACTTCTTGTTTTGAATTTGAGCTAAATTACAAGGAAAATAGAGTGGCGGTTGTCAAGACTTTCTCACTCTGTTCAATATAGGCGTGCCCCGATATATTTGCCATACTAATTCAAGACGAGTAAGTAACTCCTACTAAGCACAATTTAAATGTGTTGAGAAAGAAGTGGAAACCGGAGATAGCAACTAATCTGTGATTTAAGTAAATTTTGATTGAGGGGGAAAAGGTCACAAGTGGGCTGTGCCTTTGCTAGATTGGCATAGAGATTCGTTCGCCACCTAGTAGGTTATGTCATTGAATGTGATGGTACTCTCTTTTCCTTTTTAAATGCTCACTCTGCATTGCATTGCATGCGTCTCTATGGACCTGATTAGCTATAGCTCCAAATATACTTTTAAGGAAAGCCCCCCATCTAATTAGGAAGACCCATCATGCCATGCCTTTTTCTCATGTTAAAACAATTCTCAACATTTCCATTTTCAGTTTAAGCATCATTTCAACTTTTATATAGGGAGATGATAGATCCACAAAAATGGAGAAAAAAAATGTCATTAAGTTGAAGCTTTCCATATAAACATAAAAATGATCAATGAAAATTAAGGGGATAAATTACATACATACCCTCCATTGGTATCAACTTCGTTTTCTTGAACCTACTTAATCATGTGCCATTGCCTGTATAAACTTGTACTTCGAATTAACATTAATTCTTCGAGTTTATTGACGATTAGAAGAAATATATAAATTTTCCTTTTTTAATATTGTTAAGTTAATCATAGTAGCTGATGCGATCATGAGGTGACTAAGAACTTTGAAACTTTTGTTTACTTCGAAGAGCAAAATTTAGCCATGTGCAAGCATATGGGATTTTGGTACGGCAATTGGTGCACACGTTACTCCTCCACCAAGAGTCTTAGTCGGTCCTAACGACAAAGTGAGTGACATACACCATAACTTCGTGTATGTTAAAGTTTTCGTCGAGTAAGGCATCATTTTAACAATTCTCTGAAGGTGAGATAGAAAATAACAAAGCATACACCATTCATTTACTTGAAGTTGTTGTTGGGAGCTTTTACTGATTCAGGCCATTTTCATTACGGTGTAGGGACACAAACTAGCAAAACAATGATTAAGGAACCACTTCCCGTTGGCTCCCTCCGTAAGCAATTATTGATGGTTAATTACCACCAACGGAACATCAAGTAACCACACATTAGGTGGATAACCGTTTTAGGACAAATGGCTTAAGCAAACATTCTATATTTTATGATGGGTGATACAAACGCCACACCTTGCTTTCATCCCTTAAGCAAGTTTAGCCGCCTACTTGCAGTTGCGGAGCAGAGGAACAATATTTAACTCTTTATGTCTAAATCTAATAATGAGATAGAAGCTTAGTTTAAAGGTGACATATTATATCATGTTCTTAATGATTACATTCCTAATTGACAAAAACCTAACACGTATACTGATCGATCTATATATGTAAAAAAGTCCAAGAGAGGTGATCCTCTCCATACCTCACAATCAACTCCGATGCATGGTCTGCAAATTTAAGCCTTTCTTTACTGAAAAAGCAAATCAAAGTAAGGCCGCCACGGGATTTTGATACGTATAATTTAGTGTGTTTTTTTTTTTTCCTTCCTGAGATGGTTGGTACTTGGTAGTCTGTAGACCAATTCTTATATATAACCTATACTTATACACACACCCATAACATAGCTGGTATTAGGGTCAAGGACTCTATTAGTATTAGAGAGAGATACAGAGAGATAAGACCTGACCCATACAGAGGGCAGTTGGAACTCAACCACAAGACGTGCAGTCGTAAAACAAGATTACTGACTTCATCAATGACCAAACTCAAAACAAACCACCCACCAACAATTCCAGAAGATAGAGAGAGACCCCAGCTAGTTTCATATTATATAGAATCTAGACAAGACACACATGATTCAAGTATTGCTTTCCGCACCATCACCTACCTTATTTAATAATCAGTAATCACCAACTTATGAGATCTCTGCCTTCCTTGAAAGGAAAGTGAAACAACTAATGTGTAGCCATTGTAAGACCCATCCAATTCCATGTACGAGAATGGGGTTATCCTAATTAAGTATTAGGTTTAGGATTCGCATAGTCCAAAAGGCAAAAGCCACGGAAAAAGATTGTTAATTATAGTTAAGTTTGTTTAATAAAACCTCTAGGCCTTTCAGAACTACTTTGTATCCCATGATTCCAATGAGAAGAACGAAGTTAGAATCTCAAATCCTCGCTAAAATATTCAAAACTGATCATTGAAAAGCTTTCTGCTAATCAATTAATTAAACTACACAGAGCCCATAACACAAGTACACTTTCTAAGTCGACTTTATTCCACATCTTACACAAGATTATATATACTAAAGAATAATAGATAACAAGATATGTTAGAATAATATGTAACCAAAGGAAGTGTATGTGTGACCACTTTTTGCTTCTTTCTATCAGACACAAGATGAAAGAATATATCTCTCTCTCAAGCTCAATCTATTGTGAATGGATGGAAATCGGGACCTAGCTATCAATCAATAGACAAGAGAAGTTTATGATCCAAAGAAGTAACAGCAAGCAAGCGCAGCTACCTCCGTATAAAAAGAATTAATAAAATTAATTACCAGAACAGCCAAGTAAACAGTGCATCCAAACCAAGTAAGTCTAATTAAGTACGTAAAAAGATAGTAATTAGATACGAGGGAACTGAAAACAAATTTGCCTCTGGTTCAATCTCTTCTCTCCCATGTTATCTCAAGAAAGTTGGTGATCACCATTAATTAAACTAAGAAAACCAAAAAAACAAGAAAAAGAAGAAGAAGAAGATGGAGAAGGGATTGGATGAGGAAGAAAGAACTGGAAATTATGAAAGAAATGAACAACTAAAACCATGCTTACTCTATCTAGCTAAAAACTTATTATAATAGTCATCGTCACCCACCAATTTCTGGCCACCATGCATCCCCATCCCCAGTTCAAAGATCAGGAAGATGAAGATGAGCCATTAGTCCCAACATGTGCAAGGCTATCATTATCAAGCTGAAGATTGTGGTGATGGTGATTCATGTTCTCGGTGCTGTTATTGTTCATATTGTGGTTGATGTCACTATGGGTGGTCTCCAGATCAGCGGTTGCAATACCATTCCCATTATTATTGTTGTTACTATCCCTCTTGCCAAAGGTGTTCTTGTTGTTATGCATCCATACCTTTAAAACGCCCTTATCGACCCCAATTTCGTTGCAGAACTCCATAACCAGGTCTTCGTCTCTTTTCTGCATCTTCCACCCTACTCTTTGAGCGAACTCAAACATTCTCTCCTTCTGCCTCTGCGTGAACTTGGTCCTGAAACGTTTCCTCGCAGAAGAGGAACCTGGTGGTACGCTCAACGTTGCATTGTCGTTTAAGCCGCCAGAGAGGGCCAAAAGCATGTGGGGGGCGGAGGGATAGTAGGAGGAAGATATGGGTGGGGGAGAGGCGGAGTTGGGGCTCCGATGGGAAAGTGGTGCAGGCGGCGGTGGAGGGTGGTGGCGATGGTGGGGTTGATACTCGAGTGTGGTGGTGGTGTTCGCCGGAGGAGGGGAGTCATCTGGTTCGCGGCGGTGGAAGTTGCGGTGGCATCCGCAAGCAGCGCACGTTAAGGAAGTCGGGTCAGTGTGGGTGGCAGTCGGCGACGGCATGAACTCGCCGCACCCGTCGAGAGCATGGCCGCCTAAAGAGGCTGCGTGGTTTTTGAGGCATTCTTTGTAGCTTATGACAATTGGCTGAGCAACATGGTGGTGGTGGTGGTGAGGATGGTGACGTTTGAGAACTCCGTTGGTAAAAGATAAGGGCTTCGCCGGCTGGATCCGAGTTGGGGTCTCGGTGTCAGGCTCCGGGGATTTTCTGGGTGGGGTGGTGGTGGTGGTGGTTGCAGCTGGGGTCAAGTCCATAGCTCAAGCTTCAACCTACAAAGTAACTCTACAAGAGAAATGACAGATTCATTAAGTTTACCAAGTTTAAAGACTGGATATTTTTGGTACAGGAGAGAACGGACTGGGGATTCTGAGTTTTTTCTTCTGTTGTGGTTATGAAATGGAGGTGGTGGCAGAGATGATGGTGGTGGTGGTGGTGATGGCAGAGGAGGAAGTTCTTTGCTGGAAGAACAAACTGATGATAAAAAAATCTGGGTTTTGTGGTTGTCCTTCTTAACCTTAACTCACATGGGTTTTTTCTAACCCTAAGTTGTAATTCTATGGTTAAGTCCTTTACTCTACACGGGTTAGATTTTTGTGTGTAATAAATGTAGGTCTACTAGTCATTGACCCTAGTTGCAGCAGTATATACGAATACGAGTGTTACTTTTGTTTGTTTTTTAGCTCTAGACCAAAATCCACGTAGTTATTGTCCGAGTTAGTCCAGGGAATTACCTTAACTTCTAGGATAGGGACTCAGTGGTTACGACTGAGTTGACGCGAGGAGTTGGTGACAACGTTGAATAGTAATGACGAAGAATGATAGGAGGTGAAAATGAAACTCTCCTCCACCTGCAGTCTGTCGGAGAATTTCTGTGACCCAAATTAACAGTGACTCGGTCCTGCAAATCGTGTGGACCATTTCCATAAGCATCTTCACTCTTGCTTTTTGCTTTCAGCTACAACCATAATTTAATCAAATTGGAAAAACTACACCAGGTTTTATTAGTAGATCGTTATATTGATTAGATGGAATATTTGTTACATGCAACCAAAGAAGCTAATGAAAATTGGTACACGCTCCCAGTTTAAAACTCTTCAATCAAGGTAGATGGGTAAATTAGGTTTATCTATTCACGTGTGCAAGTGACGCTACATTCTTAAATTTTAAAAATTAAAGGTATTCTTGTCGACTTGGGAGAATTTCGGGTAGTCGCTAGCCAGCCTCCTCCATAAACTTTTATTTTTACATCTACCCGAAATGGTTCACATTTTTCTCCCCCTCTCTCTCTCTGTTTCCTTTAAGCTAAACGACACCGATTCGAGTTTTCTTGTGCCCTCCCCCTCCCTTTCTCGGTGTAACCCAAACCTGTAAGTGTAACCCCCCCGGTGTAGGGTCACGCGAAACAATCTTTTGGACAAAATTAGCCTCAGTGATGTTAAGAAATAGGTCTCCAGTCTCCACACAACTTCTAAAAGAAATCATCATAATTAACACGTAAAAGAAGGTTTCGGGGCTTTAAGATAATAACACGTGTTAATTGTCATTGCACCCGTTGACACGTGGAGTACCCACGTCCGAAAAGTAACCTCCTTTCTTTAAAAAAGTCAAGTTTTCGATAATTATAATTTGTCGAACCTTAGGAAGTAGGAACTAAAGTATAGATGAAGAGAGAGATGGTTGCGTACTTGCAGGACTACAGTAAAGATGATGGGATGAGATGAGATCCATGGCACTGATTTTGTTGTGAAGCAAATTATCTGGTAGTGGCAAATCAAAGGGCCGTGACTCGTCAGGAGGAAGCGGAGATGACTGACGTCATCAGACCAATCATGTAGCAGCTAAGGTTTAATCATCGATATGTGTGTGTGAACTGTGAACATAACCGTTGCATTGAAACTCACAAACCTGGAATTGAATTTATTATTAGTTTATGTATTTATTGTGTCTACTCACTCTTTTATTTTTATTATTTATTCAATTTCATTTCAATTATTAGTTATTTTGAATTGATTTATCATATCATCCATTCGGGGGATTTCAACGAGTTACTTTCCTTTAAAGTTTGGCTACCAAAGTAATAAAGTTGAGGTTTTCAATGAGTTACTTCCTTTTTAATTTTGTAACAAAATTGAATTAAGACTTCAAATCTTCTGTCTCATTTTGTTTAGTATCTTTAATTTGTCTCAACAATATCCCAATCATATAATTAAGCAAGAAAAAATTTACATAATTAGGATGTTGGCACAGAAAATATTGGACAAAGTGACATAAAAGATTTGAAGCCTTGAATTACTAGATCCAGCTATCTGCTTTTACGAGAGACTTGGTTGAGCACCGTCTGAATTAACCCAGTCGACAAGCATTGTAGGAGTTTGAATTTGAAAAAAGGCAATTTATTAAGCACCCACCTGGGCTGAAATAGACATAAATTGTTTAGATACGTGATTACGAGGAGGTACCAATGTACTTATCCAGACAACTTTTACTGTGCAGCTGCGGCAACTAAGCTTTCATCTGAAAAGAGCAAATGTCATGATCTAACGGTTAAAAACGCACCAATAAAGTATGTATCTCATTTGAGACTTACAGGGTCCCAAAAGTTTACATAATTTGATGGGGCCTGTGGATGGATATGGTGTGTTCTTATACAAGGACAGCGTACCTTGTTGCACCTAAGACTCTGCACATTTTTAGGTACAAGGATCATGTTTTCTACAGGTCCGTAGGGTATTCATTGACAACTACTTTTGCTCTCTTCTCTATTTTACTTTTCATTCTTTCCATTCTATAAACAGTGGGGTAATCCGTAATTCAGGTTATGAGACTCTGAAGAGCTGTACAGTACTTGCTTTGGTTCAGGTTGCGTCCACTAAATCAAAGTAAGGCTTCAATAAACTCCAGAGAATATCACACTTTTATTGATATACGTATCTTCAAATCCGATAAAGGCTAGTGCAAGAAAGATCAAATATTTGTTTTGTTCTGGTAAAAATTAGAACCAACGAGTTCTGTTTAGCTACTTCTTAATTTTAAATTTTCAAAAGAGAAAGATAAATCATATGCATTACAATTAACATTACAAACTGTTTTCCTATATTAGAAATACGTAATGTAGTCTACGTTCCTGCTAATCCATAAAGCAGTCTCCCAATATTTATTTAAGTAAATTAACATTATATATGCTAATATTAAGGAAAATTGCATTTCATTAAAAAATGATTTCACTAATTAACAAAATAAGAAAATGATGAAAGCGTTTGGACTTTGGAGCTAATAAATTCTATATATATATAATAGGCCTTCAATCTTAACGATATTTTTTTATACTAAAAGTGCGAAATAAGGCTAAGAAATGGTTAACGATGATGGGCTACTCGGTGCTGTACTTGTCCTCACTCCCATGACTAGCTATCTGGCTTTTGGTCAGGCCTTTTCTTTCAGAGAAAAAAAGACGATGTCATTCAACTTAGTTCTATTCATGATGAATCTTAATTACCAAGTTGAATTAATTGGTTCCCCTTACACTTTTGGTTGCAAGTATATATAGGTTCATGTCGTGTGAGGTTAAAGATGTGTCACGTTCAAACAAGGCCGTTGCATGATGGGCACAGTGTGTGCAGTTAATGGGCATTATCACATAAAGGAGTAAGAGATTGCATGATGCAAATCCATTCCTTTCCGTGTCTCCTTAAAGATTATATGTATGAGGAGTGATAATCAAGGCAACAACCAGCAAAGCTTTTCTGCAATAATGGGGTTGTTCTCTTCTCCCAAGGTATGCATCGACTGGTTCATTTCTAGTTATATGCTGAATCGAACAGAACTGGATATGTGGCTTCTAGTTCAAGCATTCTTAGAAGACAAAAAGCATCCATCAAATTGGTTCTAATTATTTCCACCTATTTACCCAGTCATATGGACTTCAAAATTGCAAAAGAAAATACCTTCCTCACCGCTGTGAATGTAATCAAAGTTGCATTTTTAATTTTAATATTTTTACTAAAATAACAGTCACCGTATATTATTTTAGAGTGTTTAAATTAAAATATAATATTTTCAAGACATTCAATTTAAAATTCAAAGTGACGAATGAAGGAAATAATAAACACGAAATTACATATTAATTTCACAATTAATCAATACAATTGATTACCCTAAGATTGCAACATACTAGATTAAATAATTGGATGGACAAATATCTAAAAATTGAGAAACAATTGAATCCATTGTTATTTTCTATAAAGCGGAGTGACATAAACGAAGAGGATTGACTACTGCTATTCTAAATCCTAATTAGAAACTTGTACAGTTTTCAATAGAACGACTGTATTTAAGGTCGGCTAAAAATAAGACTTTCTATGCACTGCAAAATATGGGTAAAGTTTACCTATCATAATAAACCTATAAATACATACCCAATGACACGTATAAAAAAAGTATTGTTAATATTTAATTAATTGAAATTTGTACATAATTATGTTTATTATGCTTGTTCAAAAAATGAAGATAAAATTCTATCAACGAATTCTTTAATTCGGTGTATGTCCATCAAGTATATATCATGTCAACGTTGATATAGTACAAACTTTTTATGTTTAAATAATAATATATGTTTTACTATGTCACAAAAAGGAGACGTGATCCAATAAAATTTATATCTTTTAGTTAAAATTAAATAAATTATTTTTAATTCAGATAATATATAATAAACTCTACTTAAAATTAATAAATTTAGTCGAACTAAAATATTCTAGCTTAATATTAATTAACCTAATTTTAATTAAAAACACTAATTATTAAAAACTCTGAATTTGGTTTTTTCATTCCATGTGATCTGAATCAGAAAAATTCCTGATTTCGAAATTTTCATATTTGAACCATAATCAAATTATCTGAAATTGTTGGCCACCAAATCTATTTCACATGACTTCTTCATTTCACACGTTTCCCCATCATCATCTTCATCTTTGGCAGACTTCTCCTTATCAACTTATATTTATTATCTCCCTCATCAAGCAAACACCGGTCCTTCCTTATATCAACCCTAATCATGCAACCTCTCTTTGGCAATAACGTGACCTCTCCTAGATGGCTTCTTATCTCTTAACCATGCGGCTTCTCCTTCTCAGACATTGAAGTCCTTCGGCATTACGTGTGTAGGAGTTGGTGAGTTATCTCCAACTTTTTTCTTCCTAATGGTAATCTTCCTTAGCTTTAATTGATTTTTTGATATCTAAGGTAATGTAAGTATTTTAGGCATTGGATCTCTTTGGCTTGCTCACCAGGTTTATTTAATTGGAGAAAAAGAACCACAATTTTTTATTGTGATTTATGACTAATAATAGAGTCTTCCATCTTCTGAATGGTACGTGGGTTAATTGATATTTTACATATCACAAATTATTTCTCAAATCGACTTCTATTACGCCTTGTCAACGTTCTATCTTTTATTGTTTATTTCAATTAAACAATTTTATTTAATTTTGTATATATATATGGCTTGAAGCTAAAAGTGTTAATAAATGAAAGTTGAGAGTAAGTAATGAGGCTCTAATTAAGTTGGTTAGACTCTAAAGCTTGTTTTTGAACAAAAAACTGTGATATAATTTTAATTTTATGGTTAGGCGGTGGGGGAGTCAAGGAGAAGGAAAGGGTACCTTTGTTTTTCTGACAGATCGATATTGTCCCCATTATTCATTCTTTTATGACGTTGTGAATAGAGAAGAACAACTAAATTTCCAAAAAAAAGAATAGAGAAGAGCAACTTTGTGTAAGGCATGCCTGTCTCTTAATTTCAAAATTGCCTTTTCTGCAATATGTGATGATTAATTTTTTTTATTTGTTTCTTATAATGTAAGCACTAATTAACTGCCATACTTATTGCACCTTTACGTGTCTGTGTCACCATCAAGGTTTTTTTGTTTAATTTACCTAGCTGCTTGTTAAACTATGATATCATTCATGGTAAAAAAAGGAAAACCATGAAATTACACCCTCTCATTCTTAAAATTTGTAAGTGATGTTCTTTTACATTAACACATGCATCTACTTACAAGGACAAGTCAATTAGTTACTAACGTGTGATTTAAATTTAATATACTTCAAGCTCAATGGCATCTTAGAGATAAAATTTGATAAACTTTCCATCATTTAGGTTTTTTTAGCATTTTGTATAATGCTATATGCTTTAAATTAGTTTAGTGTTGGATCCAATATGAACTTTTATTTGAAGTTTTAGGACTTTTAGACTTTTTATGCAAAATTGGTCTTTACGAAGGTGCATGAAACTTACATATGTGTTATTAGTGTGATAGTTATAGCCGTAGCTCATAAAGTTATAAAATCCTCGTCATCTTTTAAGGGGGCGTTTGGTTTGAGAGTTTGGGAACGAAAAAATAGAATAATTGTAAAAAACAGTATTTGCTTTAAGGTTTTCAATTCCAGGAGAATGGATTTATCCCACTAAATTTGGGAATCTACTAAACTCACCAAGGGGTGGGAATCAAGTTTTCATTCCAATCTAAGTTTTTATCACATTATTTTTTACTCTTTTTTTCCCCAACCTTTGCCCTACTATCCTCTTTACTTCCTTATCACCTCTCAACTCCTTACGATATCTCATCCTGCCTTATCGCGTCTCATCAACGAGTGAATTTTTTGTTTTACACCTGCATATATATTTTTTGAAATCCCTTATTTTAATTTGATGCTCAAAAATTGCGATAAAATTTCTTGACAAAACTGATTAATTTTTTACAAACATATGGAGATAGCCCCAATAAACATATGAATGAAAAATTATTTTTATTTTTATTGAGGGTAAAAATAGTATTATATTATCTTTCATTCCCATTAATGTAACAAACTAAACAACATTATTGGTATTAATACAGAAACCCAAGTTACAAACCAAACATTATTTTTTTATTTTTCATACCTATCTTCATCCCTTTCCATTATTATACTCATATCTATAGTTAACCCCGTGCTCAAACCAAACGCCTACTAATACAACGTTAAGCTTAAATGCTTAAAATGTTATTTAATATTTTCAGCTAAAGGCTTCACTAAGAACTCGATGGAGTGATTATAATGTAAGGAGATTTCATGGATGTATCTAGTGAATTTTAATTTTAATTAATTTAAAGAATTTTGTGTTTAATATTTAAACTATGGATTTTTTTTCAAGTTAGAGATGTAATTTTTTTTCACATGGTACATGACAAATTTACTATATGGATTCAGAAGTTATACCAAAGAAAAAGTATTTTAAGTATTTAACATCTATAACCTAAAGCAATGGAAAGATCGATAAAGACATAGTCCACCATCTCAAATTAAGTGGCTTAAATAGAGAAGTGCATCAAAAGTTTTATATAACAAAACATACCACTCAAGGTCAAAGGTAAATTTTATTATATTAGCGATTAGGTCAGACATGCTCTAAGAGACGGAGTGTTGACTCATCAAATAGGTGCATAGTTATAAGTTTATGGTGGCAGAGATGATGACGCTCCATTATATGTGTAATCTTACTAGAAAAGATAAGATCATAAATGTAATAATAAGAGACAAATTAAAGATGACAATATTAATGAAAAATTAAGAAAGACAAGGCTTCGGTGGTTCAAATATGTTAAGAGGAAATATCCTGGCGCTCTAGTAAAAAGATACGAGAAAATTATACTTAGAGACTGTAGGAGGAAAAAAAAGGTCTAAGAAGAACTAGAGAGAGGTGATTAAAAAAGATATGATTTTGCTGGAATTTACTGAGGATTGACCCTCAATAGAAAACTTTGGCATACTAGAATACGAGCAAAAGATCACACTTAGGGATAATGCTGAGTACTGCTAGACCTCTCCAGACTCCGGGTATTAGCAAGACTTTCTGTGGGTTGTTATTTTTGTTGTTGTATTAATTATAACGTGTAACACTTAAGCAATATGTGTTCCCTATGGCAAATATGTTTATTGACGTGATTTGTCACATTAGCACTATTGACTAAAGATCTTACAACAAATTGATTTTGTAAAAAATTGAAAGTTCTAATATTTCAACATCACCTTTCAAAGTTTAGAATAGTATTGAAAAATTAAGTAAAGTTTAATATTTATTTTATAATTTACCCTAATAACATATAAACCATACCATATAGGATTAGAATTTATATACAAAAGTTAATTTAAATATGGCAACATGTAGCCAAAAGTTATGTTAAAAATGTATGTGAGAAAAGTTATGCCAAGGATTATTACATTAGTAGTAACATAATCATATTTTAGGCCACATTACATCCTTTATCTGCATTGGATTAGGAAACTTGTTCCTATAATTATTGCACTTCTTGCCAATGATACTCTCTTTTTTTTTTTTCGACTTGTAACCATTGTGAAGTGACATTAAATTGTCATTTAAACCTTAGACTCTAGTTCAAAAGGACAACTTGAATATATGATGGTTAACATCTCCAAACTTCTTTTTATTAGCATATGAAGACCTATCATAAATATAGACTTTAATAATAAATGAATGAATATCATGGATAGAACTTACAATATTGCTTTGCATACTTAGCATAATAATATCTTCAAATCTATTTACACTCATAAATATTGATCAATAGAAACACATTTGCCAACAATCACAATTTTAATTTATTAATCAAATTTAATCCATTAAAACTTTTAGCCTCAACCCATATATAAAACTAGATAAAATTACTCATTGAAATAAATGGCAAAAGAGTGGAAAAATTAAAAGATGAAACGTTAACTAGGATTAACAACAGGCCTGAGCTAGGCAAGGGCAAGGCCAAGAAAGGCTCATTCTTATGAAAAATAAAATAGGACCCACTTTTGATGCTCATAAGAACAAAATCAGAAAAATATGATCTACTCTTGATCTTCACAAAGAGCAAAATGAGACAAATAAGACTCATTTCTTATTCTCGTATAAACAAAATGAGGCAAAATAGGACACACTCTTGACCCTCATAAAGACCCATTTTTTACTTTACCCATAATCTATAAAATGTTACAAACGACCCTGCTTAACAGAGATTAATTTGAGAAAAGAATCAGGACATAAGTTATTAGTTATGTCAAAAAAAAAAATAGATTTTTTCTCTAATCAAACAAACCAAGGAGATTTGATGTCTGAGGAACTTGCATTATCTTAGTTACAACCAATCCCAAAATTGCAACAGAAGAATTAAAATTAAGGATGGTTACCAATATGAAGAGAAAAGTTAGAGATAACTCACTAGCCTCTGCATACACAACATCAAAGGAGGACTCCAATATCCAAAAAAAAGATGTCACGTGATTAAGAGAAGAGAACTCGCTAAAGAGAGGTTGCGTTCTTGCAAAGAAAGGTTGTGAAAAAATGTCTACTTATGAGAAAAACGGTGAATATAGTTCGTAAAGAAGAATTCTACCAAGGATAAAAACTAAGAAAAGACGATGAGTAGTCACATGAAATAGAGAAGTTGCATAAATTGGATATGGTAATCAACAATTTTCTAATCAAGTGCAATGCCAACATTTTCTAAACGCCGCTTGATTACGGTTTATGTATGAAATTTTAGAGATTAAGATTTTGTTTATTTTATATCACCTAGAATGAAAAAAATTAAATTGACATTTCATAGTAATTAGTTTAATTAGAGTTGAGTTAGATTATTTTAATTAAATTATTATTTATTATATATAATCAAAATCAATAGTAATTAGTTTTGAAATTAACTTAAGTTTGATTGCAATTAGAGAGTTCCACTTTATAGTTACTTATAAAATAATATATTAAATATTTAGTTCTAAAAAACATCATTAATTTTAAATATTAAAATGAATAAATATTAGTTTACAAACTATCTACATATAATTGTTTATTTTTAATATTTATTAAAGATATTGTATGAGAAATTAAAAGAAAAATAATTATTTAATTAATTGATAACATTAATTTGTTTTTATTTATTTTTATCTTCAATTAATATTTAATTATATTGATATTAATAATTGAATAAGTTTTGTTTTTATTTAAAAAATGACAACGACAAATTAAAAAGGGCAAAAAAACATAAATGAAACAAAACAGTATTTAAATAATTATTTATACCTTTAGTTGTCTTTATAATATTGACAAAGTTGATCCAGTGCTGTAGAAGCTCTCCTCTTGAAAGGAAACCACAGTTATGTGATAATTGTCCGTGAATTTAGCAAATAACAACAACAGTGAGTAGGTGGAACTTGGAAGTGGCTAATTGGCTGGATATACATACGAAGGTTGTCCGCGTTGGAGCATGAACCATGTAGGCAAGTTTCACAACAAAATGATAATAATAAACAAAAGCAACCCAAGAAATATGAGAATACAAAGCAATAATTGCTCTTCTGACAAATCTACCTAATGCTCCTCCATGATTGTACAGGAACTTAAATTTCTTCAAGTGAGACCGAAAATTATGAGGTTTTGTGGAAGAACAGCTACTTAACATCTGCCTCCTACCCCACATGCTTCTTTTGGGGGGATACACAACTTACTGTAAAAAAACTTTAAACAAAAACTTATCACTACTAAAATGGTGATAGCTCTTTTAAGTTCATAATAAGAAAATGAAATGTCAATACACCCACAGCTACAGCTAGGTACCAGATATCTTTCCACAACTTTGCTCATTGTGTTTGATCGTTTTGTTGCGTCTTAACCACCAAATTATTGACTGTTGTAGGCCTCTCTGTGCACGTGGTCTGCAACTAGGAAATTCTATGGCTTAGAAGATAATAATAGCAGATAATGTAAACAAAGACACGGCCCTTGAAAGGACGTACAGAAAAAGAAAATTACTTTTCTTCGTCCATGACAAAACAAAAGCTTGCATGATCTTACGAGATGAATTTTTGGACCATTGTCAGGACCTCCCTCTCTCTTCGTACTGTTAAACGACCATTTCACCACAATAGCTTAAGCTGTTGTGTGAGGTCAACTCAATTGGTTTTATATATTCTCTAATACGTACCACATAAATACTAATGTCATTGACTCTTAAAGTTCAAACAAATAGCTGTTTAGTGGAAAGAGATGCTTAAGAAGAGAAAAACTCCAGCAGTAATCTTCTATCTTCCTGAGAGTACACGGGCACGACCATATTTGCTCGTTACAGTGAAGGTGAAATACATTAAAGCTTTTCTACCTACTATTCCACATTTGCTGTTATTGATTTCCTTCTTCAATTTGAGAAGGGTAATTTGCTAGCTAGTCGCTCTACTATAAGAGTTCTGGAGGAATTATGACATGAAATTTGATCATATAGTGTCATCACTTAGAAAATAGACGAGGCAAGCACTGAAATCATGATAAAAATCAAAATCAAATGTTTATTCTAAATTTGAGGTAATTTTTGCTAAATCGGGATTTTATTTTTAATAATTGATTCTGTCTTCTCTATTGATTTGCTTTTTGGCAAGGTAAACAGGGGTGATTGTTACATTCAATTTACTCCGAATTCAGGGGTCACAATCGTCTCAAGAATACACAATTACAGCATTTGCTTGGTCCTCATCTTTCTACTAAGTATTGCTGCTCTTTTAAGCTTGGATGAAATCCTTCTCTCCCCTGCGCATCACCATCGACCGAACAGATAGAGACATTGACACGAAGAAATACTGTGAATTGGTAGCTGCAATCACTTATATCCCACTCAGTTGGACATAGAATAAATTGTATCAAAAGAAATTAAAAGGTGTCAGTACTAGTTTCGAAAAATAATTTATTTTAATAACATAATTTACGAGTTATTAATTATTCAATATTAGTAGAAATTAAGTTAAAAGTTTCTCATATGTTGAATAAGAGTTTTGGCAATTCAATTATCCACCTCAAGTCCAGAAAAGAAAAATATTTATTTCCCTCCAACTTTCACGGTGTCTTGTGAAGTCTCGTGCAACTGAAGTGGGCTTTTCAATGGAAGTATTGGGTTTATTTCTCACAACAAAACAAGGATGTCTCGAACATGTGGCCTTAACTTGGCTAAAAGTGTTGCTTTGGATTTTTTGTTCTACGACAGAGGTCTCCCAAGAGCAGAAGGTAAGCCTTTTAAATCATGGGTGACACTGTTTTGGATTTTAAAAGTGGCATCTAAATTAGATTTTATGGCCCTTGGATCTGGGCCGATCCACAAACAGATTCTAATATATTATAAGCCGGTTCATGAGATGGAAGACCTTAGCATGTGAGGCCTAGCCTACTAGCACACAAACTAGTTGCGATTACTTCACGTTATGGTCATATCTTGCAATATAGACGGTGTTGGAAAGCACCATGATCATCTCTTTGTCCCTATTCCGTTTCTAAGCCTTACTCTTAACTCTTATTCATTGAAAAGAAAAACATATTCTACCGATCCTTTTTGATTTTCTTACTAAAAAGCTCATGTCAACAAGTGGTAATTTTCCAACCGAGAAACCGAAAAGAGAGCGACCAAGAAGCAAGTTGAGGCAAAAGATTATTATACGAGCAGAGATATCTATGAGGGCATGAACGATCAGATCTTCCCAGAAATAAGAACACTTCCATGTGCCTACACATGCAAGAACATGATTAACTCTCCAAGTCCTTTCGGTCTTCATTTATGAATATTTAATCTAATCGCATCACTTATATGTCAGGAGATGATAGCTTCATTTCATGCAACATTAACAGCCGTTTGGAAAGGACTGAATTGACAACTGTTTGAAAACATAAAAATAGAATGAATTCAATTCATACATGTAATTGAAATCCATCTTCTTTATAAATTGAATTCACTTCTCCAAGTATAGGAATTCAATTACATTGAAGCTTGAGGTAGTGCCTTGCTTTTTTGCTCTTTCATTCTTTGAACAACTTCACTTTTCACTCTCTTGTATTTCACTTGGTTAGATTCTAAAGACTATTAATTAAAATATTATTAATAATTAATTAACAACAATATAATTAATTAAAATATAATTCATTAATTAATTAAAAATATTGTAATTAATTAATTAAATTATAATTAATTAATTGCAATATAATTAATTAAAATTAATTACAATATTTTAATTAATTAATATATTGTAATTGATTAATTACAATATAAGTAATTAAAATGCGATTAATTAATTAATTAAAATATAATTCATTCATTAATTAAAATATTGTTATTAATTAATTAATTAAAATATAATTAATTACAATTAATTACAATATTTTAATTAATTAATATATTGTAATTGATTAATTACAATATAAGTAATTAAAATATGATTAATTAACTAATTAAAATATAATAAATTTTTACTTCTCAATATTTTTTACAAATCAACTACTATTAATGATAATAGTAATTATTCCTTTCTCATAATAATAATAATAATAATAATAATAATATTCATTCTCATTTCTTACTATATTTATTATTATTCTAAACAGTATAATTGAATTTATTTCTATTATTATTAAGTTTATTCTAAACAGTATAAATTGAATTTAATTCAATCTCATTAATGTAATTGAATTCAATTCATTAATGAATTCAATTCAAGGGCTTTTGACGGCTATTAAAAGTAGGAGGCAAACAAAAACTAGAAAGGGCGCCTCCATCTGTCAGCCTCTGCTCTCTTCGATGGTCTCCTGCATTTAAATTAATCTTTTATTCTACAACTTGTTGCTCTTCAGATTCAAGATAGGCGTTTTCCTTGTATGAAGCAATAGTTGGATTCGGTATTTGCAATTAGTTGCAACTTCCATCGTCGCCAAATGGTTTGCCGTCTAGTTCATTTAGCATTTTCTTTTTGTTATTTTGGTAGGTAGATAGATACTTGAGTAAGTAGGGACTGAGTCTCATTCCTCAAAGACTCGAAACGGGATGCTAAGTTGTCATAGTTTGCTGTTAATGTTTTGTAATCCTGCTCAATCTGCTTTGATTTCCATCTAGCTCTTATGTTCTGAAACCCAACGAGACGAACCCAATAACCTCAAACCATTCCTGTCTGTTCTGTTTCTTTTTTCAAATTTTTAATACTTAAAGCATTTGATATAAGTATAATTCACAACAAAGGAACAATTTTTTATTGTTTTAGTTCAAGGGAAATGGTTCAATTTATGGGTTCTGCTAGTGTAAATCCTTCTCTGGCTTGTTTCGGTCCGTATAGACGTGGTGTCTTTCTCAAGAACTCTTCTTTGTTGGTTTCCGAAAATGGGCTCTCACCTTTTAGGCAGATTATTCAAGATTGCCTCCATTCAAGTAGTGATCTTTCTTTCTTCTGTCCTCTGTTTTGTAGTTTTAGTTACTTGTAGCTTGAATCCTAGTGAGCCTTAACTCATCTTTTGGTATTAACTTATTCCATTTTGATTATTAATTGCGTGTTTATAAGGTTATACATTGATTTAGATTGATTGTTTGTCTACCATGTAATAAAAATAAGAGACTAAACACCAGTCTCCTCATACGTTATCTTGGGCCTGAGGAAGACATAACATTCTTATAGATGTTGGCAAGTAAAAAACTCCACTAATGTGGTTCCAATATTTGCTGTTAAAAAACTTCGTTACTCCTTTTCTTTTTGGGCATTTGAATGAGTATTGGTTTGATGATGCAATCATATATAAACTAAAGAATCGCTCAATGGAGATATTTGTCTTTGAACTGTGATATTTAGAGTGCAAATTAAGAAAAATGCTTGAATATATAATAACATGAATGAAATTGGGTTAGTGTTTTATTCTCTATGCTCTCTTAAATAGTTTAAGCCTTTCTTTTAATATAATTGATTAATTGCTCAGTTTGAATTCAACGAATTTGGCTGTGATGAAAACCACTTGAGATGTTCATGTCATAAGTTATTAGAAAAGAATGTATAACTGGATACTAATTTGCAAATTATTTTACCTTATCTACATCTACTACTGGGAGATTGCCTTTTTATAACTAGCTACATTTCTGCCAAGCTAAGAACAATTGATGCGGTTGTTATTACTCATTCTAATGCTGATGCAATTGGAGGTCTCTGTCACTAACAGCTCTAATGCTATTCTGTCAATAGACAAATATAATTTAGTCTAACTCTCAATTTTCTTCTTCGTTTTTTTTTTTTTTTTTTTTGAGAACGCTCAGATTTCTTCTTTGTTTGATATAGAAACACCTCATTGGTGCTAACACGGATATTTTATGTTTTAACTTGAATCATATTCTCTCCAGGTCTTGATGACCTTCGTGATTGGACAAATAATGTGCAGCCTTCTATTCCTATTTATGTTACCGAGCGTGATTTTGAGGTCTGGTAACTAAAGAGTTCACATATGCATTTAACAATTTGTTTTCATTCATATGTTATTTTCTAGTTCCTGCTTACTTATTCATATGCTAGTTACATGACGCCTAACAAATTCTTTCATTTAACATGTACAGTATATCAATAATGTCTTTAGGTAATTCCCACTGTCTTCTTGGAGACAAATTGTTACTTTAGTTCTATTGTTTTCTTGATATCTTTGCTGGTTTTATTGAATGCTGTTCTGATTTTTAGTTCCTGGATCTACAGATTGGTAAGAGAGGAATGCAGTCAAGTCTTTGTCCTTATGGTTGCATAGTTCCTTGAATCTACAAGATGGTGTGAAATAATAAGATTTGAATGTTTATTCTTGAAACTGTTTGGTATTTTCTATCCATAATGTAGAAAATGCTACTCAACTTTACAGATTCTCATGAACAACATTGTTGCTTTACCTACTGCTATCAGATTACTTTTTGCCCTCTGTTTTAGATGGATTGACCTTTAGATCATGGTTGCAGGGGCACAAAGAGTGGGTCACTAAAGTAAATCTTCTTGTGGTGGTTCAACATACTAACCTAGTTAAGTTGATTGATTATTATGTCGAGGATGATGAAAGAGGAATGCAGCGGCTACTCATATATGAATTTATGCCTAATCAAAGCGTGGAGTTCCATTTATCCACTCGATAAGAGACAACTCTCTCATTACTCTAAGTATTTATAATTTGTAAACTAGTTTTTTTATTTATTATTTTATCTATAAGAATTGTTAAAGTTGTAATTAAAATTTGGTATACAAAGAATATTCTTTTTATTGGTATAATTTAATGATATTTTACTTTTATATACAATGTTTCATATTTTGACTTAATAATATTTTTATACAATTTATGTGTATAATAAATTTACAATAAAAATATCAATATATTATATACAAAATATATTGTTTAATAATATGGATTAAAATATAACAAATAATTTATCATAACATTGTATAATATTTGGTTAAAACGTAGTTAGAAATATTTGACTACAATTTAAAAAACGTAACTAAAAAGTTTTGACTATGTTTTAAACGGTTTAAAATTTTTTGTATTGGTGATGATTTCTTAAAGTGTTGCTAATAGTTTTTTACTACAAAAATAAAAATAAAACGTAGGCAAAAACTGAGCAATAATTAGCGTAAAACATCCCTTATAGTTTCTAGTTGCAAGCGACAATTTTGGGACATGAGCCCTGAAAAAAGGAAGAGGGCATGAAGTTTTATGTCTATAACATTAGATCAGCTCATGTTCAGAAAGCTAGGAATCTTGCAAATTAAACATGCAATATCAATATGCTGGGGCCTTGAGATCCTCTGTCCCAAATACTCTGACCCTCATGTACCCTTTGCATCTAAGTCATCCATTCACATAACCAATCTATTCATGCCCTTTGCATCTAAGTCATCCATTTACGTGAATGGATGGCTTAGATGCAAAGGGTACAGGAGGACCAGAGTATTAGATGGCTTAGATGTAAAGGGTACTGGAGGGCTAGAATATTTTGGGACAGAGAATTACGTCCCTATGCTGGGGCAAAACAAGCTCAAAAAGAACGGGTCAAGGCAGCAAAGCACATAATTAGGCCCCGTCACTTTTCTTTTTTTTTTGAAGTTATTTACTCTGGCATGGTACCCTGACGAAGGATTCGTAAGGGGTTGTGGTTTATCAGTCAGAGACTTGGACGTTATCTTGTAGGAATTCATTTCGGACTAATCCTTTATGATGTGGCTAATGGAGTCGATTTCTTACTTCATCAATTCCTCATAAACTCCAAGTCAGGTCAATTCCTCATAAACTCCGGAGTTTCTGAGGAATCCTTGGCTTATAGAACACAAGAATACATGAACTCAGAGGCTTCTGAAGCTCCAATGATAATGGCTTTCCCTCCCCGTGAAAATTTCCAATCATAAGTGAAGAAGAGAGGAAGGGAGGAAAGATCTCAGTATTTTTGTGCGTCCATTCACATATACAAAGAGTACTATGCAAGTTGAGCTACATTAGAAAGGGAAAGAATCCTTAATCTAATTACATGCATGATTTAAGTACTAATTAAATGCTAATATCCTGTTAATTGTCAGTCATAGTTGACTACAAAATATGTTTAACAATCCGAAAACTCACGTATATTGGTCTCTGTTTACTCTTGAAGGCCTACGATTGTGATCAATGTTAGAGACAATGCAGGCTAAAGGGAGACATACGCTGGATTTTCTGAAAAATATGGTAGGCATAATCAGCTAGCTTGATCAGAAATTTGGAGCAAAAGTTTGCTTTGTTGGTACAACAGTTCTTGGAAGTAGTCCATCGTGCATATGTATCTTCAACATCTACAAATTCATTTATTGGTAAGGTTTAAGTAGGGCTTAGCTTTCTTGAGGCTACTCCGTTAATTTTGTTTTAACTCCAATACGAGTTACACAAGTAGTAAGATGTTAGTTCGGGCCGGTCCTGAAACTTCAAAGGAAACTGTATGGCTGGAGGTCTCAGTTCGAGCAAGAGAATGGACTCGGATACGAAGAAGTGAGTTGGATAATGGACTTCGTGCAAGAGCCAGACTCGTACACTGGACCAACCACAAGATCAAGGGAGTAGTAGGTCGTGGGGTCGAAGAAAATTTTCGAATCTCATAATATTAAGCAGTGTCTTATCAAAAGACTGTAAAATTTTCAAAGAAAATAAACAAAGATAATGACTAACAAAATCTATTATTATCGGCTTTGGGTGACGAATCAACCAAAAAGTTTGTCATACATTGATTTGGTTTACGCCACTTCTTGTAATTAGAAACTTAATGTAATATGGTTCAGCCTGATTCTGGCGAGGCTGCACGTTGTCGTTTGGATTCATGAACTCGCCTGTCTCCAACAAGAATTCCTGCAAAACAAAGCAAGGCACGCCGGGGGTTAGTTTCCGACAAGCACCTCCGATGCTTAAGTTAGTCTTTTTGTGAGGGTGGGATCGATGTGAGCAGAGAAAACTAGTGTTATGATGTCGTACCTCTATCATGGCTGAATAATACCTTATATATGGGATAGATGCTAGGTTTAGGTCTTTACGTACGTAGGTCTTTGCGTTTGCATGGGAGACTGCCATCTGTCAATGAGTCGCGGACATGTGGACTTGTTAATACTTGTGAATGGGCCATGGACATGTGGACCCCTGGGCCCTGGGCCTAGCACAGCCAACCTAACCATAAGCCCCCCTACTCCTCAAGTCTGGTCGAAGGGAAGGGTCGAAGGAGTACATAAGTGCTAGGCAAAACGTGTTGAAGGCAGCTCGTGCTAGGCCCGATTGATTGATCGATCGAGCAGATGTAATGACTCGGCGGGCCGATCGAGAGTAATGTCAGAACAGATCGATTGCCTATAGCAGAATGGCAGGTCGATCTGGTGTAGGGATAAGGTCGGCCTTTAGAGTGTAAGGGGGAGACCGATTGACTGGATGGCGAGACTTAAATGAAGCACTAGGCGCGATCATTACTGACGGTTCGCGTTCTCTTTGACAGACTGTCATGTACGTCTTTTTAACTGCTGCATAGCTGTCAATTGTCAGGCGCGTCCTTTCAATTGGGGTGCCGTTCCGGATTTCGAATAACCCTAATTCACCTCAACTCAAATTCTGCCACGTGACTGAGTTCGGCTCGGATCTTCTCCACGCGTCAAGGGTTGATTGGAACATCCGTTCAACCGCTCTTCTATAAATACTCAGGATCAACAGTCTACAGATTTTCTTCACGCTTGTTTTGTTCTTCGGCTGTCATTCTGCTTTCATTCGCACATTCTCTTACTTTCAGTTTCCAGAGCTTTCTTTCGACCGCCGTTCAAATACCTAACTTCATTCATCAACTAGGTACGTCCTTTTTCCTCGCTTCTTCCTCTAAATTTCTTCATTGTAAGCATGTCGTCAGTCGGTTCTAGAAGTGTGGTAAGAGGTACTGAAGAGGTCTCTACAAGAGAACAAAAAGGATGGGTTGGTCGTGGAGGCACCGCCGAGAAACGAATCAACAATGACCGTGGCGGAGTTGAACCGATCGGTCATTAGGTTTAACATCCCTACGTCCTGGGGGCCTAGGCTGGCCTTAAAGCATGAACGAATCCACAGCAATTTGAGTGGGTATATTGCTGTTTCCGATAGTTTCTTTTCGGTCGGTGGTATGAGGCTTCCATATATCCCGACCATTGACGAGGTGTGCGCTGACTACCAACTGATGCCGAGTCAGATTCCTCCGAATGGGTGGAGGTTCATTAATGGTTTAGCCTTGTTGTGCCATCAGTTTGGTTGCCTGCCTTCGGTCGGCATTTTGCGCCACTTTTTGAGAATGAGCCAGAGTCCGAGCTCTGGGGCTGGGGTCCCTTCTCTGCAGTACAAAGACGTCCGTTATCGCCCGGCCGGAACAGCTTCGAAAGTATCCACTTGGCGGACGAAATACTTCTTTGTGAAACCCTCAGGATCCTCCTTCGAGTCCCGGCCGTGGAGGTATCCTTTAGCCGAGCGGTGGAACGACACGTCGAGCGTATCCCTTAGTAGAGAGGAGTGGGAGGTGGTTGGTCGCATAAAGGAGCTTGGCCGATATGATTTCGATCGGCTCATTCTGGGATACCGCGGGGGGGCCTCGGCCGATTCCTTTCTAACCGACCCCCCACCACGAATTAGCAGGCTAGGAGAGGAAACCGCCCCGTCCGGTTGACCCCTCGTAGTTTGATTATTTGTTGTATTTGTAAATGTTGGCTTCACTTTCTGACTTGTTTTATTGCTGTACAGTCATGGCGAGGATAGAAGATTTTGCCGGGTCCTCCCCTCCCCCTAAATTCAAAAAGCAGGCTAAAGGGAAAAAGAAGAGGAAAGAGACAGAGACCGGTGAAGGCGCCGCTCCACTGGTGGAGCCAGGCTATTCTATAATGTTGCTGGCTCCCCTGCCGATTGAAGACCGTCCTGTCGAGTCTGCGTCTTTGCCAACCGTGCTAGTGAGTGCGGGCCGAGCGGGTTCAGAAGAGGAAGAGGAGGTGGAGCCTCCTCTTAAGAGGAAGAGGATTGTCCGGCTTGCTGACCTACCCTCCGGCCCGTCGAGTCAGGGCAGGAAAAAGAAGGAGAAAGGAAGCAAGGGGAAAGAGCGAGCATCTAGCGTTGAAAAGTGGGAGCCTGCGATCAGTTTGGCCAAGACTGCATCGATTGGGAACCTCGATGTGGCCCTTCACATTGCTGAGAGGATCATTCCTCCTGTGGATGAGGAGCTCATGGAATCGTGGAACGATCAGGAGATGGGGCCCCGCCTTGTCCGTAGCTGTGCAAGGGGTTTGGCGATATCTACCGTGATGAACCAACGTATGGAAAAACTCGTCGGTATTAATCAATCGCTGGACCGGGAAGTCCACGACTTCCTTGAGCAGGTGAAAACCTTGAGGGGCGAGCTTTCGGAGGCTAAGGAAAAGAAAGATGTCCTTCAAGCTCAACTCTCTTCCTTGGAGGAGGAGAGGAAATCTTGGGAGGAGGCGAGGAGCGTTCTGACAGCTCAACTTGCCATGGGTGAAGAGGAGAGGAAGAGGGTTACTGCTTCCAGGAGCGAGCTGGAAAATGAGAGCCAGGCTCTGCAGCTCGTTGTTAAGAAGATGAAGGAGGAGGCTATCCAAGCCAACGAGCTTCGCATGAAAATCCTCCAAGATTGTCACAAGGCGGTGGAGGGTAAGCACAGGACCGAGGATATGTTGAGGGAGTTGCGAGGCTCCGTCAAGAAGCAGAGGGTTGAGGCGATAAAACGGTGGAAAGAGCGATTCCTACATGGGGAGTGCCTAGAGTTCGCCTGCGACCTAACCCTTTCGGTCCTGAAGAGGTGCCATGAGGTTCACGTTCCTGATGGGTCAGAGTGTCCTTCGTTTGAGGATTATGCTGAGTCGCTGCTTCCCACTGCTCTCGGCCTTTCTTTGGAGTAAATGAGGGAGAGGGTCGAGGGAGAGCGGACCTTTGTTCCGGATGAGGAGCTGGATCTTAGCTCGGAAGAAGAAGAGGATGTCTCTCCGTTGTCTTCTCCTCCCGATCCGACTACCGACCCTTCCTTTGCCGACCCGGTTGTTGGCCCTTCCTCCGATCCTGCTGCTGACCCTTCCTCTCCTCCCGAAGGATTAAAGTGATTGTTTCCTCCTGTGAGGCTCATCTGGTCGGGCTTGTGACCAGAGCTTTAATTCAAAGAAATAGAGACTCATTTTTCATTACCTCTTTTATGTGTTAAAGATTAGACTATCTCCTCGAATAGCAGGTCGCGAATGAGCGCACTCGATGTGCGTTGATCAGGTGAGTAAGGCCGAGCGATAATGAAGCCGAACGATCCGAGATTTTGTCTTGGGATCTTGGCCGAGCGTAGTCGATCGATGTCGAGGCCGAGCCATGGTTCCAAGGATCTTGTCTTGGCAACCTGACCGACCATAGTCGATCGATGTCGAGGCCGAGCGATGGTTTCAAGGATCTTGTCTTGGCAACCTGACCGACCGTAGTCGATCGATGTCGAGGCCGAGCGATGGTTCCAAGGATGTTGTCTTGGCAACCTGACCGACCGTAGTCGATTGATGTCGAGGCCGAGCGATCCAAGATTTTGTGACTTGGAGTCGTCTTTGTGTCGGCCGAGCGATCCAAGATTTTGTGACTTGGAGTCGCCTTTGTGTCGGCCGAGCGATCCAAGATTTTGTGACTTGGAGTCGTCTTTGTGTCGGCCGAGCGATTCAAGATTTTGTGACTTGGAGTCGCCTTT
>JAOSBK010000008.1:12223472-12251111 GCA_027568895.1 Erythroxylum shatona
ATCAATTTTCTTGTAGCATATACCTACACAAAAATACTTATTCCATTTCATTTAATAATTCTAAATGTCACTTAAAATCGGAGTCCAACAAATACCGTACTAGACTTTATATCGGATTGATTTAATAATTAAAAATATATAAAATAAATATTAGTTTATAAATAATAATTTGAAATTATTTATTTTTAAAAATAAAATATCTTATTAATGCTTTATTAATAAATATCAAAATAAATTTAAATAAAATAATTTATTGTTAAGTTTTATTTAATTTATAATTATTATTAGTAATAAAATATTTATTATTATTTTGAAAAAAAAATAAAAATACACAATAATTATAAAAGTTGAAACAAATAAAATAGCTAATTAAAAAACTTAAAAAAAAGGAAGAGGGAGGGAAATTTTAAAATTTTTTGAAAATTTTGCAAAAAAGTCTCCATATTTTTTAAAATTTTCGATATCAACCGGTATTTAGTTGGTATTTTGAATATCGACCGATACTATTTAAAACAGGCCAGTACCAACTTGTATTTAAACCTGGTATGACCCACCCCTAATTTAATACCAGTTTTGGTCCGATACATACCGATATTCATAATATTGTCTTCAATTATTTTTATTGTCCTCCCGTTAATAGGATTTTGAATATTTTTGCTCAGAAGTTTCAATCGACAACCTTCATGTTCATATTTTTCCTTATTTAACGATTTCAATTTTTATTTGGTCTGTAGGGATATAATTGGAAACACAAGTCAAAATTAAGTTACATTATATGAAATATTGTTGCTTACCAAACACTATAATAAGAAATCACCCAACTTTCGTATTAGAATTCTTATAAGTATCCAAACATATAAATATCTTTACTTTCCATATATTTATTTCCCAAGAAATTATATTCCAAATTCACTTTACTTTTCTGTCAACCAAATGAGGGTTGAAGAGGAGGTAGAGTTTTATAAAAGAGTTGGCGTAGAGTTGAGAGAGAAGGAATAGTTAAATTGATTAGCGTATTTTTAGATTAAATTCCTGAAAAAGGTAATCTAAATACCAAGGGGTGCTGAGATTTAGAATCCAAGTAAAATGCTACCACTTTCCCTATATTGGGAAAATTTTAACTTTCCTAAATACTAAAAAAAATGAATGTGATAATATAAATTTTAGAAAAAAAATTACTTTCCAAAACAAGAATTTATGCCAACCAAGACAAGGCCTAGATAAATTTTGAGACTTTGGGTTTTAGAGTGCAGACCCTTCATCACTCAAGGTCGATTGGCAGTTCATTTGCGCTAAATTTCACATAAATATGATAAAGTAATTAAGCACAAAAGTGAAACATCATGATTGGCGTTTAAAGTAAATAGAAAAGAGAATGCCGTGAGCAAAGAGGGCCCAAGTTCTACAAATTATTTATACGTACTTCATTTTTAGCTAAGACGAATTAATTATCGAGCTAGCTATACAAGGTGATGGCATAGCAGTTACCATGCTTGCGATGAGCGGTACACCTTATCATGAGCTTTGCTAGGTTGGACTTTGGACGAAATTAGTTGACCGATTACTTCTTTTTCTACACAAATTAGATTATATTGGATCAAACGTAATATTATTGTTCCTGCTAAGTAATCCCTTGATAATTACATTACAATGGAACTTTTTAAATAAAATTCTTATGTTGACATGACAGGCCGTCCATTCACTTAAACTTTTGATTTTCACATAAACATATAGATAATAGATAATCCGGAAAACAATGATATATGATTTAATATATATTTTAACAGATGCATTTTATAAGGAGTAATAAATTTAATTTAAGAGTAATACAATCACAATACTAAAAAGATTTGGTTAAGATAAAAAGGTATGTTTATGAATCAATTCACTTCACCACTCAGTAAAAAAGAAAGGCGCATCCTAAGGGCCATAACAAGTTGAATATAGTCCATTTACTAATAGCCCAACGAAACGAAAAGAAAGACGCATCCAAAGGGCCATAACAAGTTGTATATAGTCCATTTACTAATAGCCCAACCAAGCTAAAATTTCCCGCCAAAACCATTTCCAATTTTTCTGTTTTTCCCGAATGACACATCAGTCCTAAAAAATTCTCCATATTTTCAAATAGCGAAAGAGAGAAAAGCGCATGAGTCTTCTTCAACTGCAATCTATCTCCTACAAGTAAAGCACAAGGACAAGGAACTGACTTCGCTTGGGCAATGGGGGACGAGTTCATGGCCAGCCAGTCGGATAGGGCCCGCACTGCCGGATCTGGCGTAGCTGCCCCGAGGCTTGCCATAAAGGAAATGGTGATGCGGAACTTCAAGTCATACGCCGGTGAACAGCGCGTTGGTCCTTTTCACAAGGTTTGACTTCGAAACTTTGTCCAATTTGTTGGTGTCTGATTGAATGTGTTGGCGTTTTGAATTTTGAATCTCGAGGCCGATGTCGAGGTCCAAGCAACTGTACTCATCCCTGTTGTAAATTCTTAAATTCTGGAAATTTCTTGCTTCTTTTCTCTTTTGTTTCTCATTTACAAACATGAACTGTTCCCGAAGTTGATAATTAAAAGAATCTATTCTCCTTCTCTCTTTCTCTAATCTGTTTGGTTTCTGCTTTGGTATCAGAGTTTTTCTGCTGTTGTTGGGCCAAACGGAAGTGGAAAGAGCAACGTAATAGACGCGATGCTGTTCGTATTTGGAAAGCGAGCGAAGCAGGTTTTTTGGATTATTAGGATAATTTGCTCTTTTGGTGATTACAGGCAGGGTGAAATGTCGGGATTTTCTCTTTTAGTTTTAGTTTTTCTAGTCTATTACTTATTATGCACCCATTTGAATTTGCAGATGAGACTTAACAAAGTTTCGGAGCTTATTCACAATTCTACCAATCACCAGAATCTGGATAGTGCCGGTGTTTCTGTTCATTTTCAGGAAATCATTGACCTGGTAACTCTTTTGGATGTGAAATTTGTTTTTTCTTACTGTAACCTAAAGGGCTTTACTGCCTTTGGTTACAGCTGGGTTTGTTTATTCGGAGAAAAATGATGTACGCTTTCACATTTTATGCTGTTATGTTTAGATTGAGAAAGAGTTTGAAAATAAGGGAATACTCAATACTAAAGCTCCAAAACCTTGTAGGATGATGGAACCTATGAAGCTGTTCCAGGAACAGATTTTGTAATCACCAGGGTTGCCTTTCGTGATAATTCTTCCAAGTACTACATCAATAACCGTGCTAGTAATTTCACTGAGGTCACCAAGATGCTCAAAGGGAAAGGAGTTGACCTGGACAATAACCGCTTTCTGATTCTTCAGGTTTGTTATTGTAGCTCAGTGGTTCAATTTGAATGACATTATGTTGTTTTAATGGCTTCATTTCTTTCTTTTGTTTTAGGGTGAAGTTGAGCAGATTTCTTTGATGAAGCCGAAGGCTCAAGGACCCCATGATGAAGGGTTTCTTGAATATCTGGAGGATATAATTGGGACTAACAAATATGTTGAGAAAATTGACGAGTCATTTAAGGAGTGAGTACTTTGTTTTCTAGTTTCATAAAGAGGCTGAATTGCTCTTGTTTCTGTGTTGACGTCCTTGCTGCAATATGTTACATCTATATTTATTATCTGTTCGAGTGCAAAATCCAGGGCTAAAATCGCTGCTTATATATGTTTTCTATCCTTCAAAACCTAATATAAAAGTTTAAAATTTTGGTAATTAGGATCATAATGGCACACTTCTTGAATAGGATCTATTACTTGTCCAAGGATGATGTATCATAAAAATGTTATGTGATTCTGGAGTAGGTTTCAATCCAAGTAAGCTGGTAATGGTACTATCATGTGTTAGCATTCACCTCACTAAGAAATACTCAGTGGAATCTTATGGATTTATGTGCTGTGTGACCACTGCTGTCTCCATTCTTTCAGACATTGCTATTTTGCTGAAGACTATTTGTATTATGAATCTGATTTAGATTAAAGTCAGATCTCATTCTATGCGATACTTTCTTCCATAGGCTGGAGTCCCTGAATGAGAAACGATCTGGGGTGGTGCAGATGGTTAAGTTAGCTGAGAAGGAAAGAGATAGCTTAGAGGTTTTTGTGCTGTCTAGTTTGTTGCACTTTGTTGCTGATCTTTGAAAATGTTTGCAAAGCATTTTGGTTTATTTCATTGAATAGGATGTCAAGAATGAGGCAGAGGCTTACATGCTGAAAGAGTTATCGCACCTGAAATGGCAAGAGAAAGCTACTAAATTGGCTTGTGAAGATACTGGAGCAAAAATGAGTAAAATTCAAGAAAATGTATCTAGCTTAGAAGAAAGTTTGAAGGCTGAAAGGTTATTTTTGTGACTCTTCACTGTACATTCTTTATTGTCAGAAATTGCATATGCTGAATCGTTTTTCATTTTCTTCAGAGAGAAGATTGAAAACAGTCATAAAACATTAAAGGATCTAGAGACAGTGCACAACAAATATATGAAGAAACAGGAGGTTTGTATGCATAATATTTTACAATGTTGGTTGAATTCATATCGTATATTATCCATCATGGACTTTTCATTTGTTATTAAATTCTCGGAGTTCTTACAAACTGAGTGGCAATTCAATTGCATCTCTTGAATTCAGGAACTTGACAATGACCTTCGAAATTGTAAGGAAGATTTTAAGGAATTTGAAAGACAGGATGTTAAATACCGGGAGGATCTGAAACACATGAAGCAAAAGATCAAGAAGCTTGAGGAAAAGCTTGAGAAGGTAAGCAAAAATGTGAATAACCTGTTTCTGTGCTGTCGACTCACTTCTCTTTGTTTTTGGCAGGACTCATCTAAGATTGAAAACTTACAGAAGGATTGTGAGGACTCCACTATCATGCTTCCGAAACTTGAGGAAAATATTTCAAGGCTGCAACAGATGTTGGTGGATGAGGAGAAATTGCTAGAGGATATTGTGGAGAATTCAAAAGGTTTAATTGTTTTCATTTCGCTAACAAAAGTTGATTCCTTTTAGGTGCAATTTTAGCGCACAAGTTAGTGGAAGGTTACCTTTACCCAAAGAAATTGGCCGTGTGAACATGTATGATTCATCTTATTTGGAGAATAAGATTAATAAAGGCTCATCTTCTTGAGTGAAAGGGTGGCTTTTGAATTAAAATTGTGAACCTTAGTTTTTTGTTGATCTTCTTTTCTTTTTAAATATATTTTTCTGTTTAATCTAGACAGTCATATTCAACATTTCAACAAATAATTGCTCTGCAAGTTAAAAGGATCAATTTAAGTTACTTCGAATTGATTCCCGTTCCATTATCAGCAGTCATTTTCTCCTGTGCCTTTTTTACTAATTTATCCCTGGTCATTTGTCTTTTAAACAGTTGAAACTGAAAGATATCGCTCTGAGCTTGTCACAGTTCGTGCTGAACTTGAACCATGGGAAAAACAATTGATTGATCACAGGGGACAACTTGAAGTTGCTAGCACAGAGAGTAAGCTTTTGACTGAGAAGGTGGGGTTCTCATGTTATATTAACTCTTTATGAGATGATAATATGGATAACAAATGTTCTAATGTCTTTAGTCTATCCTTATTGTTTAAAACATACTTGTCTTGTTCTAGTGCCTGTAGTCTATCCTCATTGTTTAAAACATATTTGTCTTCTAATTTTTGCTACTGTCCTGGTATGATCCATATAGGTGTCTCTGTACTACTCTATGGAGTTCGAAGTTCAAAGTTATAAAAGATACCTTGAGACAAAACTAGGAACTCGGAAAAATTCTTAATTTCTTTAACGAAGGGTGTTATACACTAGTTGAATGTTTGTTCACTGTTACAGCATGAAGCTGGCTATGCAGCTTTTGAAAATGCCCGCAAGCAGATGGACAGTATATTGGGAAGAATTGAAACAAAAACAGCATCCATTGCCAAAATACAAAGTGATATTGTAAAGCACAAGTCTGAAGCAACAGAAGCACATAAAGTGGAGCAAGTATGTCCTGTTATGATGATTATCGAAACCATGCTTTTGTGCTTTCTACTTCCTTGGTGCTATCTTATGTTAACTATCTTTTACAGGACTGCTTCAAAGAGCAAGAAGCACTGATGCCTCTTGAACAAGCTGCACAACAGAAGGTTGCAGAACTTAAACAAGTTGTTGATTCTGAAAGAAGTCAAGGATCAGTTTTGAAAGCAATTCTTCGGGCCAAGGAATCTAATGAAATTGAAGGAATCTATGGTCGTATGGGGGATTTGGGTGCTATTGATGGTGAGTTTGCTTATGAATTCAAAATGTGACAAGCAAGCTTCTTGTTCTGTTTTGATCATATTGAATTATATGTTTGGATTCTTCTGTATTGTGATCCACTTTGATATTTTCCTGTTGTTCAAGGACAATAAATTCAATGTTGTGTTTTATATGTTGAAGGCAGTGCTTGCTGCTTAGATGGTATTTGTAGATTGCTACGTTCAATTATGACATCCTTGCTGTATTTGATAAGCTCATGTTCATGCCATTCTTCTTATTAACAAGTTAAGCGATACAATCTTCTGTTGTCTGATCACTTTTTGTTGTTGAATTGATTGTCATTGCAGCAAAATATGATGTTGCAATTTCAACAGCTTGTCCTGGACTTGATTACATTGTAGTGGAAACAACTGCTGCAGCCCAAGCATGCGTTGAGCTACTCAGAAGGGATAAACTCGGAGTTGCAACTTTCATGATCTTGGTATCAACGATGTCTCATTACTACACTTCAAATTGACTTAAAACCTGAAAATATGCCTGATTGATGAGTTCGATGCTAAATAGTTAACTGAATTGTTGATGATAGTAAGAACAGAACTCGGATTAGAGGTCCAATTCAAGTTGCAAGTTTTCCATGACCTGATTATGGCATCTTCTACTTATTTACCGAGTTTTTGTCACACTTGAGCCAACCCTGGCAATTGTATATATTAAAGGAGTTCTGATTTAAGTTCTTAAGTTCTCTAAAAGCATGATTTTGAGCTTTGGATTTGATAAAGTTTATATGCTTTGGCATCATGAAGTTTTTCTTTTGCGATGAGATGCTTGAGCTTGGATGCCAAACATTCTTGTGAAATGACTACTGTTATTTGTGTTTAGGAGACCTTGATTCCAGCATTGCATTTTTCTTTTACTAATGCAGGAGAAACAGGTTGAGCTTTTGCCAAAGCTGAAGGAGAACATAAGAACTCCAGAGGGAGTTCCACGTCTCTTTGATCTAGTCAGGGTCCAAGATGAAAGAATGAAGCTTGCTTTCTATGCAGCTTTGAGTAACACCATAGTAGCAAAGGACCTTGAGCAGGTTGATTCTCATTTTATTATTGTTGCATACCTTTGCTCTTTAGCTTTAATGGTGGAAACAAAAATGACCTTGCATTTGTTTAATTATTTCTCTGCTGAAAACTTGTGGAATAGATTCTTGAACTGATATAGTTCTCCTTGGTCCTCCAAGTTGTGCATCTATAGTTTCCTGAATTGAATACTTGGTTACCTGTGTTTCACTGGCAAGATTCTAGGTGAAAAGCACTTGTTGTCAGAGATCTAGAAAGGAATAGGAATGATGTTGCTGAGAAAGTTGAAGTACAGCTGCCCACTCTTTCTGAATTAAAACACTTGTTAACTCTTTATGCCGCAATATCTTTGCTATATTCAATGCACTGGGAACAAAATCTGACCTTGGATTTATGACAAGATGATGTGTGATGAAGTTTGGAATTCGACAATTCCTTGCCATCCCTAGTGTTCATTTGATTATATATTTTTTGCCCTGATGACATCTTTGAAGATATACCACATTCATGTGCTATATGATTTATATTTCTAACAGCTGTTTGAAATCTTTCATAGAAGGAAGAAGATTGATTGCGTGTCCTATGAATGTACAGGCAACTCGAATTGCATATAGTGGAAACACAGAGTTCCGACGTGTGGTGACGCTTGATGGTGCACTATTTGAGAAATCTGGCACAATGAGTGGCGGTGGCACCAAGCCTCGTGGTGGTAAGATGGGAACCTCTGTTCGACCTGCAAGTGTAACCGGAGAAGCTGTTTTAAATTCTGAGAAAGAGCGTTCTGCCATTGTTGACAAACTAAATGCCATCCGTGAAAGAATGATTAATGCAGTGAAGTGTTATCGGACATCAGAAAAAGCAATTGAAAACCTGGAAATGGAATTGGCTAGAAGTCAGAAAGAGGTATTTGTTGTCATGTTTTATCCAAGGTTCCTTTTGTCATTGTGAGTAACAAGGAAAGTCATTCTGTGAATTTTTCCTCGCAACCAGATTGACAGTATGAACTCAGAACATAGTTATCTTGAAAAGCAACTTGGTTCCTTGGAGGCTGCATCGAGACCAAAGAAGGATGAGCTTGATAGGTTGGAGGAGCTCAAGAAAATTATTTGTACCGAAGAAAAAGCGATAGATAGACTTATTCAAGGGTCTGCAAGGTTGAAGGAAAAGGTGTGTTAAGTAATTATATTGAGTTTCTCCGTATATGTCCCTAACCAATTTTTCTAGTTGTGGTCAGTGTTCTTATTTCCTTTAGATTGCGGTGAATATTCTTTTCCAAGTTAGTTGATTCCAAATTTTCCCATTGGAGAACAAAATGCCCTTTTGCCTTGATGATTCTCTTTGGTTGCTTACTATATTGAGTTCTGCTTTTAGGCTTCGGAGCTTCAGAATAAAATAGAAAATGCAGGTGGTGAAAGGCTGAAGGCTCAGAAGTTAAAGGTCAACAAGATTCAGTCAGTAAGTTATGACTTGACTTTAAACTGTGAAGCTATTGTCTTGCAGTGTCTGCCTTAATCCATGCTGCTCTTCACTGTATAGGATATTGACAAAAATAGCTCGGAGATCAATCGTCACAAAGTTCAAACAGAGACCGGGCAGAAAATGATAAAAAAGTTAACTAAAGGGATCGAAGACTCAAAGAAGGAAAATGAACGATTAACTGAGCAGAAGGATAAAATGAGAGGGATCTTCAAAGAAATAGAAGAAAAGGCATTTACAGTTCAAGAGAACTACAAGAAAACACAGGAGGTCTGCTTTTTCTACTTTTTCGTTTACCTTTGACCACATTGTTCACTGGTGGGAATCGGGTTGGTAAACTCTTAAAGTGTCCGTTGTCTCTAATGCAGTTGATTGATCAACACAAGGAGGTGCTGGATAAAGCAAAGTTGGATTATGAAAATGTTAAGAGGGTCGTGGATGAATTGCGCGCATCAGAGGTACTGTATCCTGGATTATCTTATTATTATACCTTTTGGTTCTTTATTTTCTCCTTACCTTATCTTGTAGTGCGTATGTTCTTTTTTTTTTAAAAGTCGTGTAATATGAGAATTGAATCTTGTTTTGAAGGTTGATACTGATTATAAATTACAAGACATGAAAAAAAGCTACAAAGAGTTGGAATTGAAGGGGAAGGGTTACAAGAAAAAGCTCGATGATTTGCAAACTGCTCTTACGCATCATATGGAACAGTAAGTTGAGTTTGTGGCAAAATAACTATTAACTCTGAACTATGAGCGTCAGAATTTGATTCAGATCGTCGACGTTAATTCCGTGGCTTATCTGTCGTTGAAGTTGAAGTTTATATTCCATACCTAATTGCATGGAAATCAGACAGTTACACACCCAGTTTCAGTTGCCAGAGTAGATGTAGAATACTTTTATCTCTAAACAACTCAAATTTTCATTACTTACATACAAATTCTATTAAAGTTGTAATTCTAATTCCATTTCTAGGATCCAGAATAGGCGTTATTGTGGACAGAGCATTTTGAAAGAACATTTCAATATATGTTTGTTTATGGCAGAATTCAGAAAGATCTAGTTGACCCCGAAAAGCTTCAAGCAACGCTTGCAGACGGGACTTTAACCGATGCTTGTGACCTCAAAAGGGCCCTTGAAATGGTAGCTCTCCTAGAAACACAATTAAAGGAGATGAACCCAAATCTAGATTCGATCTCAGAGTACGAATAATCTTGTATAACTTGATCTGAAACTATGCATACGTTTAATTGTATGTTGATATTATCTTATATAACTTTGATAGATATCGGAAAAAAGTTTCATTATACAATGATCGAGTCGGGGAGTTGAACATGATCACTCAACAACGTGACGATATGAAAAAGCTGTATGATGAATGGAGAAAGAAAAGGCGGGCATATCTATTCTTGTTATGTCCATGTTTTAGATCTTCATTGTGTCCTAGAGCGCGATTCTAATTTATTGAATTTTTGTTTTTTGGCAGATTAGATGAGTTTATGACAGGATTCAACACAATATCACTGAAACTGAAGGAAATGTATCAGGTTCGTATATTGCATCTTTTGACTGGTTGTGGGCCACTGGTTAGGTGTATTCTTCTGGTTGTGGATTAGATATTTCTCCTTTTGTGTCTTTTTTCTCAAGCCAGACCCTAAGTTTACACTTGGTCATACATTTTTCACCTGTTTAGTCTCTTTTCCTTATTCTTTTCTTGAGTGATTTAAATTTAGATGATTACACTTGGAGGTGATGCGGAACTTGAGCTAGTAGACTCTTTAGATCCCTTCTCAGAAGGTGTTGTCTTCAGTGTGAGGCCACCAAAGAAAAGCTGGAAGAACATTGCCAATTTATCTGGCGGTGAAAAGGTAATTCAATACATAATTGACTCTTCCATTACTTAGTTGTACATGAAAGTAGAATAAGACACGACAGTAAACTTTTTATTAGGATAAATGACATTTGTGTGTTTTCCGTCTTCAGACTCTCAGCTCACTAGCTCTTGTCTTTGCGCTTCATCACTACAAGCCTACACCACTCTACGTAATGGATGAAATTGACGCTGCTCTAGGTAATGACTAGAAAAAACTCAATTATCTTCTTGCCATGCTTGCTCCTTGTTTTACTTCTCTTTACTCATAATTCACGTTGAATTCTAGATTTCAAAAATGTTTCAATTGTGGGACATTACGTGAAGGATAGGACAAAGGATGCTCAATTCATAATCATAAGGTAATGTCATCGAATAGTTGCTTCTATGCTGCAGCTGCTAGTCATAACTCTTGTTCTTAATGTTTATGCCCCATACAGCCTTAGAAACAACATGTTTGAGTTGGCTGATCGACTTGTTGGGATCTACAAAACTGACAACTGCACCAAGAGCATTACCATTAACCCTGGAAGCTTTGTGGTATGTGAAAAAGCTGCTTGATGGCGCTGATGGATCTTTTGGAGTCGAATTGTACCAATGTTGCTGTCATTAATTTTGTATTGCTTCGATTAATTAACTTTCTCCACCCTACTTAAAGATATTATAAAATATCAACTCGATATTTAAATGTGAATCATTTTGATATATTTGTAACTCAGATAGCTCCTTGCACCTTTGATACTAGAACAAGAGGGTATAGAAAATATAAGAACACTTACTTTATTTTTCTGATTATATGTAATTTACATACGAGTATAATTGATTTTAACACTAAACTACCGGATTTTTAGTATATACTAACTTATCTTATCTATAGCATAGCTTATCTTATCTACTAAAAGCTAAACTTATTTTTTAGAAGATAATCTCCTAAGTTAACTTATTTAAGATAATTATCTAACACTTTCTCTCAAGTTGAAGAATAGATATTTATCATTTTTAACTTGCTTAGAATTGTTTTGAATAGGCATTGGCATGATCTTTGTGAAGATATCGGCTTCTTGTGTTTCAGTAGGGACATGACATAGATCAATGCTCCCTTTTTTGATTTCACATTTGATAAAGCTTATCTCAATTTTAACATGTTTTATTTGATTATGTTGAACTGGATTCTTTACTAAACTGATGGATTTAGTAGAAATATTCTTTTCTGAGTAGTTAAGTCCATCTTTTTTTTCAGCATTTTCAATCATCTTTTCTGAACACCGGTCTTGAAATTCACAATAAGATGGAAAAGAATGTCACAATATAATAGTTGCTAGAATTGATAGCTCTGATACTATAAAACAAGAGGGTATAGAAAATATCAGGAAAAAATTTACTTTATTTCTCTGATTATATGTAATTTATACATAAGTATAATCTATTCTAATAATACTAAACTACTAGATTTTTGGTATACTTATCCTATCTATAGTATATTTTATCTTATCGATAATTATCCAACATGTAAGCAATACATGAAGGCTAAGGAAACGATTGGTACGAAGTTACAAACACATCCGCTCTCCAGGGCCAGGACTTTTACACAACGTTGAGAGAGTCTTTGGTGAAGAGTTGTTCCTCATGGGCTCTCTGTCTACGAACCTTCAGTGGAACAGAACTCGGAGAAGTGGGATGGTCTGGTTTATCTCTTTCTCGTATGAACGTGTAAGAAAATGCTCCCAGCACTGTTCCTGTCACTGGTCCAATGAAATATACCCACAACCCCTTGTAGTACTCACTAGCAACTGCTGGTCCCAGTGTCCTTGCTGGGTTCATGGATCCGCCAGATATTGGTCTGTTGATGATTAGGAGCTCATTAAGAAGGCTCGAATTGGGGTTTCGACTTTCAATATAAACAAGCAGAGGAAATGTGCCGACTGAATTATGACTTAGTGATAAGGATTAGAAAGAGTTTTGATGTAACCGACTTTACCCTGCCAGTATGGACGTGATACAAACAGCAGAACCAACTGCTATGCCTGCTAGCTCTCCAACCTGTATGTTAAGAGATAATTGAAATAAGCATGGCATTGGCTTGTAACCTTAGATAGAGAGATCCCAATTTCTAGTGAATAATGATGATGTGAGCCCTTACAGCTTTGTTATCAGTTGCCACCGCCGAAGTGACGAACATCATAGAAAAAGTCACAACAATTTCCATAAGGAGAGCCTGAAAATCTGTTCCAGAAGGAGCAGTTGTACCCAAATGTTTTATGGGGTGAAGTAGCTTTTTCAGTGTAAAGGATGCTGTTATTGCTCCAGTTAACTGAGCTACTACATAAAGTGGGACCTGCCATAAAAATTTCCAATGCCATCAGTTTTGTTCCTTCTTTCCACCATTTGGGTTCCCAGTAGGTGCAGAAGAGTTTGGAACTTAGAACTATGACTCTATATCAGTGCCATTATTGCTAGTGTTTCTTTATCTTTTACAAGGATCTTGGCACTATTTTTCTCGTTTAATTAGAAGATTTTTCATTAACTTAAGGTTAATAATTCAACTCCTTGCCCATGAGTTAATAGTTATTCTATTGACAGACAAAGTCCATAAAGCTGCGTATTCTATCCATTTTCTTTTCTTTGTTTTTGTAGTTTATCTTGTTGAAAATTTGTTGCATCTTTAAAAAGAGTGTAGATTTTTTGTCTAATTTTATAGTATCTTATTTTATCCCATAAATTTCAGTCATTTATTTATGGGGGTCTCATGTGGGTCTTGCATAAATAAACGAGGGATTCATATAAATGAATGATTGGGATTCATGGGATAAAATAAGACACTATAAAATTAAACAGAAGATCCTATCATTTTTAAATAAAGGATTCTTTGAGCTTGAGCCTATTTTCATGCATTCCCTCCGAATAAAAAATAAAACAATTTTAGTCCACATATTAGAGGACAATAATTTAAAAATCATAAAAACAATTGGCTGACTGAGTGGGATACTAGAATGTTATTATTATATATAGACATACATGTATCCACGTAGATATGATAATTATAAGCTAACAGGTGTTAGGATATAGAACGGGAAGACAAACATAGAAAGGAGAAAAGGTCTGGACTTGAGAGTCTAGATTCTCTTTCTAATTTTTATGATGTTTTATTGTGTTCAGTGAATCTCAGCCATTTATTTATGCGGGCTTTACGTTTATTTATGTGGAGCTTACATAGAGTCTGCATAAATAAATGACTGAGATTCACTAAACACAATAAGACACTATAAAACTGGACAGAAGATCTTGTTTACTGAACTTGTTAAGCCATGCATGTGCTTGTCTTAAATATCCATCGTGTAACTATCAAAGTACTCTTTTTCCATATTCCCCAGTTCAGTTGCCCTCTTTCCCCAATTAGACCTGTAGCACTTGGATGGAAATACCAAACTACTACTGTAGTTGGAAGGCCACCTAATTATGGTCTGTGGGTCTAATGTCCTACCGCGCTATATGCCACTATGTTCATCTGTGCCTATCACCAGATGTGCATGATGACATTGTATATTTGTCGATGAAAACTAACCAAGCATTATGCAAACAATCAACATAACCGAACTTAACCAAGTACCATAATATAGTAATTTCTGAACAATATCCAATTTAGTACCTGTTTCCATGGAAAACGTTTAATAACTGCAAAAGCTGTGGTGACAGCAGGATTCATGTGTGCACCGGAGATGTGCCCTACTGCATAGATCATCACCGTCACGATGAGGCCTCCAGCAACTGAAGCGCCAATCTTTGGAACCCGGCTTTCATCGTCTACACTAATTGCTGCGGTTCCACACGTCACAAACACCAACAAGTAGGTCGCTATAACCTCTGCCACCACCTGCTCATGCATGATGATTTTTAACCTTTTACAGAACACGATCACGGAAAACAGTGAAAGACAAAGTAGTTAAAGAGTTAGATCTAAGCAAACATTGCCTAAACTGTGCCATGCACAAATGGTACCTTTTTGAGAAATCCTGGAGGGTAATTTTCTTCAAACGATTTAGCAACAAAAGCAAATGGGTTTAAGGGTTTGGGATTGCCCACTGAAACCAGTTCTCCTCTGGAGGTTACGTTGTTGGCATTTGGATCTGTTGTCGCCATGTTCTTGGATGACAGAACCTACACAGCAGGGGTTCTGAAGTATGAGGAGACTGTACGTACTGAAAATGTGAAAGAGAGCATCAAACATAAAGATAATCTTTCCCAAGTTGCAGAAGCTGAAGCGTTTATGTATATATATATATATATGTAAGTATACCTTCACCGAAATACTCTTTTCCTGTATCTTTCTAGTTTGTGTTCGTCTGTGGATGATCAAGCTCGAGGGAATAGCATCAAAGAAGGAAACGACATACAAACTATGAACAGCCTGTATCCGTATTTTTGTTAGTTTTAGTGCAAAAGTAGTGGATATCTATATGTACAACTTTCTTATTGCCAAGTGGAGAATTTCTAACTGCAAATTTACTCAATTTTATAATAACAATTAGAACTTTAAAAGTAACATTATTAGTTTTTACAAAATTAGACCGACTTTAAATTCTTTGTTAACGTCGATAATATGATATATCAAGTCAGATTATTATTTCTGTTATATGGCTGTCACTTAAGATAATGGTGCCACATATAAAATTTGTTATTTAATAGAATAAAAATATATTAAATTAATAAAAGCTTGATATTCAAATAAAAAAATTCCACACACACAAAGATAAGTATCCATCCATCAACATTTGCAAACCGAACATTTAAAATAATTGTAGCCTTAACAGGCCTAAAGAATATCTTGTTTAACAATACTTGTAAAATAATAGCTCTTATGTAAAAGATAATAAGCCAAACTATGTAAAAGAAAATTAACCCCTAAAAATGAAAGCAAATTCTTACAATAATACGATCTTCAATCCTCAAATCCTTATGTTCAAATAGTTATATCTCAATGCTAGCTTTCTGCAACGCAACAAAAAAAAAAAAAAAAAAAACCTAAGCAAAGAACCCATAAAATTAGGGATTTTTATTTTAAAGAAACCTTAACATCAGGTTCTACAACAGCAGGATTCTTCTGCGAAGTGCAGTGACCAGACAGGTAGGAAGATGAAAATTGGGAGGAAGAGGAGGCCATCAAATTATGTTTTCATTAATTTACTATGTTTTTATTTTACCAAATAACAAATTTTATATATGGTATTATTATTTTACGTGATAGCCACATGTCAAAAATAATAATTTAACATTAATTCATCACTGTTAATAAAGATCTTAACTCTGGGCTAGTTTTATATAAAAATTAGAAGTTGGAACATTTTAACAGTATTTTTTAATATTCAGATTAGTATTATAAAATTGAGTAAAGTTTAAGATTTTCTTTTACAAGTAACCCAACAAATAATTAAATTTCATAGCTCTTATGGGTCCCTCGGATAACCCTATGGAGTTGATTATTCTAACTAGAGAATTTTGTACATTGAACTTCATCATCTATAAATTGCAATATATGAACATGTAATTGCTAGATACTAAATGTATGATAAAGGGTTGTTCTTATTAGCTACTTTACATTAAAAAAAAAAGTAATAATCATTCAACAACATTTTATAATTAATATATAAATAGTAAACCAATATTTATAATATATACAAAATTTCCTTTATGCATTACTTATAATATCTTTTTCTCTTGTCTCTCCCACTAATTCAAGTTAAATTATATATGACATAAACTTAATACCTTAATATATATAAAGTTATGAGATGATAAGAGAGACCTAGAGGACTTGGTTGAAATTTGAATCCTATCATTAAAGTATCTTGATACCCTTACATAATAACCATATCACACTCGTCTCACACGTTAGGCCCACAACTTATTCTTCATCTAATCTTTCTGTAAACATCATAATCCAATCAAGATCTAAGCTATGATGATAAGCAGCCATAAAAAGAAGGAAGGGGACTAAACTAAAGGCACATTGAGATCACTAAACCCATAAAATAATTATAAATATAGCCAATGGTCTACAAGTCTTTATTTGACCCAATTGTAATATAACAGACTAATTAATTGTATCCTATATAGAAAACTCTAATATTCTCCCACTTGAGTAATACTAATTAGGATTTGATAATTTCTTTAAATTTTTTTATAAGATACTCAATTATGTTAAATAAAAAATATACTAAATTTGAGCAAATTTTTGAAAAATATCTTAATATATAGAACTTAATTTGATGAACCATTCATGTTGTACTATGGTAGTTAATGTATTGTAATTAATGTAGAGTTCCCATAATCATAAGCATAAATGATTCATTATTTGAAAGCTTTAGTGTAGTATTGGTGTTAAGAATACAATAATGAAAAGATAGAAAATAAGATTATAAGAAGTCTTTAAAAAGATTCAGTAAATAGGTTGTGCCTATGTCTTATGAACGAAGAAAATCTATCTCCACGATTAAGTAATGTGATGATGATGAATTACAACAATTAGGTTTACAATATATATTCATTTAAATGGTACAATTTTACTTAAATAAGATCTTTACTAAATCCATCCTAATTTAATATATCTATAGAAAGTGTAAGTCTAAGTCCATATAAGGCTGACTATGCTGTGTCCTTGGTCAATGGATCTCCTTGTTTAATTATAGATTATGGCAAGGGATCTGGCACGCCAATGTTATTTGACCGTGAAATCTCTTGCTTCTTTACACATTAATATGTGGTTTAAGACACAATTATGTCTATAGCTTGTATATCTTACTGGGTAATTTGTATAAAGATATAGTTTGTGACACAACCATGTCCCAAATATATCTTCCTTGGAAAAATTCTTTACCACGCTAATACGCCTGTGTCTTTAGCCTCTGGTTTTTATAGAGGACACACCTCAAGGCATATCTGTAACTTGCTAGTTTCCAACTAAAAGGCTTTTAATAAACATTTGTTTCCATCCTACAAATCTAATATTACATTCTAGTTTATATAAGCCATAGACAATAATATCTATCTCAACCAATATAATATTTATAACATATCTAACATCTTAATACATTAATCAAGTCTAAACAATGCTTGAACTTCTTTATAGTATTGACTTTAGCAATATGTCAACTGCATTCTTTAAAGTGTGAACATTTTCCACTAATATCTGTCTAGATGCAATTAACTCCATGATCTTATGAAACCTCATATCTAGATATTTAGTTCTTGTATGATACACTTAATTATTTTCCAAATGAATTACCATTAGACTATCAATGCGTATTTGAACTCCACCTTGATCAAATACCTACCTCCTTCAATAGACTTGTAAGCCATAATACTTCCTTGGTGACCTCAATCACTGTCATGTGGTCTACTTTAGTTATAGATAATGCAACCATAGACTATAATATGAATTCCAACAGATGGGCCATCTTGTAAGAGTACCTTATACTAGTATTCCTATTATCCAAATGTCATGTATAGTTTGAATTTACTTATGCAACTAAAGGACCACCTTTCTAATTACTAAACACAAATTTATGGTTTTACGTACTCTTTAAGCTCTATGTCTCTCAATAAATAAATACCCAAATTTGTTCTGACTGAAAAGAAACATGACTTAAATATTAAATATAAAAAAAATTAATGTTTCAAATAGACATGATCATAAGCCAGATTGTGTTGGTAGAAAATTTCAATGTTAGTAGATACGGTTTAAGATTCACTAGCGTTTGAGACTACGAATCTCTCCGTAACTTTGCTAAATTGGGCATGTTTTGGGACATGCCTATGGTGAAGACTATGGATCCTTGTATAACCTTGCAAAGTTAGGCATGGGCTAGAGCATGCTTATCGCTAAGACCTTGTCTTATAGCTGAGTCTTCCAACAAGTCATATGACGTGGAATACAACTTTTTCCAAATATAAGTATTCTTCTTTAGTTTGGAAACTAAGCTAGCCAATGCGCGACCTTCAATTTGGCTTGATTCTACACATTTAGTTACCTCTCTCACAATACTATTAAGCTTATCTTAAAACTTTTTATTCCATGTTCGCATAATTGGTCCACTTAGCAAACTTAAAGAACCAAAGGCAATTTAATTCCTATCATTATGAACATTCTGCTAGATCGATCTACTCTGTTGTAATATTAGACATCAGAGCAGATTCATCCAGTTATTTCTTTACAGCAATTGTTTTCTTTTTCTCTATAATGGGCTTTAAATCAATCCAACAATTTTAATATAGGTGTAAGTGCACTCACCTTTTGGTAGGTACAAGTGCAGTGCAGATGTATTTCTTTGGATATGGTCGGTACTAGTGGAGATGCAACTATATGAAGATAACTACACTACACTACACTACACTACACCACCGTCGTAACTTTTTTCTTTTGCTTTTCTTGTATCCTTAAAACACTCACCTTTTCACCATTATCTTTCTCCTATCATTAACAGAGGTGCCTGTAATTTGCCGGCACCTGAGTCTTGTGTTCCATTTTTGTTATCTTAAGTCAAAAGTAATGGGACACTTTTAACGTGGTACTGAAATCAAACGAATGCAATCTCCACTACATAAAGCAAAAGGGATCGAGAATGTGTCAATTATATTTTCTCTACAAATGGGTTGAATTTAGGATGTTAGTAGCGAGAATACTGATGGATGTCGAGGCCGGCTGGTTTCTCAATCAATCTTCAGGGTATGAACCTAGAGGTAAGCTTGAAGAGACTGTGTGGAGAGGAGAGCAATTTGAGAATTCACTTACCAATCTCCCCTACAATTTCGTTAACCAGTGGTCTGGCTGGGCTCAACCAGGTTCGTCCATTTGCTACAGAATCGAGCTCATTTTGTAAAAAGTAAACCTCATGGAAAATATTATTCTGAAGAAGAAGTAAAAGATATCAACTTTTCATATACCAAAAAGCTCGCATATTTTACATAACCTACTTTGCAGGGCGCCAAATCCTCTATAATAACTTCTTATTTGACCTGAAGTCCGCCTACCCATAAAACTCATTTCTTTTTAATTTATTTCCCCCAACTCTGGTAATCATTCTACTTCTTCTCCGTTTCTCCCACTTCTACAATTTTTATCACCCACAAAACCCTACTACAGTATAGTTTTTATTAGCTTTCAATTGTTAGCTCTTATTAGGAACAATTTTTTTAAATTTCCTTTTCCTATTTTATTTATTCATGGTAAATTAATTATTCTTGAGCTTTATTTTTCTTCTTTTATCTCATCTCTTTTATCCTTTCTCTAATTTAGTTTTGGCAAAAGGTACAATTCACTTCCGAATATTTCATAAGTCTAAGACAACCCTTGTCTTTGGTAATAGTTTTTCTCCTGCAGAATGGCACAATTTGCAACCTCAAACATATTTTTTGTTAGGTTTCATCTCCATCATGACACTGTTAAACCGTGATACATGGTATATCAACCATGTAATTCTGGTTAAGTGGATGGTGCCGTGGCTATTATGAATTTAGTTTTAAAAATTTTTAATATTAAATTAATTTAAAATTTAAACTAAAACATATCACAATATAATTTTCATAAATTAAACGCAAATTTTTAATAAATCACAAATCAAGTTTTGTGAAATCCAACCCAATCGCTTTATCAAACCCTAAATCTTCTTATAAGCCTCATACTCTAAATCCCCAGAGATTGTAAGAAATTAAGAAATTTTTAATGATTTCTCATCCACTTTTTGGAAGTTATCATCTTCAAGAGAGGGAGAAAATGAAAATGACATCAAGGAATTTATGATTATTTGTGCATTAGTTGTAATAGTCGTTAACGACGATCATTCAAGGAAGACAATGGTGAAAATGGTAAAAGTGAAGAAGGATTTTGGAAAAGAGTGGGAATGCAAACAATGATCTATGTTCTATTGTAATCAGACAATTTTAGACTTCTTATTCTTCTTAATTTTAGTTTAAAACTCAAATTATTTTTGTATTAAATTAAAAATAAAATTCATAACAATCACATCAATATCTACGTGGCCATAATTGTATAGTTGGCATGTCAAGTTTCACAATTTAATGATCCTTTGATGGAGACGTAATAAAAAATATATTTAAGTCATGTTATTTTATAAATTTTAGAGAGTAAATTGGTATTAGAAATAACCATAAAGGATATCTTATTCCTTTTGTGAAATATTAGGAGCAAGCAGCACTTTTTCCTTAATTTTTGTTTTATTTGTTTCAAACCTTGCTTTGATTCTTTCTCACTAGTTATCAATGAAAAGCTCAAGAGTGGAGGAGAAGATTTTGGGGATCCCAAACGTGTCATTCATTAAGATTTTAGTTACCAATGAAAAGCTCAAGAGTGGAGAAAAAGATTTTGGGTCCCAGATGCATTATTCATTAAGAATTCAAGAATTATGAGAAGCATTGAGTGCTAAGAAGTATAAAATATCTTTTAATAGATATTTAGGTTAATGTCTTAGCTTATTTATTTTGATTTATTTTAATTTTTGGTATGATTTTAGAATCATAATATGACGGTTGACCATCAAATTTTTTCCTATTATGTAAAAATTGCATTAATCTTAGTACACTACAAGAAAATAAGGCATTTTGCGACGTTTTTAAAACGTTACAGAATGTCCAAAAACGTAGCAAAATATATTCTACGTCGTTTTAAAAAACGTCACAAAAAATATCGCGAAAAGTGATGTAGGCAAAAAGTTTCTGTGATATTTTATATAAAACGTCACAGAAAATACTGACATTCTGCGACGTTTATAACACTACAAGAGTTAAGACATTTAATGATAATTTTTTTGTGACTAATTATTGTTTTGTCACAAATACGGGTTTTTTCATAACAAATACGATATTTTTTAGCGTTAAAACATTTGATTGACACTTGTTTGGATTATTTGTGATGATTTATATTTTCGTCACTAATACAATGGTAATTGTGACAATTTAGTATCTTTCACAATTAAATTGTCACTATTAATATATTAATAGTGTTAAATTTTATTTTATCACTAAGTTTTGTCATTAAAAGCCTACAACATTTGGCTCTAAAAAAATTTTGGCAGGAATTTATTATAATTGTGACAAAACATATGTTGGTAACTAATATTTTCTATTTGTTGTAACAAAACATAGTTTGGTTAATAATAATTTTTTCTTTTTATGACGAAACGGTTTATTTTCACACAATATTTTACTTGTTGTGAAAAATTTTTGTTAATAATTATTTAATTAATTAGTGTTTACTTCAAATTGTCACAATAACCAAACTATTATTATGGTCACTACTATTCATAATTTAGTGACAATTTTTTTTGACTAACTATTTTTGTCATCACAAATACGAGATTTTTTAGTGACAAGACAATTGATTGACAGTATTGTTTGGATTATCTGTGATGATTTATTTTTTTTGTCAATAATACAATGGTAATTATGGCAATTTAATATCTTTCACAATTAAGTTGTCACTATTAATATATTAATAGTGTCAAACTTTCTTTATAATTGTGACAAAATATATGTTGGTAACTAATATTTTCGATTTTTTTGTTACAAAACATAGTTTGGTCACTAATATTTTTGTTTTGTGACGAAACGATTTGTCGTTACATAATATTTTACTTGTTGTGACCAAATATTTTGTCAATAAATATTCAATTAAGTAGTGTCTACTTAAAATTGTTACAATAACCGAGCTATAACTATGGTCACTACTATTCGTAATTTAGTGACAATTTTTTGTGACTAACTATTTTTGTCATCACAAATATGAGATTTTCTAGTGACAAAACAATTGATTGACACTATTGTTTAGATTAACTGTGATGATTTATTTTTGTGTCACTAATACAATAGGGATTGTGACAATTTAATACCTTCACAATTAAATTGTCACTATTAATATATTAATAGTTTCAAAATTTCTTTTATCACTAAGTTTTTTTATTAAAAGCCTACGTACTTGTTATGACGAAAAATTTTGTCAAACAAAATTTAATTAGCTAGCGTTTACTTAATATTGTCACAACAACCGAACTATCACTACGCGCATTACTATTTGTAATTTTAGTGACAAAAAATTTTGTTGTCACTTGATCAACTTTTTGTTAAAGAAGTTATTGTCAATATAAACGTAAAAAGTTAATGATAAATATTTGTTGTTATAATAACATATTAAAATTAACCACTCTAAAGATAAATTTTGTCATTATTGTAAAAATTTTAGGGACCAGAAACGACATGTCATGATTTTTTTCTTTAATATGATTATTTACAAACAAATTTAAATATTTTTAAATAAAATATTCAAACTACATATATTGATAACCCAAAAGTAATATTTTACATATCAATAGATATTTAGTATACATAACTTTGAAATTTCATCAAAAATAAACAAATTAAATGTTTAAATATAATAAAAATCTTATTCCAAAATATTAGGTAAAACTCACTACAAGAGTTAAGTCATTTAATGAAAAAAATTGTGACTAACTATTGATTGCCACTATTGTTTGAACTTACTATGATTTTTTTGTCACCAATACAATGGTAATTGTGACAATTTAGTGTCTTTCACTAAAAATACATAATATATATTTTATTAAACAGCATGAAACCAATGGTCTCCACTCTATACAAGGACCTTGAAGAACAGTATGGCCTACAATTGTTGTTGTATAGCCTTCATTTCCAGTAGTGCTTGCATTGTGAGTGAAAGTTACAAAAAAAATTGTAATGGTTAACGCTCATCTAAGTTTGATGATCTCTTTCAAACTTAATTCGACTATCTCATCTACATTGTCTTCTTGCTTTGTATTTATAAATGTTGGAGTATTTTTATTCCTTAATAAAGCTTAATTTTGTCATTATTGTACGAATTTTAGGAACTAGAAATTATGTGTTACAATTTTAATTTAATATTATTATTTACAAACAAATTTAAATATTTTCTTATGAAATATTCAAACTACATATATTAATAATCCAAAAGTAATATTTTACATATCAAGAAATATTTTCTAAACAAAACTTTGAAACAGATATTCATTTAAAATAATTTCTATAAAAATTTTAATTGAAAATCAATTGTTTTTATTAGATGAATAAAATAAAAAATTTTGTAACTATCCCACTAACATAATAGTTTATGATAGAAAATAAATTAATCTCATATGTATTTATTATGTATTGTAAAAGTATTAAATCTGATTTTAAATTTAAAAAATATAAAATTTTATTATAAAAATTAGATTATGACAAAATTTAAAAATTTTAACATGAAATAGTTTTTTTTCCAAAATTAAAATATTGGATTGATAAGAGTAAAATTAAAGAACTGCGTTAGAGGAGAGTACTTAATTGTAAAACAATATAATGACAACATAGTACACTAATTCAAGAAGAGGAACCATGAAGAGTCACTTATTCAAGAAACTCATTATGCGCGGTGTCATTTATTCAAGAAACTGCGAACAGTCACTTATTCAAGCAATTCTCCTCTTGGTGGCATTGCAATCTTCTCTTCGCATCTTCCAATTCCTCTGCTCAAATACTAGTAGGTAAATGGCCATTATTATTTGTTTAATTAACCATGGAGCTACTCTTTCTCTGCCTAGCCCTCCATGCCTCCTGTTTTCTTTTCCATTGCGTTATGGGACAATTTTATTTTTTTGTCTGATGCATTTTTTCTTTCTCTGCTTGCATTTTGGACAATCTTTCTACTGCATCTTCGTTTTATCTTCTTTACTGATTCAATAGTTTTGTTTCTTCTTGACTCTTCTTCAATGATGGGTTACTACTTTTGCGTTTTTTTCCTTGCTGTCATTTTGCTTGTTGCTTATTCTGCTGGTTGAGTGTTGCTAACGGTTTGGTGGGCTGCTAATGCCACATCTTCATTTGCTCTTCTGTTGGCTATTCTTCTTCTGGACCTTGCTGCTATGTCATTTTTTTTGTCTTGTAACTGCTGGCGTTCTCTGTTGTGGACTACTGCATTTTTGTTCCTCCCAACAGCTATTGTACATTTTAACTCCCAGCTGTCATTTTCTTCTGTGCTGTTGGTGTTTCGTGCTCATCTCTAGCATTTTTCTCACTCTCTGCGTTTTATCTCCTTTATGCTGCCTGTGTTTTGCTTGTGCTCTTGTTTCCTATGTGTTTTCGTTTTTTTTTGGAAAGAAACATCTTTATAACTTCTTTTGACAAAAGTTTGTATCTACATAGTTTAGCTAGGAATGGTTACATGCAAATGATTTTCCATTTTGGGCCAAAGTTAATCAGTACTTGATGACCAGCTATAGCATTTGATGTTGTAATGGAAAGTCATGGAATTCCAGGCTTCTTGTAAGTGCCACCATTATGGTGTAAAGGATCTGGAGTAGAGGGAGCCGTCCTCAAATCTCTAGCCATTGACTTTTCACCATCCTCGATGATCATTGGAGCATGGGTGCCACCACTGTTTAAGATAACTCCTGGACCCTTTTTGCTTGACATCGTTTCTTCATGGAAGCATCTCAACCTACCATGGCAATCATAAGTTTTTTTTATGACAACTGAGAATACGAAGATAGCCACGAACGAGAAAAGGTAGAACTTGGTTTTGGGAGCCATTTCAATGTAAAACGTTTATTAGTACTTGCGCATGAGAAGCTAGTAGATTGCTGTAAGCAAGAGATGTTAAGGACTAGGGAGTGTATGTGTGCTTTCATTTTAGTATATTGGACTGCTGCTGAGGTTTTGTTTATTTTCTCTAGTCCTACTATGTTGTTTTTTATTAATGGACTCTGCGTTGCTGTCGTTATATCTTCCCAGATGTTGTGAAGCTTCTATTGCCTATGACTACTTCTCTTCATCCTATTCACTTTTAATAGGTTGCCTCCAGATTATAAATCATTTATCACATAATCTTCACTTGTCGGAAACCTCCACCACCTTTACCTCTCAGAAATCCCCATCACCTTCACCTTACTCTGGGCAAAACATCATCAAATACCTTATGTAAGTTTATAAATTTATAAAGGCTAGAATAGTTAGTATTACTTCTTATCATTATCATTATATTATTATAAAATATTAGTACTAAATTTATAGCTTAATGTTTTACAAACTAATTAACTGATTTTATTTTTATTTATTTTATAGGAAACAAATCAACAATAAACTTCATCCTGAAGAATTGCCTAGAAATTTTACGTAGACAGTTTTAGTTTAAATTAGTACGTAGTAATTTGAGATAATTATAGTAAATAATTTTCTTGGATATTAAAATTTCCAATTTTATATATTAGAAAATAGAATTTTGTACATTTTGGTGATATATTTTATATATACTAATAAGTTTTATTTGCTTGTCTGATAATATCTTGGCACTAAAAATCCGTATCATTTGTGACAACTTCTATTTTATGGCCACCAATGCAAAAAATTTTATTCATTAAGTAATTAAATTATTAAATTTAATAATATTATTTGTTACAATCACAAACACATTAGTGATAAATTTATTATAACATATATTCTTTATTTAGTGACAACATTATTGTAACATATAACTTTCATACTTGTGACAAAATCTGTTATATAATATAGCCATTGATGCAAATTTCTTTTACAGCTATCGTAATTCTGTTGATGAATTGATAGTTTTATTTGTGATAATAATAAACACATTAGTGACAATACTTTTTGTAATAACCAATTTTCATTTTTATGACGAAATATTGGGCATCGGTTTCGGAACCTAACTCTTGCGAAATCATGAAGCGTGAGCGTATTATCCTATAGGGTTATTTCCATGAACCCTTATTAGGCATCATCCCACAAGGGTGGCGTGCCTATGACAAACAAACATCAAAATAAATTTATTACTTTAATGTTGGATCCTATTTCTGAATGCATAGTCCAACTCTTGCGGAAATATCATAAGACTCTCATATCTTTACTTCATCGTACTCTTTAATAGATTACATACAACTAATTTTCATCATTCACATTTCAATATCCTCAAAACAAAAGGGTTTTACAAAGCTATAATGGCCTTTCAAGCCACATTACAACATAATCACAAATCTCAAAATACAAAAGTTACATGAACTACAAATTCTTGAAAAGTGACTAAAGCCTTGTGTTTTCCAAAACTAACTCAAAATGCAACATAAGCAAATTTGGAGTGATGCCTTGACTCTCTTTCACTCCATCTCTCGCTCATCACCTGGAGGTGGGGACAGAAAGGGGGTGAGCTTGAAAGCTCATGGGTAACACAGTTTATAATAAAAAGATAAGCAAAAACTTTTGAAATCATCTTACTTGCCATAGAAAACTTTCATTTAGTCTATAAAACACATGTTTCTCAAAATTCATGTCTTGTTAAGTAATAGAAAACACAAACAACACAATTTATGCATTTTTCAACTTATTCACAAATCATAAACATATAAACACATCAGAATGGTTTGGGTAAGTCCAAAACAGAACGTACTACGCATTTCCACATAACGGTCTTGCATAGCCGTGAACTTATGGGAGTTCATAAAGGAGCTCCATGCCATTAGCGAGCAGGCGGGAGAAACCTATTTATCAAAGCGAACTTGACTTAACTTAGGGGATTACCACAAACCCATATAACACATAGATTTCAAAATCTTGTCAGCTTGATGCCCAAAATGGCACATTCTCATAAAAACTTGCTTTCACATGCTTGACGTATATCTTAAAAACCATTCTTGAAAACATGATTTCATGTACATTTGATCTTTTCAAAAGAAATCACTTTTATAAATCATCACATGACTCATGTAGCAAACACATAGCAAATTTCATAAATCATTCATGGGCAATGAATGTAGCACTTATGATGCAATTAGAAACATTAAACTTTCTTGATTCAATGAAAACAATAGTGGCTTATTTACTCTATTATAAACATGTACCCACCTTGATTTCCTTGCTTATAGCCTTGCTCAAACATGCCTCT
>JAOSBK010000008.1:12251211-12270677 GCA_027568895.1 Erythroxylum shatona
CTTTTGTCGGAGATGGTTCATGTGAATGTCTCTTTTGTTCATCGATCTGCGAATGTTGTTGCACACAACTTAGCTGCAGCAACACGTTCAAGTGTGGATCGGGGGTAGTGGCTTGTTAATCCTCCCTCTTTCTTGTTAAATTTTTTCGAGTAATAATATCCAATATCTTACTCTTTTTTTCAAAAAAAAATTAGTTCCAACCAAGACCCTTACTGATGTTCAGCATACTTGTTTCCTGGCTCTCGTTTGGAAGGAGAGAGAATGATGCTTGTATCCTACATGGAACAAGAATACCGTTGCATGCTCAATAACCATCAATTCCAGGGTCGACCTTCCTGTGTTATTTCGTTCCATCCACTACAAACGTTCAATTAACAGAACCGATTCAAGCTACCAAGTTGGAGTAGGTATGCTTTAACGACGATTGCTTTCACCATACAAATAGACAGCCACACCCTTTCACTGCAATCTCGAACTCTTTATGTTTTGACGTTCCAAACGTATCTGCCACAAAATAGCCAATAAAATACTCATCTTTGCTATCGCGGATCACTAGGAATGCCACCGGTGTCAACCACATCTGACAATGGGCCCGTTTAAAATGAGTCCTCAGGAGCACGCAACACCAATACAAAATTGGTTTCCATATAGGAATAACTTTTTGGGGACGGATTCAGGCTGTCCATGCAAATTTAATATTGTGTTCAATTGGTTGACAGCGGTCAGCCAGTACTTTTTGTATTCTGTTACTGTGATTGTTATGTCCTATAATAACCTTGTCTTCGTAAGGAGAGATGGGAGCTCTAGATTATATCCCTAAAGTTGAAGTCTACCCCATAACCATTGGATCATCTTGAAGTGGTGAAACCAAGAAAAAGGGGAGAAAAATAGACAAATTGTATATTACCTACCTCATCTTGGTAATTCATTATGATATGAGCTTACATCCATGCATGCGCTTAAATGCCAAAGTAAATTTTGTCAGAGGAAAAGAAACAAAATGTGACTCAGGATTGCATACCAAGGAGGGTTTTCGGATATAATTCAGTTCTCAGAAACTGTGTGTACAACTACATTATGGAACATGTTGAGCAGCTCCTCATGCTTGTTCATTGTCACAGTTAATTCCAGTGTTACCTGCCACATTTGTAGGGATAAAGCTCTAACATATACGGACAATTAAGCTAAGACAGAATGATCAAGCCCACAATTGGTAAAAGCTTATCTCAGGAAGGTTTGAAAACCATATAATAGTATTTTCACACTTTGCAGGCTGCCACATAATAATTTATATAGTGTTACACGAAAGCTAAAAGAACATAAACGCACAAAGAAACTTGACCAGGGTTGCTACAAACCTTTGGCTTTGCTCATCAATCAAATTTGAATGCAGAGACTTCCCACTATAATGACACAATTACTATGGAGCCTAGGGAAGTGAAGAGGATTGAAGTTGATACTGATGCATAGGCAAATATCAATGACATCTGCAAATGACTAACTCCTGCAGTCCTAGACACCTTTTTGGAACTGAAATGTTGGAATAACTTTATAAGTCATGCAAAGATGGGTTAGGGAACCATCGCTTCTCTCTCGATGTAAAAACTCGTATGTTTCTTAGTCCTCTTCCCCATGTAGTGGATGTTTTTTCTTACAGTAATTACATTGAAAAACTTGAACTCAATGAAAACCTATAGCACCAACTTATTATTTGACCCAACACTTCATTCAACTTCAATTTTCTTCTTCGAAATTGGCACACTTATCTCCTTCTGTTCAAAAGATCAACTAGTTCTGTTAGGTTCTCCCAAATCTTATATCACTGATCCATCTAACAAATAAGATAAGATATAAGTTTTCAATATTGAAATAGAAAAACAGATCCACGACTTCAATTAAAATCAACATCAATGTCAACAATATCAACCTCAAATAATATATTGGTTGTAGTCATTAAACGAGCAAAATCAGACTTGGCTGCTAAATTAGTATCTTTGAAAGTTTACCAACAAAGGAACCAAAAGCAGAAAAAGGAATGATGAATAATTTATGGCTGTCTTCAATTTATATATTTACTATTAGTTGCTGGCATGTGCAGCAGGATAGTCATTATTTTTGAATTATCGTTCATTTAAATCTGTTATTTTTTAGGGCGGTTAGTTCATGGCAGTTTTATCTGCAAACCTTAAAGGCAATTGGAGACAGCAATAATAGGGGGATATTTTCAGAAAAGTTCTCGAGTACTTTTACTCTTGAAGATCGTTGGGTTCTCTCTAACGAGTCCCAGTTATCATACTGTAAAAATAGGTCATAAAGGAAGGAAAACTCAGAAATCTAGTCAACTACAACCAGACTTTAGTTTTAGTAGGCCTATAACCAGATCTAGGATACTTGATCATCCCAATATCCTTGCGCAAATTCAAAACCCACATTAAGCAAACCTCAATTTATGCCCCATACCTCCTATCAATCTCAGAAGACAAGATAAAATCAAGACAGGCTATGTCCTCTAATTCTTTGAAAGTTTGTGAAGAATCATGGTTTAATTGCAGCACCTATAATTGTGATGCTTCACAAAAATTCCTTTGTTGTACAGAGGATGTAAAGAATGCTTTTGCGAAACTTAAGCAGGATATGGCCACTACACCAGTGTTGGCTTTACCGAATTTTTTCCAACCATTTTTTGTTGAATGTGATGCTTCAAATTTAGGATTGGGAGCGATTCTACAACAAGAAGGGCAACCAATTACTTACTTTTCTTGCCCCTTACCTACTAGACATGTTAAGCTCCCTGGTTATGAGAAAGAACTAATTGGGTTAGCCAAAGCTTTTCAACATTGGCGACCTTATTTGTGGGGCAGAAGTTTTATCATTCATACAAATCATTATTGCTTGAAATTTTTGTTGGAGCAAAGAAGTATTACCTCTCCTCAACAACATTGACCAAGCAAACTAATGGGGCTTGATTTCATAGTTGAGTATCGAGCAAGTAGAGAAAATATTGTTGTTGATGCTTTGTCTCGCAAGGTTGATGATGTTGTTCTTCTTACAGCAATTTCTGCTTCTCAGTTGATATATTTTGATCAAATTCGAGCTGAAATAAATTCTACCACTGCTTTACAACAACTTCGTGATCAAATAGTGCAAGGAGAATTAATGGATGTTTAGTCATACAAGGATGGATTGATTTTTCAAAGAAACAAAGGTCTATCTTTCTTCCAATTCACCCTTACAAGCTACTCTTGTTTCAGCTGAGGATCACCATTCACATGAAGGTTACCAAAAGACCTTGAAACGCCTTGCTTCTGATTTCTATTGAAAGGGTTTGAAGGAACAAGTTCATAACTATGTTCGTACTTGTTCTATATGTCAAAGAGACAAGGTTGAACACCTCAAACCAGCACGCTTATTGCAGTCATTACCAGTCCTTTTCCAAGTCTGGTCAGATATTTTTTCAGACTTTGTTGATAGATTGCCCCCTTCTTGTGGCAAAACAGTTCTGTTAGTGATAATGGATCGCTTTTCCATGTATACTCATTTCTTTCCACTTTCCCATCCATATATGCTATTACTGTAGCAAGGTTGTTCTTTGATAATATTGTTAAGCTGAATGGATTGCCAGAATCTATTGTAAGCAACCGTGATGTCACTTTCACTAGTGTTTTCTGGAAGGAGCAGTTTTGCCTCGTTGGAACCAAGTTGTCCTTTAATTCTTCTTATCATCCTCAATCAAACGGCCAAACGGAAGTAGTCAATTGTACCGTTGAGATGTATCTTTGTTGCTTTTCAAGTGATCGACCTAAACATTGGGTAGATTGGCTTGCGTGGGCTAAGTATTGCTATAAGACTAGTTTTCATTTATCCTTCTATGCTGCTTCCTTTGAAGTAGTTTATGGTTGGCCAGCACCACACCATCCATCCTCCTACCGTTGGTTATCTCGCGTAGAGGCTGTGAATCATGAGTTCCACACTAGAGATGTAGTTTGGAAAGAATTACGAGAAAGACTTCTTCATGCACAAAATACAATGAAGGTCCATTATGACTCATCATAGAAATGTATCATTTCATGTGAGAGATATGGTTCTTTTAAATCTGCAGCCTTATTGACAAATTTTGGTCAGATCCAAGTGCAATCAAAAGTTATCTCCTCGATTCTATGACCCTTATCCTATTATGGAACGAAATGGTGTTGTAGCTTACAAGTTGCAATTACCTACTAACTCGAAAATTCATCCTATTTTTCATATCTCTTGCTTGAAAAGGTTTCATGGTACCGAAACCTGTTCTCCTACTTTGCCTCTACCCCACTACAATGTTCCTATTCTTACTACACAAGCTTTGATGGATTCTAGACATAAAGCTGGCCAATGTGAAGTTCTCATTCATTTGGGAAGGGCTTTCGCCAGCTGATGCCACTTGGGTATCTGCTAATCATATGAAAATTCGTTATCCTAATTTTACGCTAGAGAACAAGTGCTATTACCATGGGGAAAGTGATGTTATAGTCATTAAATGACCAAAATCAAACTTGGCTGCTAAAGTAGTACCTTTGAAAGTTTACCAATGAAGGCAACAAAAGAAGAAGGAATGATGAATAGTTTAGGATATCTTCAGTTTATCTATTTACTATCGGTTACCGTCATGTGCAGCAGCATAGTTATTATGTTTGAATTATTGTATTTAAATCTGCTACTTTTAAGGGTGTTAGTTCTTGGCAGTTTTATTTGTAAACCTTAAAGGCAATTGGAGACAGCAATAATAGGGGGGCATTTTCAGAAAAGTTCTTGAGTACTTTTACTCTTGGAGATCGTTGGGTTCTCTCTAATGAGCCCAAGTTATCACACTGTAAAAATAGGTCATATAGGAAGGAAAAATTAGAAATCTAGTGAACTACAACCAGACTTCAGTCTTAGTAGGCCTATAACCAGATCTAGAGGACTGGATCGTACCAATATCCTTGCGCAAATTCAAAACCCACATTATGCAAACCTCATTTTAAGCCCCATACCTCCTATCAATCTCAGAAGACAAGACAGAATCAAGACAGACATCCTCACATTCAACCAATAATCCCCCACAAAGTTTTCCCTATCACTCTCAATGTCAATATGCATAAACACAAATCAACATTAGAAACAAACCTCTAACAAGATTGTGGAATGCATATGACTGTTTCAGTCAGTAGACAAAACATTTATCGTCAATGTAGAATGGAGAGCAGTAATTGGGTTTTCCATAAGGAGACCAAAGTTTGGCTGTCAAATGACAACAGCTGGACAGAATTTGTAAGTTAAAAGCAGTTTTTAGGGCTTTGGTGTGCCCTTAGTCAACAGGAGTTATTGAGTGATTAAAGTGTGGATTTGTGTTAAAAACAGAATCAGAGAGTATAAATTGAGGGCTTGATACAATCTCAAGGCCCACATAGACTTCATATAGTAGTAAGAATCAACTACATAAGGAAAGTTTGATCTTATGAATAAATAGGAAATTATATAGATCTGACTGTCACTTTGGTGCTGCTAATTGTAAAGTTTACCAACCTTTTTGAGGATTGCAAAACAATAAGAATAGATCTGAAAATGTAAACGCATAAAGCCATACAAAGAACACATTGTCACTTTCATGCTGCTAACATTAAAATTTACCAACCTTTTTGAGATTTCTAAAACAATAACAATGGATGTGAAAATGCGAACGAATGAAGCCATACAAAGAACACATGACTGTCACTGTGGTGCTGCTAACAGTAAAGTTTACCAACCTCCTTGAGAATTCTAAAACAACAAGAATGGATGTGAAAATGCGAATGAATAAAGCCATACAAAGAACACATGACTGTCACTTTGTTGCTGCTAACAGTGAAGTTTACCAACGTCTTTGGGGATTCTAAAACAATAAGAATGGTTGTGAAAATGTGAACGCATAAAGCCAAGCAAAGAACACATGACTGTCACTTTGGTGCTGCTAACAGTAAAGTTTACCATACTCTTTCAGATTTGTAAAACAAGAAAATGGATGTCAAAATGTGAATGCATAATGCCATACAAAGAACAAATGACTGTCGCTTTGGTGCTGCTAACAGTAAAGTTTACCATACTCTTTGCTAAAACAATAAGAATGGATGTGAAAATGTGAACGCATAAAGCCATACAAAGAACAAATGACTGTCACTTTGGTGCTGCTAACAGTAAAGTTTACCAACCAATTTGAGAACTCTAAAACAATAAGAATGGATGTGAAAATATGAACACATAAAGGCATACAAAGAATACATGACTGTCACTATGGTGCTGCTATAAGTAAAGTTTACCAACCTCTTTGAAGATTTCACTATAAGAAACCTCTTTAAAGCCCTGCAATAATAAGAAAAGCCTTCAGTTAACCTGATAGAAGATAAATATAACAGCAAAATGTTGTATGCATGCAAGCCTCTTAATCAAAGAGATAAAACTATCACAACCCATCCATTCAAGAAATTGTTAACATGCAAGGATGTCATTTATAGGAAAATAAAATCAAATGCATATGTAAATGGGAGAGAGAGGAAGAGACTGACCAATTTATGAAACAGGTGAAGAGATGCTTCATTTGATTCTCCAATTTTAGCACGAAAAACATGGATCCCAGTACACTGAATAGCAAAAGCCATCATCATCTTCACAGCTTCCTTCCCGAGTCCTTTACCACGACTATGATAGCAATAAATAATTTGTGAAAGAATAAAAACAAACGATCATCAACAGCAGTAACTTGGTAAGAAAGCACAACATTTATGAAGCAAAGAAGAAATCTGCTAATTTCTTTATGATACAGGAAATGCAAAATAAACCACCGTAGTGCTTTTGCATTGGCTAATTTGACTGTTGTATTTCATGATTAAATTCATATGTTCCTTTATTTGTTAAAAATATGATGCATGCTTGTAACATTTTGCTGAAGAAGGTTCTGAAGAACAATAACATATCAAAATAACAAATTTTGCTTCTTAGAGAAAAGGAAAGATAATAAACAAAGTGTTTTAACTAGTAGTTTAGAAGTTGTTAACGTCACTCATCCATCATTTTCCCTTCAAAAAGGACATCAGAAACCTAAGAAAATAAAGACATAGGGACACAAGCCATTTTTAATCATACCATATAGCCATCTTCATGAAATTTTTTATAAAAAAAAAGGGATCCAAAAAGTACCCTTAAACAGGGCTGAAAGAAAGGCATTCCCTGCATAAAGCATATATAGTCGGGAAACCATTTTCAGCAGAAGTTCATTCAAAAGGTTAACTAAGAGAAGAGAAGAGATCTATATTTCAAATATAGAGGAAACTTGTGAAAGAATATTATAGAGTTGAAGAGCATTGTAACCAATACCTATACAAATGCAGTTACCCAATCTTCCTTTTTTTTTAATAGAAACCATTGTAGCTGTTTATACCCCCAAATACAGCTATATGCAAATATACAACTGTCTGCAAATCATTTCCTGACCAACCATTTGTCTCTAATGGCAATTTTAAATATCATTGTTGCATGCACATGCAAGTAAACATTGAAGGAATGCATTACAAGACTATAATTATGTATTTGGGGGTTCAAATATCACACTTGGTAACTATATAAAAATGAAACCTAGATGTTTAATGGAGATAAACAGATTTATTAGGTAATTCTATCCATCAAGAAAGCCCATATTACTTTCACAACAAAACATGAAGAATTTAACATGGTTAAAGAAACACAATACACAAAAAGACATGAAAAGAAGCACAAGGGTAATTTTCTAAATTTGAATTTCCAATGTTACTCACATTACAGAAATTTTATGATATTTCAATGAAATGACATGAATGCTAAAGTCTTCAAGATATTTAAAATACATTGCCTTTTTAAAATCCCCTCCAATAGCAAATAATACTTCCTTTGTGTCCCATAAACCGTATCATCAAATCTAGAAACATCTTCCAATAGAGCATCCACGGATCTCACTGCTATATAAGGAAAAAGAAATGTTCATTTCTTTCAAAGATAGGATAATTATTGATTCAACAGTTCCATGTGAGTTATATTCAACACAATAATTCCAATTCAATCACTAAAATCGTGAAATAAGAAGAGCAGATAAAGCAGTGAAATAAGACTAAGAATACCATTTATGAGAACAAAAGCAATATCGTATAATGAGACATCCTCGATTAATCAATCATAACAGAAACTAGAGAAATTTACTAATTAGATATTAACATGAAGAGAAATCAACCATGGTTGACCTGCAAAAAGAGGAGATACAATGCCCTAATTTTATTTTTATGCTTCGATATTTTTATTCAGCCAAGTCAAAAGCTTGAAGATAACAGTACTAAACTTAAAACTAGCTACTAACTCAATAATCGACAACTAGCACTAAAAAGCAATTGAAAACACTAACATATAATTGAACCATAACTTGAAGTTTCGACATAGAGATATCGAAAACATGAAAGACGCAAAAGACCAGTATCACTTTCTCTCCTTCAAAACTCATCGCCATACTTCCAGTATCAGAGTAACGACTAACAATGTCAGGATCTCTCCCATCGCTTGCCCCTCTGTCTGCCTGTCTGTCGTTGCTTGCTTCGCCTTCTCTAGTTGTGGTTTTAGGGGTTTTGCGTAAATGAAGAGAAGAATTGGGGAAAAATGAAAAAGGCTAGCTAGTTTAGGAGATGATGGGTTGGGTTATTATCTAGGGTCGGATATAATTTTCCACGGTTTTTGTTTCGTGACATTTTATTGATAAAACGACTCAAAAGGTGTTACAAATTTGCGACATTTTTATAAAATATCGCTAAAAATTCAAACTTTTTGTGACGTTTTTAAACATCACGAAAAGTCTTCACAATCCGTAATGTTTTATTAATAAAACGTCGTGGATTGTGTTACTTTCTTGTAGTGGTAGTGTTATGAATACTAACTAGTGCATGATTTGGAATTGATCTATAATTGCATTTTATTTGAGCTCTAATTTTGGAAACTACCTAAATATTTGCATAAAGTATTTTAATATAGGTGCATTTCAATTATTGATAAAACTTATTTATTTAGCATACTTAACTGAGTAAATGTGTTGGATGCTGAGAATATTAATTGTCATTTGTATCTAAAGATCATCCTAAGTTAAAGGTTTCAAAATTTTTTGCAAATACAAAAGTTAGGAAATTGATTATAAGAAGAAAAATCATCAACTTTTGAAATTGTTGCTACTTCAGAACAATATCTATTTTGATTTAGTACAGTTTACTAGAGGAAGGTAAGGATGATGTTCAAATCATTATACCCTTTATGCCCTAAGCAATAACATATGTGGCATAATGGCCAAGACAACCTTTTATGCGATTTCCTAATATTCCTAGAATCAGGGGGACTATTGCCTAATGATTTTCACCAACTTTTTTCCTAATTAATATTCTTTGTTACTGTTGAATCAATAAGCTATTCATAAATTAAATTATTTGATTTTGATTGTCCATTTCCCTATACTAATTTAAAGGTTCTAGAAAAAAGAAGAAGTTAGATAATGCTATTCAAAATATAACCCTCACGGTTTTGCTTTTCCCAAAGCCTTCCCAGGAGATCACCTATCCTAGTACTACTCTCACCCTAGCACATTTAACTTCGGAGTTCTGATGAGATCCGGTACATTAGGCCATAGAACATGCGTCTGTAAAGGAGAGGTATCCGTACCCTTATAAGGCGTACTTCGTTCCCTTCTCCAACCGATGTGAGATCTCACACTTTTCACCCCCTTAGGGCCCAGTCTTCTTTAGGATCCATCCTAGCTGGCACAACGGTTCGGGTACCAACTCTGATAAATTATCTCAGGAAATTTTGCGATGGACTTTAACGACGGAATAAGATTGCCGTCGGTAAAGGATTTAGCGGCGGTATAAGATATTCGTCGCTAAAAAGGCTGGAATTATTGGAGGAATAAATTTTTTTGAGTTTACCTACGAAAATTTACATCGGTAAATTCTTTTTAAATTTAAACCCTCCCGACATCTCCCTCCTCACCTATGTCTTCTTCTTCCTTTCTTCTTCTTCCTTCTTCCTACATCTCCTCTTTGGTTTTCTTAGAGCTCATTTCTCTGTTGTGGTGGACTCCTTTTCTGCTCGTTGACGTTATCTTCTTCGGTCATTGTCATCGTGTCATTCGGTAGAGATATTTTTGCAACTACTGCATGTATTTTTTCGTACATTGGATGAAAGTTAATTTGGGTATTTATTACTTTCGTTTATATGTATATTTTGTGATTGGAAAATAACTTTAAGATATAAATGTTAGTGATAGAAGGGACAATACGTGATTTTAGTTGTGATATTAGGATAAATTTCTGATGTATATAAGGTGTTTGATGAAATGTCTGTTCTTTAAAAAAATTATTTCAGTTCTTTATTTTAAGTTCTTTTTTGTATGAATTTCATTATTTCAATTCTTTTATGTGAAATAATGAAGTTCTCTTCATGGTGGCTTTCAGAGAAACTAAACACTTTGTAGGTAAATTTTAAAAAGTAGTTTTCAGCAAATTTACCGACGGAAAAAATTCTGTTGGTAAAATATATTGAATTTACCTACGGAAAAAAATTATGTAGGTAAATATCGACGGAATAACCAAGTCCATTGGTAATTTTCTGACAAAAAATCTTCTCCTTCGGTAAATTAACCTATCAAACAAAATAATCCTCGATAAATTTACCGATGGTTATTTTATACTGTTGGTAATTCCATCGGTAAATGTACCGATGGCCGTATCTCCGACAACTTTTTCCATCAATAAATTCTGTTGCTAAATAAGCTTACCGACAGAATGTGTACAAATTTCGTCGGTAATTTTCGTTGCTAAACTCTAATTTTCTTATAATGCTGCAAAGTTGGCTTCTCTGACTTTATTCTCGCCATCATGTCTGTTATGGTGTTTGTGGCTATTGCCTTCTCGGGCGGTAGGGTCACAAACTGTTTGTTTCCGGGACACCTGAAGGTGATGGATCAAGTAATGGAGAGCTTTCCACTGATGGTTGGTATTGTTTGTAGTGGTTTGTTTCTTGTGTTTCCAAACACTAGGCATGGCATTGGATGTATGGCTTCTCCATCTTGATACCTCCAAAGTCATGCTCTTACTGCCAAACTCAACTTGAGGACATTAGTGTTTATTTATTGGTGCGTGGTGGCACTTTGATTAGAACAAATTGTTGCAGTAACTTCAGTTGGCTTACACCATACCTGTTAATTTTGTGACCAAATTGTGCCCTTCTAATTTATTTTCTTTTATTAGAATTTTGATTGTTTAAACACTATTAGATTGATGGTACTAATTAAACATCTTCCATAAAATTTAGATTTAAATGTGTACGGAAAAATTGAAGAAAGCATATATACTTATTATTGAGTTTATACTAGAGATTAGTTTTTTTCTTGAAAGAGAGATGACTTTTTTAGTTTATACAAATTTATTTTTGAAACATAAACTAGTGTAAGAGAGTTTTTGCTTCATCTAAATATGTAAACGACATTTAACTCTAGTAAAAGAACTAAAGATGTTACTATTATTCATGACATTTGTTCCGTATTAAATAAGATGAAAAATCAAATTATCAAACGGTTGGTGTTGTAAGAGATAATTTTAATAGTCAAATTATAGTAAAGCGCTAAATATTGGCCTATACTATTAATTATGGATTTCGAATCAATATGTTGTTGCACTTTGCAGAAACTTTTTGAAGAACTCAGATTATGATTTGAAGTTCACGAACGTGTGTGTCGCACGGAAAGTTAGAAATCAAGTACTGCATCCTACTTAATGATCTATTACGCGGTTTCTTAGCTCTATGAATTTACATGATGATTTAATTTTGATATGTGCCACCAAGATTTTCGGACACAAACATTAATTGTAAGAATTTTATGGCGCAAGTGGTGCAATCCTGGTTATCGCTTGCACTAAAAGAAAAGAAAGAATTAGCGATGGGAATTTATTGACAGAAAATATATCGTTGCAAATTACCGAAGGAAAATCTATTCTCATCGGTAAAATTGACGAGAAAATTTTCGTTTAGCAACAGTACTAATATTTGTCGCTAAATATGGAGGGAAATCATCCCGGTACATTTTGCGATGGACTTTAGCGATAGTATAAGATATTCGTCTGTAAAAAGGCAAAAATTATTAACGGAAACTCCATTTCCGTCGGTAAAATTGATGAGAAAATTTTCGTTTAGCGGCGATACTAATATCCATCGCTAAATATGGAGGAAAATCATCTCGGCAAATTTTGCGATGGACTTTAGCGATAATATAAGATTTCTGTCGATAAATTTAGCGACGGTATAAGATATTCGTCGGTAAAAAGGCGAAAAATATTGGCGAAAAAATTTTTTATTTTTGAGTTTATCTACGAAAATTTTCGTCTGTAAATTCTTTTTAAATTTAAACTGACCCGACATCTCCTCCCACCTGTATCTTCGTTTTCCTTCTTCCTGCGTCTCCTCTTCAGTTTTCTTCTCTACGATTTCTTTGTTGTGGACTTCTTTTCCACTCGTCGGTGTTGTTTTCTCCGGCCATTGTCATCGTGTCCCACCTGTCGTTTCCTCCTTCTTTCTCCTCCAAATCTGCCTCTGAGTCGTTGGAGCTACTGCGTCGTTAAGGTATTTTTGTCTTCTCCGTGCTCTCTTGTAATCGATTAACTGTTGCATTTAGGGGTTTTATTGAGAGGTTTTGTGATTTTAACTTTCCTTTTCTTTCTTGTTTTGATTCGGTGATGCGTTTCAAGAGAATCGGAGCTATAGAAGCGTTAAGCAAACAGTGAAGAGACTAGAAAGAGGTTGCGGTCTCTTGTAGAGGCTCCAAGAGAGAGATGTTGTTGAAAAGATGGTAGGTTGTGTGCTCAAAGAGGTTGAGAAATTTGTGACTAGTTCTACTGGAAATAAAAGGAAGAGTCTTGAAGAACACATCGTCAACGAAGATGGGGACTTTTTTTAAAAAAATTTAATTTTATTTACCGACGGAAAGTAAATTTCGTCGGTAAAATGATCGATATTTACCAACAGAATATTTTGATACGTAGGAAATTTTATCGACGGAATATTTAAATTTGTAAGTAAATTTACTGATGGAATATTTAAATTCGTAGATAAATTTACCTACGACCATTTTAACGATATTGTTATCCGTCGGTAATTTCTATCGCTATTTTATATTATTAATGGAATGCAAATATTTTCCGTCAGTAATTTTTGTCGTTAAATAACCTTTTTCTTGTAGTGATTGTGTGTGAAAGAGATAGACATTGACATGTTTAACGGTGGGCTGGGTGGATAAAATTATTGACTTGTTTTATCCATTTAATTAATAATTAGTGATGTAAGATGGAAAACGATGCATGGTCTCCTGGGTACCGCAGATTTATCCCATTTGAGTTTGAGAATGCTTTGCTTTTCGTCCTTACTTTTTAAGACTTTTAATATATAAATTTTAGAGAAAATGTTAATTCAAATTTATACTGCACCCCTATTCTTAAATTTATATAAGTAGATATGGATTAAAATCTAAATAATCCATCCAAAATCAAATATAGTATCACTGGCTTTCAAGTATAGGAAATATTGAATAAACACTATATTTTTGGGCTTAAATATTAATAATTCATACATATATAAATTAATAAACCTTTTTAAATTAGTTAAAGATGAATTGAGAGAATTAGATGAATAAAATTAACTTGAAGGTAGCTAAATATATTAATGTTATTATAAATTTGAGTATTTAAACTTAATTAGAGTCTTCAACTCAAATGATGTTCAATCCTGAAGAATTTATCTATTTTGTTCATATAATATCTAATTCATTATTGATAATAGGGATTTAATTTAAAAGTTTCTGTTGCTCTCTAATACGATACGAATTTAAGCAACAAGCTACCGTCAGACTCCTCCATCAGCATTTTTGGAGCCACTTCGTAATTGACATCTTTCCATAAATATCTTAGGTATAATTAACTAACCACTTAATTATTAACTAGAATCAATGTGTCATCGTTGAAGAAGAAAGTTCAGACTTGAAGTCCTAAACTAGAAGTAGTGTTTTTAAGTAGATAAGGATTGGTCCCAATAAGATTTAACAGTTCATTGTTGAGACATGAACTCAAGATTGGGTAGAACTGCCAAGGTATATTTTAAGGCAAGTCTAGTCTGCCTTGAAAGAGTGTGAAAACCCCATAATTAATCAAATCCTTCGTGACCCACTCAAAACCATATTTAATGGTAAAGGGGAGTTGGAACTCCTTACATTGGTCTTGCTTGGTAGGTTCAATGGATAATGACCCTATTAATGTGTAAACCACTCAACTAATTAATTAGTGTATGGTTCCCATGCTTTTCCCTTAATATGCATTGCGTAAAAAACTGATTAGTTAAGAGAACTAAACTAAAGCTTGATCCACCCAAAAGGTCGCTTCTCAAGTAAGAGGCTTGCGGTAGTAGACACCAATCACAGAATTATGGCGGTACTTGCTTCCTGTTGGTTTATTATTCAATCCCTGATGGATTTGTTTAATAGGTTTATTTGGGTTTCTATATCCTTCCCATTTTTCTCTTTTCTTGCCAGATTTATCTTTGGCTCAAGTTGCCACAAGATTCTCCTGTTTTTTTCCTCTCCATTCCTCTTAAAATCATTTGGTATCATGGATTGTATGTCCTTAGTTTTTTCAGAACCTGCATCCTGAATATGTTTATTTTTACTAGGCCAACCCAGAAAAAGCCAGAAGAGGAGGTCGAAATTTTTGTGGATATTGATGTTAGATATCATAACTCAATTGTTACCTCACGTAGTTACTCGAACGTATCAGTATCACGACCGTGGCAGCTGATCGAGGTAACCAGAAGTACTCAGAAAGTTGGATTCCGGGATCAGGACAGCACTTAGTTGGATAGTATTGGAGCTAGCACATGCAAAGAAAACTCCGAAGAAACCAGTTTTTGGCTTCAGGAAGATTCAAGGAAAAGTGATTCTTCATCTCTCACTTCCAGCCCTCACTTGTCCCTCGATAGTGCATACAAATTCTGATGGCCAACTATCGTGCAGCTTCAATTTCAACTCTCTCTCTGAACACATGGACATAAGCAGCGAATATCCAGTTTCAGTTTGTACCTCTAATTTGGTGTCAATGGAAAGCCAAGAAGCTAGAGATGGTTACAGAGATGAGGAGCTAGATGCATTTTACAGAAAGTACACTGAAAGAATGAGGTGGTTTGATGTGCTCAATCAGGATCGAACATATGGGATAAGTAGATATTCGATCTTTTTTCCTGGTTCTTGCGCATTTGAGTTGATAAAAATTTGTAATTTTAGTTTTTATTTTTAAGATTAATTTCTTAATCAAAGAAAAGATATGAGAAAATTCAGCTCCTACCCTACAATTTGTCAACTACGATATGTGGGATGTGGCCAATTCAATGTGCTGACAGTTAATTTTCGTTTTTCACAGGTTCTATCCTGAACGAGAAAGCATGCATTCGCTCTCCTTGTTCATTTAACAGCGGTGTTGAATCTCTTGAGTTGGTCCCTTCCGTTTCATGGGGAATTTTGACGAAAAAGAGACTGTTGAAAAGCTTGGAGGGTGACTTAGAACTAATATATGTGGCTCACTCATGCTTGTCATGGGAGGCCCTGCATTTTCTATATAGAAAGGCTGAGGATCTTGCCTTGTATCCCTCTCATAATAGAGAAATATTCAACAGTAGTGTCGTCAATGAATTCCAAAACTTTCAGATACTTTTGGAGAGATTCATGGAAGATGAGAGATGCCAAGGCAAAAGGCCATACAATTACGCAAGAGGGAGGTTTTCTCTTAGGCGTCTTCTCCAAGTTCCAAGTATAATCCGTACTGAATTCTTGTTTCTTAATACAATTTAGAATCAAATGCTTGTCGATAGGTTTTTTTTTTCCTCTTCTTGATATTTGCAAAACGTAAAATGTCTTGAATTCAACTTATTTAAGCGAACGTTGAATCGTCAACCTATGAATATGAGGGTAAGGGCTAGTGCATGCATATCAATTAGCGTATCTTTCCAACTATATATAAATATAATTTTTAAGGACCATAGGGGTTTAATATATATATACACAAATATAAAAAGACCCTTTACTGACCATGTTTCCACTCGTAATTAGCCATGGCCTTGTCGACTCTGACGACTGCTTACAAAATAATCTTCAAGTTTCCACCATCAGAAAAAGCTTTTGAAAGGTTCTCCTTCATTTTCTTTGTAGTGATCATTTTCAACTGTATATTTCATGTACTTCACATGAGTATACAAACCAATCACAACTCCAATCAAGCAAGATGGATATACATGGTGGTGTGTAGACGTGTGGGCATGTTTACGATGGTACACAAAATCTTTAGCTAAATTGGTCTAGTATGTACTAGGCATCATATATATCTCGTTAACTGCTGCTACTACCAAGTTTTTAATTACTCGAACTTGCATCGGTCTGCAAAGGCATTTTTGGGCAGGAAGAAGAGCACACGAAAGGGGAAGTCATAAATGTAAAGGAAGTGTTGATGGCCATATATGGGAGCATAGAAGCATTTTGGCGGTTCGTAAACGCTGACAGCAAAAGGTCTTGGTGGAAATTTAGAAGCTCCTTGGGGACCGTTTCACCTGTAGAGGACGCCAAAGATTTGGAACTGCTGCAAGGCCTCACTAGAAATCTCCAAAGGGTAAAATTTCCTAATACCAAACTAGGCAGACATATATACTTGGAAAGGCCAAAAAAAAATTTAATTGCTATGTTGGTTTTGCCAATTTGCAGAAGGGACTTTGGTTAAAAGATTTACAAGGGAAGCAAAGGTGTTGGCTTAAGAGAGAAGTGAAGCAACTGGAGGAGTACCAGAAAAAAGAGATGTTATTTGCAATGATTGATATGAAACTGGCTGCAAGAGTGCTCAAAATGCCTGTAGTCTCCAATTTGCAACTAAAATGGTGCCAAGAAAAGCTAAATAACATAGACTTTAAAGAAGGGAAGATCATAAGAGCTTCCAGTTACTGTGCCTTGTTCCCACATTGATACGAATCCAAGTTTTAGCCGTTCTCATGTAGCCTACTTTTGCTCTTTATATGTAGAGGACCAGAAAGTAACATCACCAACACAGAAGGTTCCATTGAATAATGCATATTTTCTCATGCTCATTTTCTTGGAAATGGTACTGTACCAATTAATAAGGTAGGACAGTCTCATCTTTAAAAATTCATTTGTATTGGAACCAAATCAAACTTTCTCTCTGACAAATAGTACAACTCTCCCGATCAACACACAATCCTCAAGAGTCTGTTCCGACAGACATAAATTGAAGATCAACAATCATTCACCACAAAGTACTCTTTACAGAGAAATGGACCAAGTCCCCCAGTGCGTCCCATGATAGCAGGACGACGAACCCACGCGGTCCTAGAAAATGTGGGCACAAATTTATATAACAACCTCAAGCCAATATGTTCTTTTACACTCGAAATGTACATTTCTTTGCAGCTGCTACTCAGTTCTACGTATAAGAAACTCTTCTTTCCCGATCAAGCCGCAAGTAAGAAGGAGACGAGAAAAGACCTGCAAATCCCTTAGACAAGCAACCTTCAACTGCACATGGAGACTTGGTGCACCCCAGTGGAGAGCTCTGTTTAGTGGTATCCATGCTGTCACCACTTGAATTAACTGGAGGATTATCCTCCCAGCTCAATGGCGTATGATCTATCAGCTTATTGCGCTTAAAACTTAATATGAGATCTAATGTATCTGAAGCATCCATTTCATCTTTCTGAAAGCTAGACAACTTCCTTTTCAATCCAGGAGTGATTCTTAATCCTGCATCAGCAAACAAAGTTAGTGGAGACACAGATTATGTCAAACAACTTGAGTGAGTGGAGGAAGAATAAATGGGTAGAAACTGAAACTGGAATAAAATTATTACCAGGAAGAGAGTCGTCAAATGTGCAAGACTGAAACTCTGTATCACCACAGGTACAATATGAAACGCAGTCCTTGTTCGATCCCGAGATCCTACAAGACAAAAATCATTCACCCAAGGTGTCTTAGATAAATGATGTAGAATAGAAAGATTGGAAAGCTCGAGTTCAAATATATGAAAAGACCAAGTTCTTACATTGCTCATTCTGCTAAATGATAACAAACTACTTCAACTTTCACAGAACCTAATTCTAAACCCAAATGCGTTTGAACCGAGTCTGCATGAAACATTTCTCTTTTTCCAAGCAAGATTTTGGATAAAACCCTCTATGAAGATAACTTCCCTTCACCAAATAAATGGAACTGAACTACACCTCCCTTCCTCAGCAATTCCCACTAGTTACTTAGTATCCCAAACAGAATCCTGGTGGATGTTTTGGATCCACATCAGGATTTTAAAAGCAAAATAGAGTAAAGGAGATGGATCACAAAATCAATAATTCTTCCCTCCTTACTGCTGAATATTTAGATTCTTCAACCATACTTCACGCACAGGAAAAATGATTTTAATTCTGGTGTATGTGTCCTATAAACACCAAAGCAAACATATCTTTACTAAGTCGTACGGAGTGCAACAACTATCCAGCTCTTCAAGTAGATGTTCTTAATGATGCCCAAGAAAGGCCTTAGCATAAAAACAAATCTCAATTTTATTGCCAAAACAAAATTGGCAATTGATATGACTACATCTTGGAACTTTTTACCAAAGCCAGGTAGCTAATGAACAACAGGTACTATTTTCCTTGAAGATATCAATTATAAATTTATAATCCGTCATCCCATGCACAGTGACCAGATTAATCCAGCATAGGACTACAACTTTTAGCATTTGCTTAAAGCGTTGGGCAGTAGTAGAAAGTTGATCAACTTTTGGTAAATCTTGTAATACAAAACACGACATGGTACAATAGATCCTCAAATTTCCTAGAATACAAACCTGTACATATGCTCAACAAAGTCGTCAATTAGGACAGGCCACGCACCTGCAAATAAGCATTATAAATGATCATTAATTTGAGTCACAATAAGCAGGACCAGTCTTTCCATGCATTATATGTAACTGAACCAGAGATGCTAGTGTAGCAAGTATATGGAAAAAAAGGGGAGAAAAATATGGTGGAAGTTTTGCAAGTAATTAGTAGGTCAAATGATGGTTTCTAATTGATATGTTATGCATCCATTCCCTTTGGAAACCCCCCATGCTTACACTTGCATAGTGTTGCAGCAAAAATTGCTGAAGTCAGATACAAATCAGAGCTAAGAAAAGAGGATAAAGTCGGAACCCCCATGACTCCAATTGCTTCATAGAATGGTGCAACATAGGAAAACACACAAGACAAACTGAAGAAAATCAGAACAGTGATTTAGGAGAAATTATTTCCTAATCATAAAATAGGAAACAAGAGGATATCATGGATATTTA
>JAOSBK010000008.1:12287528-12303044 GCA_027568895.1 Erythroxylum shatona
GTGCTATACAACCCGATGGATATCCAAAAACCCGAACAACCCAATAGATTTGGATATGGGTAGTAAATCGTAAAAACCGATGGATATGGATATGGATATGGATATGGATATGGATTGAGTCATAAAAAATGGATATGAATATGGGTCGAATAAAACCCGAACCGAACCTTACCTATTGTCATCCCTACCTAAGACCCTTGCACAAAAGGCTTAAGAACTATAGATAAACAATAAGACAAGAATAACAACCTTTACAAGTGTTAGAAAATTTTCATAGGCCGAACAAAAAGAGTTGAAGTACATGTTTACATTTAATTTAATACATATATTTATAAATATATAGATTAAATTTAATAAAATAAAATAAAACAGAAGATTTGATGCTGATGCTGAACAAAAGCCAAGAACCTTCCTTGCCTAATATTTTATATTTTACTGATCCTATTCCTATTAGCCACGGGCAAATCAAAATCTCCCACGAACTTTACAGAAAACGATAGACACCAACTAGTTAAGAGGACAAGTGTCGGCTGCAAAGCGAACCTCCACCTGATAAGGAAATAGCTGAGCCACTAGAAGTAGATTCACATGCAAAAGTCTCAAGTGGGTGGTTCACAAGTGTGATGCCCTCAGGACACGTGGGAAGTTTAGATTGGCACTAGTACTTTTTGCACTTTACTTTTGACAGTGGGGCCTTTTTAGGGGATAAAATAAATGACGGTTGCTCTGACGTGGCAGGGAAGACAGTGACATTGAATAACTTATAAGCTGCTAAGGAGTCATTTGGGGCTCTGGTACCACGTGGAAACAGTTGACGTGGATTTTATGATATTTAATAAAATATATGAATATATAATTAATTATTCAAATTTATAACACAAGTTCACAACATCTAATTTTGAGAACTAAAACAAAAAAAAAAGAATTATTAGAGTAAAGTTCAAATTTAAGTGTAAGAAATATAATTATTAAAAAATATGAAGAGATTTTTTAATTAGATATAATAAAATGAATAGTGTGAGAAATACGGTATGATTTGTCTTTAAGTCTAAATTTATGAACAAAAGAGAAGAGATACTTTACACATAGGAAGACCAAGTGGAGCGTACGGGCGATCTCAAATTTCAACCACATGTTAAAGAGCAGGAAAAGAAAATAAGTGAAGCAAGATATCAAAGAATTGGCGAGGGATTCAAAGTGGTTGAAGGAAAGGGAAAAGTGGCTGCCGAGTAGGAAAGACGCTGAAGCGAATCAAAAAGAAAGAAAAATCTTTCCTTCAAGGCCACAAAGACAGCTTGTGGCTGAGAATCGCTCTCTCTCTTCTGACGAGGCATTCCCCACCCGTAGATCCGAAAAACTCAACACATAAATGAGGTGTTTGAAAAAATAACTTATCAGCTTTTTCTTTAAAGACTAAAAATTAACTTTTTAATTATTTTTAAAAATTATTGATGTAGTTAGTAAGTAAATTATTAGTTAGCTTATTTAATTCTAATAAAGTGTTTTTTAAAGTTAGTTGTTTATTTAATAATAACATTATCTTCTATTTTATTTCTACCTTTATTCTGTGTATTTTTAAAGTTATTTTTTATTATATAATTATATTGTAAAGATTAGAATAATATAATAAAGAGGTTTATTAAACTTTTTAATCTTTAGTTAATCTTATAATATTAGTTTATATTTAAAAATACTATAATATTAAGTTTTTAAATATAAAAAGTCACATCATGTTAATATTTTTAGTATAAATATCGAATCAATGCCATATTATAATTATAGATTTTTTTAATTTATTAAATAATAAAATTCATAATATAGCTTGTTGCATTATTCATATTAATAGAGAATTTAAAGTTGGATTATTATTATTATTATTATTATATTTTTTATTAAAATTATAAACTTAATTTTTGTAAAATTAAATATCTAAATATAAATTCTTTTAAGAATATTCAGCGGATTATCAAAGAATATAATATTTATGTTCGTATAATTTTTTATAAAAATCATATCCTTATAGATTATTTTACACATTAATAATTAGTATTAAATAACTAATTTTACTAAATATTTTAAATAAATTTTCTACTTATTAAACCAACTAATATAATCAATTATTAGAGATCGGCTAATAACTTAAATTTGCTGATTGGCAAATTGGCCAAACGCACGTCACTCCGAATCTAATTTCTTAATCCTTCCTCTCTCTCTCTCTCTCTCCAACTTTATCGTTTCTAATTAATGTTGAAGTCTTTTTGTTTGTTCTTATACGTTTAATGTCTGCGATACCCAATAACTGACTTCGATATAAAGAGCGAAGAGACATACAGAGAGAGAAAAAAGAAATAAACAGAGTGAACAGAAATGTCGGAGCCGAAAGACCCGGCTATAAAGCTATTCGGGAAGACAATTCCGTTGCCTGAAATTTCTCAGGGACTCACCACAACTACTACTACTACTGATTCCACTTGTGGTGGTGGGTTGGATGGAGATAATCAAGATCAGGATCGTCCTTCTCGTCTTGACTCTTCTCCTGATGAAAGCTCCAACAAAGAAGATGGTAAGGAGAGAGAAACTGGCGATAAGGTATATTTTCATGGCTTTTGATTCAGTGTTTTGGAATTTTGAGGATTACCCATTTAGAATAGGGTGAAATGAAATAATGGGTCGGGCTTAGTTTTTGGATAACTTTAAAGGTGAAAGAGCTTTCTCGAATTGGTTGCTGTTTTAGTTGTGCGGGGGAGTTTTGGGTTGTTCGTGATTGACAGTTTAAACTATAGTAAGCAATCTAGAGTCATAGGAACGGTTCTATCTTAGGTTTTTCCTGTAAAGTTTGAGTCCTTTGGAAGTCTCAGTATCAACATGTTGGAATTTCCATATTATATCATATTTGATGTGTTTCCTACCGGGCTGGAACTTGGAATGCTTGGATGTTGTTGGATCTTATTGGCGGCTCTACCTGATCTTTTGTCTTGGGAATCTATTATTTCGTTTTGGGTGCTATTTTGACAGTGTGGCTTTCAGATAATCATTTTCCTATGTTCACCCGTTTATAGCCCGGGCTAAGTGTTCTCCAAATAATTTTTTGTTGAAATTTGGATTTTGGTGTAATGTTGAATTTATTCAAAGTATTTGACGCCGCTTCCCTGCTAATTGCTCCCTGAGTTCTCTTTGTGAACGCTCCGATCATTTTGCTTTCAGAGATGAAGGGATTATTTTCAATTATTGTGCTTAGACTATGACTTCCTCTTGTCTGCGTGATTGAACAGAAGTTTTTTTTTTTTAAATGTGATTGAAGAGAAGTTTTTAGTAGGGAATAAGTTTCTTTATCAGTTAAGCATACAGGTGCACTGATGATAACACATATATGTAATATGTACTGTTATAGGTCTGAAACTTTTGAATCTCGACATTCCTTCTTTACACTAGAAGATTTTAAACTTCACAAGCATAGGTCTAGTTTTTTGCTTGCTAGTGCATAAGTCTTTAAGAGGGCAAAATGAGATGTTGCTTGCTGGTTCTAAAATAAAGGTGGAGGGAATCACTTGAAATGAGTCATATTGTTGGAAGGATAGATGACGTATCCCTTTTTATCGAGGAAAGGGAAGTAGAAAACTGAACTCAGTAGTACTTATTACAATGAACCTTGTTGTTTCCTTGCTTTTTGTTGTTCAATTTTAACTGTTTCAATGCCTGGCCTCACATGGTTAAGAATAATTTTTTTGCCTGCCACTGGTTTATCTATGATTCATATCATGCAAGCAGTTGAGAATGCAATTGACACCATGATTCATTCAGGATGCAGTAGTTGAGAATGCAAACCATTGTAAGCAAGAAGATGGAATCCCACGTGAGACTCTGGAAGAGTCATCCAATCTAGATGGAGCTTCAGGGATAAATGTAAACCCAAAAACACCTACTATTGAGAAGGAAATCACTCCATTGAAATCATCAAACACTGAGGAAGAACAGAGTGAGACAAGTAATTCTCAAGATAAAACCCCAAAGAAACCGGACAAGATTCTCCCATGCCCCCGCTGCAATAGTATGGATACAAAATTCTGCTACTACAACAATTACAATGTGAACCAACCTCGGCATTTCTGCAAGAATTGCCAGAGATATTGGACCGCTGGAGGAACCATGAGAAATGTGCCTGTAGGTGCTGGTCGTCGTAAAAATAAGAACTCAGCATCCCATTACCGTAACATAACTGTCACTGAAACTCTACAGAATCTCCGAACGGATGCTCCAAATGGAATTCACCACCCTATTCTGAAAACCAATGGTACAGTCCTTACCTTTGGCTCAGACACGCCTCTCCATGAATCAATGGGTTCCTCATTGAATCTTGCTGATAAAACAATGCAGAACTGCCCAAGAAATGGGTTCCATAAGTCAGAATCATTAAATATTCCGGGTTCTTATGGAGGTAGAGAGAATGGGGATGATAATTCTAATAGAGCTTCAGTCAGCACTTCATATTCACGGGATGAGGCAGATAAAAGTAGGTCGCAGGAGTCGATGTTAGGGAACTGTCAAGGGTTTCCAACTCAGGTATCTTGTTACCCAGGTGCTCCCTGGCCTTACCCATGGACTGCAACTCGGTGGAATTCCCCCATATCCTCACCTACTTTTTGCCCTCAAGGATTTCCCATGCCATTCTATCCTGCTGCTTCTTATTGGGGTTGTACAGTACCAAGTGCTTGGAGCATTCCTTGGCTTCCTCATCCATCTTCACCAAAGACAACCGGCCAAAGCACTGGCCCTAACTCTCCAACTTTGGGGAAACATTCAAGAGATGAGAACGTGCTCAAATCAAGCAAATCTGGAGAAGATGAGCCAGCAAAGGAAAATAACGGTGAACGATTCCTTTGGATCCCAAAAACATTGAGGATTGATGACCCAGAAGAAGCTGCGAAAAGCTCAATATGGACAACACTTGGGATTAAGAATGACAAGGCAGACGCCATCAGTGGTCAAGGGATTTTTAAGGCCTCTCGGTCGAAAGGTGATGAAAAGAATCACACATCTGAAACTTCGTCAGTCTTGCAAGCTAATCCTGCAGCATTGTCTAGATCTCTCCAATTCCATGAGAGCTCGTGCTTGAGTAGTTAACAAAGTTGTGATTCGATTTTGGTGGTGCAAACAGTTTGGTGTTATTCGGTTCACCAGTTCAGTCAAGAGTGAATGTTGAATTCACAAGGTCAGTAGCAATTATCAAGTCAACTTGCATTGCAGTGGAGCACAGGAGATCCCAGATACTATTTTTGGCAGAAATAGCCATTGAAATATTTACCCTCTCTCCCTCTTGTGTTTATTTAATTCAATGCAAACGTTTTTGGGTTACTGTCAGATTACTTCCAAGTTTATGTACATATTTATATATGACATTGTAAGAGGCGTAGATCTTAGAAAAGGGTTGAGTTTGTGTACCATAATCCGAGATGTAGAAAAATAAGTTTGGGAATGAAAATGAACTTTTTTCCCGCAGATGTGGCATTTCTACGCCTACGTGCCCTTTGTACTGGAACACAATAATATTTATCTATTTTGAAAAGGTCAAGAATTCATTGCCTAACGAAGTCAACCGTCATCAACCAATCCATAGCTGGCATATGATAAAGCAGTTTTTGGGCACTGCACGCAACAATGTGAGGCGATGGTTTTAAAGAATTTCTCTTGTGGGCTCCAAGAAAGAAAACAAATGTAATGAAGCAGGTAATTATATCCGAACTGAATAAAGCCGGGCAAGTGAATACCATTCCTTCGCAGGCTCTCAATATCTAAATATTTAGGAGGTGAATAGAAAGACGGGGAAAGTTGAAACCCTCGACCAACAAAATGACAATACAGTGATGGGGGTGTGGATAGACTTAAATCCCCAACCAACAAAATGACCATTATCTATCCTTTTCAAGCACACCCAATACTCTAAACAATTAGGTCAAAAGATGGAAACTTTTCCTTTTTGTTACAACTCTTTATTTTATCTTTTTTCTTTACGTTCTTCAGCACCATCCCTTCAGCTTCTACATTTGCATACACATAATTCAGGTTCAGGTGCGGACTAAGTTTCTTATTTATGAATAATACATATACTTTATTAAGAACGGATTCTTATCTAGCGAGTTGTATCCTATACCTCATATGTTACCACCAAGCTAGGATTCATTTTGGATCTATCAACATCAAACACCATGACTGTTCTGATGTATTATTGGCAAGTCTAAAACAACTGGCCACTATTTTTGTATTCTGTGAGCTGTTCGTAGGTCCCTAAAGCAGGTGACGACGTTAAATTTTCTTGGCTTTGCTGTATGACTTCCCTTTTTCTACCTTGTACTGTATGCACATACGATCCTAAACTTAGAAAAGGTTTGCTGACTAGAAGAACTTATCTATCTTATTGCCTCTTATTCACTGCGCTTCATCACTCATGAGCTAAGTAACCACGCGAGAAAAAAACAGGCTAAAAGCTCGGTTATTCTGACGGTAAGAGGACAAACGAATTAAGTGGAGCAAGAAGAGAAGAGAAGGGTTACATGAAGTTTTTTCCTTTTAGTTTAGTCTTTTGGTAATTCTAAGATTGAAACTTTAATTATCTAATGGCTAATGAGAGAGACTAATAAGTAGGAGCCCACAAAACCCAAACCCACCCCGGCCCTGATCCAATTCTTATAGGCAACGGTACCCAACCTCCTTCGGCCAATAGGATAGGGAATCAAAAGAGAATGGGTGAAATTGTATAATTCATGTCAAATTAGATTTAATTTCATTGGATAAATTGTATTAAAAAATTCATATTTGGTGTACGAAAACTTATTAACAATTGTGCTGAAATATACCATTGAACACGTCTTTAAATACATCAAAGGCTAGAACTTAAGCTAATTAACAATATTATAATTTTGGCAAGGACGTGCTTCGATCTTTGGTTTAGCTTAATCTTAGGCGACTCAAAAAAGCAAAGTTGGACAATTGGGGTTTATGACTTCAAAAGTCAACCAACTGGCTCAAGCTTGTAAAGTTTCTCCTAGGTCTTTCAGCTTTTATATATATATATATATATAAGTATTGCAGATTTATCCAGACTAGCGATTTAGTGCATGATGACTTAAGGTCCATTATCTTATACACTCTGCCTCTTAGTGGGGGGTCAAATCAGGGAAATTTTATGGCTTCAATCGTACTATATTCTTCAGGTGGGGCTTAAATAATTACAGAACATTAAAAAACAAGGTATAAGCATGGGATTAAGTCATAAGTTAAGTTAATAAAGTGAGATAGGAAAAGCTGCTTTTGGCTAAAAGTCGAGACTTGCAAACTTGCTTCTTTCGTTTTTTTTTTTTTTCTAATGAAGGATAATAATACAACCAAACTCCACACAACTCAAACTATAAATACCCTACTAGTTCAGTTTTCTACGGTATAAACTTATTTGCTTGTCTTAGTAAATGAGCTCTATAACGACCATTGAAAGCTCCTGAAATATATGCAAGTTTGGATTAGATAATATTGCTAGTGAAACTAGACTATCAGCGTACTGATTTCTTTTGCAGTATATATACTAAAAATGTACCTTTTATATTCGATAGATTAAACCACGGACACCTGTCATAAAAAATTATCCTCAAATAAAACTATTTTAAAAAAAAGAAAAAATGTTAATTATCTCTGATAAATCTACTTCAACTATAACAGGTCGATATCCAAACGTCTGCTCAAGTAGACTCTCCAGATTCGGCAGCCAGTGGCGTACATGCTTCTTTCGCTGGTGCAATAAGACCTAACTTATTACCGCTTAAAGCATCAACTCAACTTGTCTATTTTTTATGTAGCAAACAATTAAAAATGGCGATTTCAAAGGCCAAAACGATACCCTACATGGTTGTAATTTAGCGTCCCAATGCGTTATTTTAGTTTAATGTGGGTGAACGTGCACGAATAAGTATCTAATTACATTAAAGCATGATAATTTGCAGGAGAAAAAAAACCTCCAGAGTTGACTAATCCAAATTACCGCTGTACTTAAATTAATTTGTTGATCGTTATCTGATGGTTGTTGAGTAAAAGGCGTAAAGACAAGTTGCGGAAGCTATGGTTAGCACGTGGATAAGTATCGCAATCGATGGCAAGCATGTTAAGTTAATCGACTTCTACTATTCTATTTTCTCTATGCTTTTAGAGTTCCAAACGCAAAGTTATTCTTTAATCTCACCATAAATGATTTCATTTTGTTGTCGAACAAGAAAACCAAATTTATTCTCAGCAGGATAGGGACAGACAACCACTCTTTAATTTTGTGGCTTACATTCTCCAAAAATTAATTGAAAAGCGAACTTATAACTAATTAACTATAATTAGTTCACCACTTACATGACCTTTTAGTATTTGACCTCTTCAAGGCACGCCTGAAATTAGGAAAATTAGGCCAAAAGAAAATTTTAGGTGAAGAGATATAAAATCAAATTAATAATTTAGTACAGTTTGATTCCATTTGTCGTAATTTTTAATTTTTGCTTTTAATTTCAGTTTTTCTTTTAAATAAAAACAAAAATATGTTTAATTATTGTTAATAATTATGTAGTTATATTTTATTATTGATAACAATTATATATTAGATAAAATTTAAAGGTAAATTATTTTTAATTAAATAAATTTACTTTAATATCTTATATATTTTATTTTATTAAAATAAATAACTTTAAAATTATTTTTATTTATAAATTAACATTTATTCTAAATATAATTTAACTATTAAATAAAATTTGATTTGAAATTTATATATTTCGAAGAAATTTTAAATTTAGTTATATTTATTAATAATTATTAACTTAAATTTATTTAATTTAATTGAAAAAATAAAATAAAATTATTAGTTAAAATTAAATTATTCATAATTAATATTAATAATTAATTTAGTTAATTAAATATATAATATTAAATTAAATGATTCACATTTATTATTAATAATAAATAATTAAATAATATATATTTAGTTGATATTAAATCATATTCTTAAAAAGCCAGAAACAAAAAACAAAACTTAATTTTTAAGATTTTCATAATTTTTGAAAACGGTAAAAAAATCAAAACTAAAACCAAAAATAAAAACAAAAACAAATACTAAAAGTTTTTTTACTGAAATTAAAAACAAAAAAAATAAAAATGGAAACAAATTGACCTTTATTTTTAAAAAATTCAATTTATTTTCTGAAACTAGGACCTATTCAATTATATATTTTTGTTAAAAAAAATTATAATTCTGCCAAATCTCCTTCCAATAAATAGAAAATGAAACAGCAACACAAATATGCAATTGATTGCCTGCTATCAGTAGACATCAACATGCTTCTCAGGCTCTTAAAGGAATTTAGACATTACATTTCAGCAATTATAAAGCACACTCTTTACTTAAAGTTTATAAACATAAATTGCCAGCTTTTACCCCAGAAAACATGGGAAGATATATCTGAAGATCAGATGACACCATCATGACTCACAAAAAAGTAACACGAGAGAATCATTAATAAGAAACATGCTTTCTTAAGGTATGATTTACTCTTATTAGCCCCAACTGGGATCTAGGATTCTTGTAACACAGATTATGTCACTACTTGAACCAGCTCCACCATATTTTATTACAGTTTTCATTTTTCACCGATTCGGTCGAGTACACGTAACATCTTTACGAGGCCCACAAAGCCAAAATGACACCGCCCACTTTCTGTGAAGTGTCCCAAAATCTAGCCTTACAGCTTCATAGATACCTAAAAATCCATAAACGCAAAATTTATCAGTCTCGAGTACATTGCACGTTTTTGTACCGCTATTGCAAGCGAAGTATGTAATGTAAGCATTAATAACTCTCTTCATTGCATCTGCTCTAGGCTGTTTCTTGGAGACCTAAAAGCTGCCCATAAAATCTAGGCCTTACCCATTTCCTGGAACTGTGCAAGAAACAATGGGTCGGTCTTGTTCTCTCAGGTTTTTACTTGTTTTTGCTATTCTGGTTCTCTCCACCTCTAATGGTATATACTACAGCTTCTTGTTTTTGAACTTCGTATTTTGTAATTTCTTTTACTTTCTCTCTCTTTGAAATGCTCAACTGATCGATTCATCTTTTAATTGTGCCACCTTCGACGGTTCTACAAGGATTTGGCAGAAAGATGATGATAGAGACAGCTGATGTAGTAGATTCCTCGGTTCAAGCAGAGGTCGGTTGATGTTCCTTAATATTGTTTTGTTACCGCATTTGGTATCATCACTGTTGTCCACAAGTTCTTGGTCGTAGGTGCTTTTGTTATGGCATTGAATTGCTTAAAGTTTGGTTCCAGGAAACTGCAGGAAAATTAAGAAGGATGATCGAGATGTTGGACTATCAAGATCCGCAACCTAACACTAACCCGAGAACTGGGTATGTATATGTCCCGTCTCCGCAAGGCTGATCACAGTTAAATCTAAGGTGCTGTGCTGTTATTGTTTGTAATTTTGTGGTGTTCGAAGTGGTTTATGTTTTTGAGTGGCTTGAGACGGTTAGACATGAGTATTGTGTTGACTAGTATTAGTGAAACCTCCATATTGTAATTTGGGAATAAAAAGATTGCCTCTAATGTCGATTTTGTAATTGTATATTGTAACTATCTCTAATGTTGATTTCGTGATTGTATATTGTAAGTATACTTTTGTTTCCTTGGTCTTAGTATAACTGCACATAGTCATAGACTATTTCATTGTGTGCCTCCAGAAACCAAATAATCAGCTATGAAATAGATACAGATTGACAAAGAGATAAAGGAGCCATTGCTGCCTTGCTGGTTGAATTTATTAGCACCTAAGATACGGTGAGCCACAGGGTCATGTTCGCCAACTGTATGTCATAGGATTAATATAGTCATATCGTTTTTTAATATTAATTTTCCTTTATAATTTCAATGTCATTGAAGAAGCTCTACAATTTGATAAAGAAAAAGTAGAGTCTTAGTGCAATAAAACTTCTCCGAGCAAATCAATCTTGGCATAATCATTTTGATCTTTTTAATTAAGGGGTCGTTTGGTTCCACTTTTATTTTTTTTCTGTTATTTTTCGTTTCTGTTTTCTATTTTTGGTTTATGTTTTTTCCTTAAAAAAACGAAAACCTGTTTGGTTGAGATTTGTAACATAAAAACTGAAAACAAAAATTTGTTTAGTTGAGATTTCTAATAAAAAACTGAAAACAAAAATATGTTTGGTTTTATTATCATGTTTTTATTTTTTCATATATATCAAATTTAATGTTTAAGTTTTTCACAATAAGCTATTGTGTTAAAATAAGAATAACTTAAACTATGGTTTCAAAGCCTTTGTCACATCAAATGATGTAAAGATTATCAAACTTAAAATTATTACGAAGGCGATAAATAAGGTGAAGATTATGCTTTACTTTTGATAAAGCTTCTGTTATGACGTGAAGAAAAGGCTTGGATAAAGTGTCATTAAATAGCATGAAATGATGTGAAGATAAAGTGAAGATTAGGCTTTGTAAGAAGATATACTCAATGCTAAAGACACGAGGATGAGAAATGAGGAAGGATAAAGTCTCTGTTACATTAAATAACATTAAATGATGTAAAAACAAAAGTAAGGAATATGCTTTGTAAGAAGATAGGCTTCATGTTAGACATGAGGATTAGAAGTAAAAAGGCTTTGTAAGGATGAAGTTTATGCTAAATAGCATTAAATGATGTGAAGACAAAATAATGCTAAAGACGCAGTAATGAGAAGAACAAGAAAAGAGAATAACATGAAGTCCAAGAATTCAGCTGCAAAACGTGAGGAAGAAGAAATCACGTATAGTTGTCTCGGATTTCAAATCATAGTTGTTCGCGGTGTTGTTTATATACGTTAGTCGATAGCCGTTCACAGAGTTAGTTCTTTATAAACAATAAAATGATGTCGTCGTTATGTTTAACTGAAACAAAAACTAAAGAGCTGAATGTTAGGTTCCTCTATGCTAACATATTCAGGTTTTGTATTGGTTCTTTATCATCCTTTCACGATTTTCATATCTCTTCTTCATCCCATTCTCTTTATGACAACTTCAAAGCCTGATCTGCACCAGATTTTACTTCCCTCCTCTTCGATGAGGTTCTGCTGTTGGTTTTCTTAAAGATTCTGACATCTCTTTCAATCTCTAGCCTTTGTTGCTACCGTCGAAGCTGCCTCATCTATGTGTGGCAGGGAGAGTCGGAGCTTGGGTCTTGTAAAAATTTGTTGGATGTTGTGTTAGATACGAAGTTATATTAAAGATTAAAGATGATAATCATAGAAAACAGGGATGCGTTAGTTTTCTGTTGAAGAAAATATGTTATCAAAATTTAGAGAAACGATATTTTCTAGTTTCTGTAAAATTGTTGCGATTTTTTATTTTCAGAAATAAAAAATGATAACAGAATAAGCTAAACATGTTTTACTTATCTGTTTTTCTTTTTACAAAAACGACAAAAAAAATTGAAAAAGTTTAGCGCTTTATTGATGAGTAATTTTTAAAAAACTGATGTTATATAACGTGTAAAATCAAATGAAAAGTGGATGGAAAGTGAGGAAGTAAAGTAAATATGATAACAGAAGAAATAAAGAAAAGAAGAGAAACAATATTATAAACGTTACATATTTGCCATGTAGTTAACAGCCACACAAATTATTACTTGATGAATCAGTATATATATATATATAATTTCTTATTGGGCCGATCTTAATGTTTTATAAATTTTAATAAAATAAAAAAACTCTTATTTTATTTTTATAAATATAAAAAATAGACTCTCTTAAAAAATAAAATGAGACAAACTAAGGAAAGTTATGAATGAACCTTGGCGTTGCACTTCCTACCTTTGCCCAGGGCGACCTGCAGCTCTTACATAATAATATTGTGATCAAAGTTTACTAAAAGCCATCTAAGTAGATTTCAGAAATATGCTTAAATACGGATGTAAGAACAAGTAAACTGAAAATGTATATCTTGTTTGGCCTCTAAACTAAAAGTTAGAAGCCACGTCTATCCTGTACAATAGTCGAACAGAACAACAATCAAAGAATACTATAGGCCAACTTCAGGGTGCAAGTGAGTTGATAAGGGATTCTTTTGGCTTAAATGAAGTCACAGGTTCGAACTGTCTTCATGTATGCAGCCGTTTAAAACTTGGGGTCAGAGCTTTGCTTCCTACAAGGGACTTACCCGGTTCGAACGGGGATTAATCTGGATGTGGATAGCTTAAAGGTGCCTTCCCATAATTAAGACCTTCCTAAGACACCTTGTGGGTAAAAAAAAAAAAAAAAAACTACAATGTACAAAACCAGTAAACAAGTATAAGCTTGTGGAACATGACCGTACAAAATTTGGTCATACCATTCTTCATTCTTGTTCCGAGAAATTTAAAGTAGCGTCTTGACTCTTGACCAAAGGAGGTTTCATCCGTTGTGGGGGAAAAGGTGGAAAGTGTAGCATTAGAATGTTGACGAGTGGCAATTGCCACTTGCGTGATTTATTCTAAAACCCTGAAAAGGAGTTGAAAAGTTGAGTGCTTTCAAGGAAATTGCATTCCAAGTTGACTCATTTACAAGAAATTGTAGGCTTATAAAAGTGCAAGCCATAACTTCAGCAAGCTTGCAAGGAAATTTCATCCATTTGAGAAGGACTATTCCATGGAAGTGGAGAGGCAAAAGTGGCAGCCCACTATTCTCTTTTCCAAGAAATTTCGGGTACGTATTTTCCGAGTTCTAGGGAAATTTTCAGTTCCTGTCATGGAAATAGAACAAGAAGGAAAAGGTTAGATTCCAGGTCGCTGTCGTTTCCCATCCGACTACATAAAATCATAAATAAAAAGTCTGACTCATGACCTATTTTCTTAAGAAAAATATCCAATCAAATATTTCCATCGTACGCAAGAGGCAGAAGCCAAGAAACTTCCCTCCTTAGACTTTAGACTCAAAGTCTAAGAAACTTCCCTCCTAGTATGAGGCAAAGATGCCATTTCCTTGTGTTTCTTCTCCCCTTTTGTGTACATGGACAAGTGTTTATCACGAATCAACTTCCTCAGCTGACAAATTTTACCAACACCCTTACCCTTCCTATATAAGCATCAGTCCGACATTCATCCGAAGAACTAAGTATCTGCAGCAATCTTTTAGTGTTGTCCACCTCTGCAGAACTCAAAACCACCATTTCTTTTCTATTCTTGAAGGAGGAAAATTAGTTAAGCTCTTCTCTTTTGTCCCTTGGAGATAGTAACCTGGCCATGGTGTCAATCTACTTTTATTGTTTGATCACCTTGCAGAAAGCCTTAGTGAATACTTATCAATCTTATACTTTATTACATGTATTGCTTTATATTATCTTGTGTAAAGTGATTCTTAATCAGGTCAATAGAATTCAGAACCTCAAATCAAAAGTTTGGTTTTTTCTCCAATCCCAAGCTAGGATTGGTAGTACTCCGAAGGCTTGGGCAGAGAAAAACAACAAAATACCTGATTCATCCAGCAAGAAGTCTTCCTCTCAGAAAAAGGAATGTTACTCAAGCGTTTGTATAAAGGATATGAAAATGGTGATGGAAAGCTTGGGAATTTTTTGCAGCCCAGAAAGCGAGGAGCTTAAGGAAATGATTGGCTCCAGCAAGCTTTTAGAGCTGTTTGACGAGAAGGAGCCAAGTGTGGAGGAAATAAAAGATACTTTCGATATCTTTGATGAAAATCAAAAGGGGTTTATAGTTGCTGAGGACTTGCAGAGAGTCCTTCCAAAATTGGGACTGAAGGAGGGTATTGAGTTGGTGAACTGTAGGAGCATGATCAGCAGACATGATGAAAATGGCCATGGAAGGATAGATTTTAACCAATTCGTAGAATTTATGGAAAACAGCTTTCGTTAAACAACATCTTTAGATTATCAAATAGAGAACCAAGAAAATGTTCACAGTTCTACTCGTCTTTTCTCTGTTCTTGTTCCTTTACTATGTCATATACCATAAGTTTTTATTTCATCCCTTTGTCGCCTGAATGGTTCGAGAGTTTTAGTATATCAACAATTATTCAAATCCTTTGGTGGAGATAGAGGTGAATCTACGTAATACCTCTTTTATCATCACTGTAACATAACCTTTCCCTCTCAGACGTGTATAATTTTTGATATCTCGTAACCGTCGTCCGAAAAGAAGACTGAACCTTTTCTCTACGCCTATAACCTGTCTCTCCCTCCAGTTAGTGCAGGATTTATATGCTCAATATGTGTATATTGAGTTTAAGACACAGAATCTACTAGCAAAATATGACTATTACACCCAGAAATCTGTGAACGGTAAATCAGGTATTATTATTATGTTTTGAGTGTAATTATTGTCAGGAATATAGGACTTTGTTAAAATTAATGATATGTGTGATAGCCATAAATTATGGTGAAATATAAAAAAACAAAGTTTTATTAAGAATATAAAATAGCTAAAATTACAATGATCCTCGCCTACTTTTCATAGATTGAA
>JAOSBK010000008.1:12315352-12325608 GCA_027568895.1 Erythroxylum shatona
TTTATTTTTAATGGGGGCAAAATTTTAATAGGAGTAAAATTTTATTTTTTTTAATGGGGGCAAAACTTAAAATAATATTTTTTTATAGAGAATTTATTGGGGCAGTGGGGGCAAGTGCCCCCACTTGCCCCCATTGTAGATCCGCCCATGTTTATATGCATCCTATATCAGTGTAGTTGGCATAAGTATTTTCATTACACATGTTGGTTCCCCTTCCTTTCCACTCTTACAACTATATTTACATTAAATTATGTGCTTTGTGCAACAAATATGAAAATAAACCTAATTTCAATTTCTTAATTATGTCCTACTAATGATGTATCAATTGAATTGTTACCGACTTCATTATAGGTGAAAGATCTTTGCCCATTGGAAACTCTTTTATAGGGAACCATGAAGGATGGAGTGCATCAATGGCCAACCGTTAAGCCAATATCAATTTTTATTCTTACCTTTTCTAGTGTTAAAGCCACCACCTCACATTGGCATCACATTGTAGGAAATCTAGCCTTTCCTATTTTTAAACATATGATTTCTATTTATGATTTAGTTGTATCTTTCCTATGTTAAAAGATTTCATATGTAATGCATATGATTGTAATAAAAGTCACGAGGTTTCATTCTGTACATCTGATCTTATTTCTTCTCACCCCCTTCAAATTATCTTTTCTGATGTGTGGACTTGACCAGTCATTTCACATGATAGTTTCAAATACTATGTCATTTTTATGGATCATTTTACTAAACATATTTGGCTTTACCATCTAAAGAACAAATATAAGGTTTAAAAAATCTTTATTCACTTCAATGCCCTTATAAGAAACCATTTTCAATACTAAATTATTATATTTTATTCAGATAATAGGGGTAAATATTTGGTTCTTTAGATTACTTAATAAGTAATGGAATTTCCCAATTCACCACTGTGTTACACTCACCTGAACTTAATGGATACTTAGAAAGACGACATTATCACATAGTCAAAATTGGTCTTGCCTTACTTTTCCATATCTTTCTTCCCATAATCTTTTGGTCTCATGCATTTGCTACTGTTGTTTATTTAATTAATCACTTACCTACTTCTACCTCAATCTTTTTTTTCTTATATGAACTAATTTTTTGTACAACTCCTAATTATTCCAAATCTTAATATTTTGGTTGTTTATACTACCCTTGGCTTTGACCATACACCTCTCATAAACTCGATTCTTGATGTATCTCCCTTAGATATTCATTATCTTAATGTGCTTATCTATGTCTCAAACTATGTACCAATAAAATCTATGTTTCTCATCATGTTTAATTTTTCAAATCAAATTTTCCTTATAAATCACTATGTTCTCATTTGCCAAGCCCTTAATCCTCCACTCTTGACCTTTGGGTTCCGTTGATTCCTATCATCCATTTTTCGTATCCTTTGTAATCACCTTTATACACTTTATCCGAAGTACACTCTTAAGAATTATCATAGTGCATTGATAATTTATCTGCTCCACTCACAAACACTTCTCATCCATCCAAAAACTTTATTACAACCATTTCTAATCCACTTTAATCCTCATACTAACGTAATACAGACTACGCTCCCCTACCCTCAAATTAACGTCACATAATCACAATTATTAAAAATAATATTTGCAAACCACTATAAAAACTTAACCTCTATAGTCATATCCATCCTACCTTAAATGTTGAATCCATAACTATGGACTAAGCTTTTAAAACCCTAGTTGGTGACAAACCACTCAGAGAAGTACAATGCCTTAGTTCCTAATGGTATATGAGAGCTCGTACCACCTAATGCAGCCTTTAATGTTATTGGTTGCAAATGAATTTTTCATATAAAATAAAAATTTGATGATTATATTGACAAATTTAAGGCTCACTTAGTTGCCAAAGGTTTTCATCAAAGACATAATTTAGACTATTAAGATAAATTTAGCCTGGTGGTAAAACCAACTATTGTCAAACTTGCTTTGGGCATTGCTGTTAACAATGGTTAGGTCTTTTTGATAGTTCGATATCAATAATGCATACCTATAAGGACAAATTTCAAAAGATGTTTATATGGCACAACCTTCGAGCATCATTAATTATAATCATCATAAATATATTTATAAACTTCTCAATCATTTATAGCCTTAAGTAAATATCAAAAGCTTGGTACCATAAGCTATGCCAATACCTTATTGATGTTGGATTCAAGAATTCTCAAGCTAATACTTCCTTTTTTGTTCTTAATATTGGTACTTAAATTCTCTATCTCCTTATTTATATTGATAACATTGTCCCACAAGTGATAGTCCAACAGGAGTTAATATGTTTATTGATTGATTCTCTACATGATGCTATATTAAAGATCTTAGACATCTCTCATATTTTCCTGAAATTAAATTTATTCTTCACTAACATGGTATTTTATATTTGCAGTGATGTTACATTATTGGTCTTGCTAGTTGAGCTCATATTTTGGATGAAAAACCTATTACTACTCTATTGCCTATTATTGCATCTCTCAATTTATACTTCAACATACCATTTCTTGATCCTACTAATTATTTCAATCTTATTGTCTATAAAACTTGTCACTTACTCATCCAAATATCTTTTATACATTGAGAAAATTATCTTAGTTTATAGATCAACTAATAACTAAGCATTGGACAATAGTTAAACATCTTCTATATTATTTATGTGGTACTAGATGTAGATATTCTTTCTTGTTGCGATTCTCTATTATCTCTTTATGCCTACTCTGATGCATATTAGGCTAGCAGCAAAAATGATTTTTTTCTTAACAAGTGCATACATTGTTTATCTTGGACACAATCTTACCTTCTGGAGTTCAAAGAAACAAAACATTATTGCTCGCTCTTCCAAATAGGTTGAACATCACTCTATTGCTATCATCACTACTGATTTTGATTTGGGTGTACTATATATTGTCTAATATTAGTATCACTCTTTCTCGTAAACTTTTCATCTATTATGAAATATTGTCACTATACATCTATGTTCAAATCTTGTCTTCCACCTAAGAATGAAACATATTGATATTGACTTTTTCTTCATTGGAGATAAAGTTCAATATGGTGCTCTTCATGTAGCTTATGTCTCCTATATCGATCAATTAGCCAAAACGCTTACAAAGTCATTACCTTGTTCTTAGTTTTAATATCTCATAGTCAAATTTGTCTCACTTCTTTTAACCAGTCTTAAGGGGGCACATTAAGATTCTTGGAGTTATGCCATTAATTTTACGTGATGAACTTATAACTTATATATTTAACCTATATGCCTTTAATTTTAGATCTCAACTGTAGGGAGATAAAATATTTTCAATAGATGAATAAGTTGTACAGTACACTAAAACTTGTATATGTGTGTGTGTGTGTATTGTGTCCCTCATCAATCAAAAACACATGTCTATCAATACTAAATTCCATGTTAATATAGTTTCAAATTGATAAGAAAATTCATTTGGAGATCTGGAAAAATGTTTGACAAGATATACATTCCAGATTAAATATTTGAATTTTTTTAACCTCATTTTATAAGGATCAAAGGATTACAAGGATATCATTTTCATTATGTTAATGAAAAATTAAGCATATGGGAGGCCATTGCAGATCATATGTTCTTCGCATATGTTAATACATTATCTAGAAGTAGATAATGTCTTGAATGTCACCTATTCATTTTTTTTCAACTTCATATTTATTCTTTGTTCTATATAAAACTAGGGAAAATACAAAAATTTCATGTGATTTTATTGATTTCAAAATAATTTTTATATTTAAAAAATCTCTTAAAGCTCCCTTATGAAAAACAGGCAGAAACAAATAAAATTTTACGTTAAAATTTTCCCATTAAAAACTCTAACAAATAATAAACATAACAAATTTTGTCTAGATGGATATCAGGATCAGGAATAAACTATCAAGGTGGTACAAGTCAAACAAATTTATCATTATTTATAATAAAAGTATTATCATTATTTATTGTAAAAGTATAATATGCTTTTAAAAAAGTATAATATACTTAATATTATTATTATTTGCATATCAATTTATCATATTTGATTTCTAATATGTATATTCTCAATTTTATTTCTAATATGTATATTTTTAAATAGTTAATAATAAATTTGATTAATTTTTATTGTTAATAGGGGACATTATAAAATTCTTATTATTTTCTTAATTTATCATATTTGCATATCAATTTAATTTTAAATTAATAACAATATTTAACAAATAATATTATTTTATTAACATTTAATAGTATATTAATTTGCTATAATTCCTTAATGATTGAGAATACAACTATAAGTTTAAATGTGATAAAGTTTTTCTTTTCTTTTTATTTATTATGTAATAATACTAATAAAAATGATGAATTTACCATTTTATTTATAATTCATTTTTAAAAAATAATCAATTTTTTACAATTAGTCAATAAAATTGTAAAATCTAAAATATAAATAATTTATAGGAAGTAACAATTGGTCAATGAGATACTAAGTCCAAAGAGCCAATGAGATTTAAAAAGTATTTAATTCTTACAAATATTATAAAATATGAAATAAATAATTTATTAAAAATAAAATTACTTAATAAGATAATAATTTTATGAGATAAACAATATTAGCAATGAGAAGTATTACAAAAATATGAATTATAAACAATTTATTGAAGTAATAAGTATTCAATAAGATACTAAGTCCAATGGACCCTTAAAAAAAGAATACTTAACAATGGTAAAAATATTGATCCAATTGACTGATAAAACATGAATTAAAATTGACCTCGAATCCAAAAGATAAGTATGAAAAGGTATAATTTTTAATTATTAAACAATTAAAAATTCTTTTTTTTTAAACTACTCGGATATATTAAGATAAAGCTGCATCATACATTAAAGAGTCAATCAAAAACTCAGGCGGCATGTCCTAACTAAACCTATTGGGAAAACCAGTAGCTGATTTAGATAACAAATGGGCCACTTTGTTTACATGCCTTAGAATCCAGTTAAACGTAAAAGATTGAAAAGCGCTAGCTGTTAACTTGCATTCGTCTAGTATTACTCCGAGCTCATTGATACCATAGCGTGATCCGTGGAACCGCTGCATTAATTGAAGACAATCGGTTTCTACCTCTACAGAAGTAAAGCCAGAGTGTATCAACCAAGATAAAGTTTCTTTGAAAGCAATAGCTTCAGCAATGAGAGGAGGATAATTGGAAGGAGAGAAACCCGAGAGACATGACCGCTCGCTCCTCTAATTACTACGCCATATGACACAGTCCTTGGAGTCGACTGAAGTGCAGCATCAAAATTGCATTTTACATTTCCGTCAGTTGGACCTGACCAACGAACAACATGTTGATCAGTTCCTGCTAGTGTATCACAAGTACTAGTCTGAGCTGTAGCATTGTTCCACTCTTCCAGGAACCTGTTTGAAGATGCTCAAATGAAAGAATTTCGAGCTTTCCACAAATGCCACAGCAGTACACAAGCCCGACTTACCGCATCTATCTGGCCAATCAAGAGATCCTGCAAAAAAGTAATGATAAAGCCCAACATGCTCGAACGTTGTCACAGTTGAGCAACGCATGAGAAATAGTTTCAGCCTCATCACAATATGGATAGTGTTCCGCTATGTTCATTCCTCGTCTTTTTAGAACCTCTCCCACCGGAAGAATCCCTCGACATGCTCTCCATAGAAATTCCTTTGTTTTGGGAGGAATTGGTAACTGCCACAATTTCTTCCACAGACCAGCTATCCCTTCAAAACCTGTGGTACTTAACCATTTTAGGGCGGCTCTATAACCTGACCGAACTCAGTAGAAACCATCTTTAGTAAAATGCCATATCAGCTGATCCTGATGATTTGTCCTTTGCAAAGGAATAGAAAGAATTTTCTCCACATCAATATTATAAAAGAGACCGTGTATAAATTGTAGATCCCATGCCTTCTCATCTGCTAGCATTAAATCATTTACCTGCAAACCTTCAAGACCCTTGACTATGGATGACTGTACAAACAAATCTACATCATTTGGTAACCAAGGATCATTCCATACAGAGATGGTTTCTCCAGTTCCGACTCTCCGCCGGGTTCCAAGAGCTAGCAAATCCCTAGCTTGTAACATACCCCTCCAAAGAAAACTAGGATTGCATCCGTTCGTTGCTTCCAGAAGGAGTTCTTGGGAAAGTATTTAGCTTTGACAATTTGTGCGAGGAGGGAATAAGGGTTTTGGAGTAGAGTCCATCCTTGCTTAGCTAGCATTGCGATATTAAATCAGTGCAACAATCGAAAACCAAGACCACCTTCTAGTTTTGACCCACACATCCTATCCCATGTTAACCAGTGTATTCTTCCACCTCCAACGGTTTTACTTTCCCACCAGAAGGAATTCGTCATCTTTTGAAGTGCATCACAGGTTATGATTGGTATCAGAAACACATTCATATAGTAATTAGGCAAAGCTTGGGCAAATATTTTGAGAAGAATTTTCTTCCCCGCTCGAGAGAGAAATCGGTTTCTCCAACCACAAAGCCTCCCTTTCAGTCTCTCCTTAAGGAAAAACAAGATTTGTTTCTTGTTTCTGCCTATAAGAGAGGGTAAGCCCAGATATCTTCCATGATCAAGTGGATTAGACACTCCGAGAATCTCTTTCATATCCCTAGCCAACCCCGAGCCAACATTAGAGGAGAAAAAGATGCCAGATTTTTGATAGTTAACAACCTGCCTGAAGGCATGTTCATAATCTTCCAGTATTCTTTTAACAGATAGACAATCAGGTATAGTTGCCCGAAAGAAGAAAAGCCTATCATCGACAAATGGTAAATGAGAAACCGACGAGGCTCTTCTGACAACCCTCGACCCCATGTAAATGGCCCTCTTCTTCTGCCTTACGTAGTAAAAACGTAAGGCCTTTTGCACAAAGAATAAAAAGATATGGGGATAGGGGATCTCCTTGACGAAGTTCCCTTTTTGGGACTATTGGCCCCACTTCTCTTCCATTGAATAGAACACTGTAATGCACTGACGTGACACACATCATGATAAGCTCAATCCACTTTTTGTCAAAACCTATTTTCTCCATAATGAATGCCAAATATTTCCAGTCAAGGCGATCATAAGCTTTGCTGATATCCAGTTTTAAAGCCACAGCCCCATATTTCCCACTCAATTTTCTCTTCATACAATGAATAAGTTCAAAAGCCACAATGACATTATCATGAATTGATCTCCTAGGAACAAAGGCAGATTGTGCATCAGAGACAACATGAGGTAGAATAGTTTTTAATCTATTAGTTAGAACTTTAGCCACAATTTTGTAAAGCACATTACATAGAGCAATTGGCCTAAAATCCTTAACATAAATTGGTTTATCATGCTTGGCAATGAGGACAATAAAAGTATGACAAAGGGAAGTAGGGAACTGACCAGTACGTATCCAACTTTGATAACTGCGCACCAAATCTTTACCAATGATAGGCCAGAACTTTTTGGTAAAATGTTGCATTATGCCCATCGGGGCCTGGCGATTTGTCAGGATGCATTTGGTCAATAGCTCCTTTGAATTCAGATTTCGTAAAAGGGGCCATAAGGATTTGATTGTCTTCTTCCCCAACGATCTCCCTCATTGCAGAAAAAACTTCAACATCTGGTGCTGCACTATCTGAGTATAAAGTGGAGAAATATGCCCGGACTATTTCTGCCTTGTCGGTCTCATCTGATATCCAGTGGCCATCTTGAGATTGCAGAAGTGGTATCTGATTGGTCCTCTTTCGACTAGATGCCTGTACATGGAAGTATTTTGTATTCCTATCTCCATATTGGAGCCAAAAAGATTTTCCTCTCTGTCGCCAATATGTTTCTTTTTGTGCCAACACATTGTTTAACTGCTCTTTAATGGTGGTGACATGCCCTCCCAAATCAACTACTCGTTGTGCTTGTTTTAGTCTACCATACGAGTCATTCTTCTGGCGTGTAAACTGGACGGAAATCATCTTACTCCATGCTTCCATCTCTACGGTACAATTGCTGATTTTTTCATGATGGAGACCGAAGTATTCTCTGCCCAACTATGCTTGACCACTTCGACTAAACCGTTTTCCAATAACCACTAATTCTCGAAACGAAACCTTCGGGGCTTTCTCAACAGATCGACATCTAATACTTTCAGCAGTAATGGATTATGATCCGACACACTAGCAGGAACATTTAGCAGACTATGGTTGGGGAACCGACTCATCCATATGTTGATCATAAAAGTCCTATCGAGTTTCTCAAACATAGCATAATCTGTTCCCCTACTCTTCTTCCATGTGAATAGCCCATCACTTAAAGGTATCTCTATCAAGTTAGAAGCTTCCACACAATTCCTAAAGCCTTCCAACAAGTTAGGTGGATGCACCCTCCCGCCCACTTTTTCTGTAACAGAGAGCATATCATTAAAATCACCAATAATTACCCAAGGCAACTTGTTTCTACGCGACAATGCTTGGATCAAGTTCCACGAGGCGCGTCTTCTACATCTCTCCGGATAACCATAGAAACTCGTGAGCCTCCAATCTCCTCTTCCCATCGTCTTGATGGACATATCAATGTGATTGTGGGAATAGCTACCAATTTCTACCAAATCGGGCTCTCTCCACCAACAAGCTAGTCCTCCACCTCTCCCAACCCTATCGACCACAAAACAACCCCTGTATCCCATTTTGTTCTTGAGGTCCTCAATTCGCTAAGCATGTACCAGTGTCTCCATTAAGAAGATCACATCCGGCCTGAATTTACGAACGAGCTCCTTAAGAGCTAACGCTGTTCGGGGCTGGCCTAGTCCCCGACAGTTCCAACTAAGGCAACTCGTTGTTCTTGGTGATCCTGTAGTGCAGGATTCGCCATTTGCATGATCAGCTCCATCGATGAGCCGTGGGTGTTAACAACTGTCAACATCATATCTCCTTCACTTCTTTGACACTTCTTATCTTTGTCCACCATGAGCTCATCATTCTCCCTGTTATCCCCTTACCTTGTAGCTGATTGAGCTTTTGAGCTGGACCTTTCTATCTGAGGAACTAAATGGTCACGAGACCAAGTTTTTATCCACTGATTTGGTAAGTCCTGGATTGGCTGTCGGATTTCTACCTTCAACCAAAGTCCCCATCCCTTCTCGACTAAACCATCAGGTGTTTGAAATGGAACTTCACATGAATTATCCGAGTGCCCTATCTTGCCACTGATAAAACAAAAGATTGGTAACCTCTCATAACGAAATTTCACTACAACTTTATCACCATTCTGTCTCTTCAAAGTCTTTTGTCTCAGCAAAGGGAGGTTTACATCCATCGCAACTCAAAATCGTAAAAAGTTTTTCCTTTGCTCCATTCTAGCCTCAACATCAAATTTAAAAAACTTACCTATGGATTCCCCCAGTTGGGTTGCCATCCACTCACTCGACAAAGCAGTAGGAACATCATGGGCCTGGACCCAAATTTCTAAAGATGATAGACCATCATCCAGTGGATTTTCGTTCTCTTGGAGTGTATTCAGCAAAAGCACATTGTTATTGAAAGTTCATGGATTTCCTGAGATAACCCTGTTTCGATCTACAATATGGTAGAATTGGATCAGTATCCTTTTGTCCCCTATCTCTTTGAACGAAACCCCTTTACTCGGTCTCCAAATCTGAGCAAGTGTTGTTGGACCCCAAACTTTTCTTGAAAATTTAAAGTATAAATTGACATAAAATGAGGAATTTGTGGTGAATTATTCATGTGCAAAGAAAAATAAAATTTAAGAATGTGACTTGATATATGAGATTAAGGTAGGTGAATTTAGCAAGTTGAGAATGAGAGTGTATATGTGTGTATACTTTTGTTATTGATGTTTATGTTTGATTATGGACTAAAATGGTGTTTTGAGTTTAAATGGAATTGATAGTGAATAAATTGTTTTAAATGAAATTGAAAAACAAGAAATGAATAGTGAAAGTGTTAGATTTTGGAGAATTGAAAATCTGAAATTTTGAGGATGAATAGTAGCAGAAAATGGCAATTTGGATATGAAACTTTGTGAATTTTTCTGAGATGATTTAGGCAAAATTTGATAAAATAATCTACATGAAAGTTGTAGTTTCTGTTGATAGCTTTCTATCGCTATGAAGTATAACATTTTTTGATATCGGGAGTGAAAGTTATGAGCTTTCGAAGTTAAGGTTATTTTGCTTTGTTTGTTAAAAATGCTA
>JAOSBK010000008.1:12339608-12364521 GCA_027568895.1 Erythroxylum shatona
TCATTCACAACTTAGCATAATGAGCACATATCACATTTACATTTAAGAGCAAACCAATTTGGCATTTCAAACAATCCACATACTTGTTAGAATGCATATGAAATGCACATGAGACACTTTTCTAATTATTACGTTGTTGTGACCGAGTGCCTGAATTGTCTCGTATCTATTTTGGATATCAGGGTCATTAATAATTGTCCCTTATCCACTTGAGCGATACAGGGCTCATTTTACATAGTGAGCCTTAGGCTCTTAATCACTTTTAAGTTCGAGGCTTATTTTTACTCAATGGGCTTTAAGCTCTGATCGATAACTACTCTGGTCACAATTGTTATTATCTTATTATGCATTCATGTATGGAATGCATGTACCATAACCACTCACATTATAAGCATTTAGATCTTCACATTCATATTCAAGTAACACTTCAATATCTCAATCCACGTTCACATTCATCGGACCTTCTATCCGAAATCCATAATCAAACACATTCATTTCACATTCATTTATCATTCACAACATAACTTAAGCAAATAATAATTGAGAGAAACCGTCTAGATTACTTACAAGTTGCTCCCGAAGCTAATACCTGGAAGATCCGGCAACGTCTAGAGGTTGACGTTCCAGTTGCTTCTCTATCACAAATAATATACACAATGTCACAATTTGCACAATCCTAAGTATTCAATAATGCACATATATGAAATGAATTATATACAATGCATGTTCATGATAATCCTGGGTATTTATCCAACAATTTCATCACAAAATCAATGTCATATCAAAACTTATATAAGTAAAATTTATACTTAGGTTTATGCCTCACTAAACCATTAAAACACAATTCATTTCCCATTGGCTTACTTTTAGATTTTTTTTTCACGACGCTCTTTTGGGTCTACTATTCACGTTCAATCAAAAGGTGAAAGTGATATAATTTGGTCAAACTCTCTTCTAGAAAAGTTTTCCTCTATGTCTTATGTTGTCATTGACACCAAAATCACTCAATTTGGTTCAGTAATGTGAAAGTTATACTCAAAATATTTTCGGACTATTTTTATTCAGAGATAGCACCTTATACTCAAATTCCACCTAGAAATTGAAATTCTTAAAGTCCAATTCATAACTTTCTATCTTCTATAATTTATAGCCCTATGTCTCTTGTTTACTCCAAATCAAGAATCAGTCAATTCGGATAACTATAGTAAAAGATATTCCCAAAATACTGAACTATGTTCAGTTTAGAGAAAAGTTCGCCTCGGTGAACTCCTCCAGAGAGGGATTCCCGCATAAAAATCACAAGTTCGCCGCGACGAAACCTAGAGATGGCTGCGATAAACTTTACCCGAAAAAAATCCTTACTTAATCCTTCAAGTTCACTGAGGTGAAGCAAGGAGTTTGTCGCGGTGAACTTTCGCAGGCACAAACCTAGTTTTTCAAATTCAGATCAGATTTTGAAACTCCTCTACATATAATTTGAATTTGACTTCACACAACAAATGTAGATATACATCTCTAGTTTAATCCAAATCAAGAATAATCTCATTTGGATAACTAGAGAGAAAGTTATAGCTAAAAGACTAGGGCATACTCAATGGACATTTTCCAGCCAATGATCTTCAAACTTTCCAGATTTTTATACCTAACTTAACTTATACAAAGGTCACCATTTTCTACATCCTTTACTCCCCATTTTCAACTTCATTTCATCTCAATATCATTCACCAACAAAGCACGGCATAAATTGGATCATCAACCCAAAAACAAAATATGTTCATGTACCTATTCATCAACTCCCAATTCTCATAAAAGCACCATTTTCACAACCAATCCATATTACAAACATATGTAGCATAACTCATAGTTTTCTTACTCCTTATACACAACATTAATCCTCGACAAAAATTACTCCTAACCCATTATTTAGCATTTATATGAAACAAAACCTCTCTATAGCTCATTACTCATCAAGCATATATGCACAAGCAAAAAAATTCACAAATTCTTCATCATCCGCAACACATACATACACAAAGCACCCCTTTCATGAATTAACCTCTAAATATCATCATAAATGGTCCATTTAACATTGACAAAAATAACGTTAAACACAACTTACTTGATTTAGCTACCAATCTTCAAGTTTTCAAGAAAATATAACATACCTAACTTCAATACAACCCACGATCATCACCATCTTTAGGGTTGGAAGGTTAGGGTTTTTGGTGGGAATGAAAAAGAAAGCAAGGTGAAAGAGAAGCAAGAGATGAGTAAGCTAGGTTTAGTGTTGGAGGAGGTTAGCAACCAAATGACATGAAGAAGAAGAAGAAGATAGTCACGAAGGAGAAGAAGAAGACCAAAACAAAACTCCAACGGCTTTTAAGAGAGAGCATCGTGAGAGAGAGCAAATAAGAAAGGGAGTCCTTTAATTAAAAAATCAACTTAAGACATGTGTCACTTGCTCCAATTTCTAAAGCATTAAGAATAGGTTCCTTTATTTAACTACTCCAATCAATTTCGATTTCTACTCCAATTGTCTCTTAATTTTCAATAGCACTCGTAAATAAATTCTAAAGTCACTTACCAAAATTTTCATTGCCATTTGACAGTAATTTCTACTACCATTTATTAATAGTTTTGTCATTTGGCAAATTTTCCTAGTCCAAGAAAAATACCCAACAATTTTCAAAATTTTCTCCAAAAATTTAAAAAAATTCTAAATCCGTAAAATACACTTTCCAATTCAAATTTCAATACAAATAAACCTTAATTCTCAATAACAATCACATTTATAAACAATTATACCCGGACTGTCAATGAATGCATGTACAATCATTTTCATGTGCAAAAGTTTACTATTCATGTGTATGTGCATGTCATAGTATGCATGAACATGGAAATGCATTTTCTAATATCTCATTAATCACTCATATTTACTATCCTAACCTTCCTGCAAGTAATGAGATGTTACATAAATGTTTTTTCTAATCAGGTGATTTCTCCACCTTTCAAATGCTTGTTACAAAACAAGCAAATAGTATGGTTCCTTATATCGGGAATCAATGCAACATGAGCCCAAGCTTCATTGTATCTTCCTGAAGTGGGTTAATTAGGAGTACTTGACATTTCTTCTATTTATCTGTAAAAATAAATGAATGCATATATCAAAATAAATAACACCTGAAAATAAATAACACATAATTTCAATACACAATATGCATATCCATCTTATATAATATAACTCATTATGTATGATTATGTTACACACAATTCAATTCATGGAACACAATTTACTATAAGTCAAAAGCTAACAATTTAAAACAATCAACATATATAATTACACAAAATATATATAAACACTTTCTATTTCCAACATTCACAAAACATACATAAAACAATTTCTATTTCCATTAATCACAAAACATTTATAAAACAATTTCCATTTCTAACAATTTTTAACAATTTCCATTACCAACATCTACAAATCATACATAAACAATTTTCATTTCTAAAAGTTTTCAACAATTTTCATTTTCATTAATCACAAATCATACATAAACAATTTACATTTCCAACATCCACAAATCATAAATAAACAATTTCCATTTCTAACAATTTTAACAATTTCTATTTCCAATAATCACAAAACATTCATAATTTCATTTTCATTTCCAACAATTTTCAACAATTATCATTTCCATTTCCAATAATCACAATAAATTCATAAAACAATTTCCATTTCCAGCATCCACAAATCATACATAAACAATTTCCATTTCCAACTATTCATAACAATTTTCATTTCCAATAATCAAAAAATATTCATAATTTCATTTTATTTCCAACAATTTTCAACAATTTCTATTTCCATTTCCAATAATCACAATACATTCATAAAACTATTTCTATTTCTAACATCCACAAATCATACATAAATAATTTACATTTCTAACATCCACAAATCATATATAAATAATTTCCATTTCCAACAATTTTCAACAATTTCCATTTCCATTTCCAATAATCACAATATATTCATAAAACAATTTCCATTTCCAACATCCACACTCATTCATAAACAATTTACATGTCCAACATCCACAAATCATACATAAACAAATTACATTTCCAACAATTTTTAACAATTTCCATTTCCAATAATCACAAAACATTCATAATTTCATTTCCAATAATCATAATACATTCATAAAACAATTTCGATTTCCAGCATCCACAAATCATTCATAAACAATTTACATTTCCAACATCTAACAAATCATACATAAACAATTTCTATTTCCAACAATTTTTAATAATTTTCATTTCCAATTATTACAAAACATTCATCATTTCATTTCTATTTCTAACAAATTTCAACAGTTTCCATTTCCAATAATTACAATACATTCATAAAACAATTTCCATTTCCATTTCCAACATCCACAAATCATACATAAACATTTTCCACTTCCAACAATTTTTATTTTGATCTCCAACAATACATTCATATCACAATTTCTATTTCCAATAATTTGCAACAATTTCAATTCAAAGTTTCAAACATGAGGATCAAGTTAAAGGGTATGACATGATTTACATAATTTCCAAATAATAATTGACATATCTTATATAGTTATTCATACACATCTATTCATAACATGATGATCAAGTTGGAAGATATATTCACAACATAAGGATCAACCGATCAAGTTGAAGGATATACCTTCTTTGGAAATGTTTTTTTTTTCCTTATTTAAAGCTTTGAATCTTCTTTTCATTTCTAGCAAACCATAATATTATATACACTATTCTATATTTCGTTATTAAATATATATGTTGCTTTTACAATTTTTAATTGACATTAATAAGTCTAAGTATAAATTATTGGAAACTACAGTAACAACATATTGACAATTTGAAAACAAAAAAGTTCTTTTTGGGATACATTTATTACATCACTACTTTTACACATTATCTATTATAAATATTTATGATACCCCTCCCACACATATATATTACCAAATACTTCAAGTTTAACATATTTTATACTCAATTAATTATTTACTCAAATATAATACCCAAATGAGAAAATACTATCAATAACTACAATCGAATTATTATTAACATCCAATTGCATAATTTTATACTCAACTAATTATTTACCTTAAGTCAATACCCAAATATTAAAAATAAAATACTTTTTTTATTTGCAATTATAAGTTACAAACTTACAACGTTAATTGTCAATTAATGATTTAAGTTTTTACAATTTTACAACTTTAATATTATTGGCTTATGTATATTTTAAATTTAAGTTGTTTCAAGTTCGACTTTCAAGTTTCAGAATCGGCCGTGCATTTCATTCATCCAAAAACTTATCATACATTTATGATAAACTTAAACCAATCTTTATTCTTTAAAACCAAACAACTCATTCATCACTATGACTGAAACATTCATAATTTCATTTCCAATATTCAAATCACAAATGACAAAACAAAACCATGATCATTTAATATTTTAATTCCAATATCCAACCCAGATACATGCAAATTGCACATCACAAAATTAAGTTCCAACATCCAACCAATTCACAAATCCATCATCCAATCCAACACAATAAAAAATGCAATTAAGTAGAAAAATTCGAAAACTAAAAAACACTCCCAAAATCAATTCACTTGCTTCAGGTCTTCGGGTTCAGTGACGAGTCAAAGGCTTCCAATGTAGATGTGCCTGAGCTATGACCTTCTTTCCTCCTTCAGATGTTCAGCGGCAACAACGTATTGCGGTGGTCCCCGTGGAGGAAGGTTGAAGACGATGGCATCTTCGGGGGACACCAAGGGAGGAGTTGAGGAGGATGAGGGAAGGAGCAGCATCGCCGGAGAGGGACCAGTCACCAGTATCGTGGAAGATGAAAAGGAGTGAAGAAAGAGAGAGAGAGAGAGAGAGAGAGAACAGTGGTGGTGGTGAGTGAAGAAGTGAGACTCAGTGAGAGAGCGACAAAAAAATGAGAAGGAAGGTTGAAGAAGGTTTAGGAGAGGGGAGAAGCGAGGGGGCGGTGCAGCGGTGGCTATAGAGTCGGTGAGAGAGAGAGAGAGAGAAAAAACAGAAGCAAGGAGGAGAAGGTTTGAGAGAGAGTGAGAGAGTGTAGAGGTTGGGGGTTTCGGTTTTGGTTTAGGGTTTTTAGCACATTTTTTAAAAAAATTGCAAATCAGTCCTTAATTTTTCCAAATTTTATGGTATCGGCTGGTACTTTCCGTTATTGTATGTACCAATCGGTACCTAATAAAAAACCAGTATCTAGCAGTATTAGAGGCCAGTACCGAAGGAACAAATACCATTCCGTACCTGCCGATACTGACTGGTACGAAATGGTATTTGTTCCTCTTGATAGGAGGCTTGAAATTGTTCATTATGATGATTTGAATGGTATATCCTTCACCTTAAAATGATTTCAAATACTCAAATTTAGTCACACAATTCTAATTTGATCGAATCTTAGATCAAGTTTAAACTACATCCCAAAAATATGGGTTGGACCGGGCTGACGAGGAAACTGACCTAATCTATTTCCATCTTTTATATCTTCTACTCAAACTTGAATAAACTTGTAAAACTAATAGTTTTTTTAACTTAATTTCAGTTTAATAAATTTTTTTACTTAATTAAAGTAGTCTTTTAGAATGAACATATTAAATCACATTTTACTTTTTCATTGGAGGGGACTGATGGATTTTACATTGTTAAGATTTTTAAATTTTAAAAATAATAAGTATAATTGTGTCACTAAAATTATAACACTTATCTAAAAGCATATTTAACTACATTTTTAATAACGAAGTATATAATAATGCATAATTCTCTCTCATTAAACTGATTTCAACAAATGCAAGCACATTAGTTTCATTAAAAAAGAAAATCATGTTGTCTATCCGTTGCGATCGATGTAACTGGAAAAAAAGGAAGAAGAAGAAGAAGAAAGAAACAGCTCAAGAAATCGCAAAAGAGGGACAGGAGACCTTAACACAAAGTTGAAAACTGGCCTTTCCCAAGCTACTTGACTTTAGAGTTGAGATCAAATTGTGTCTCCGTTGATAGAATAGAAGGCATCATCTCAATCCCCAGCTTAAAAAAACATGCCCTTTTGGCTTCATTGCATGTCAACCAGCACTATACTGCGAAAAATATATATAACCTCTTTCACGGACGCTACCTTTTAACTAGGGGCCAAATCATAACAAATGCTATTGCTGACCCATGTTTCATAATAATAGGAACATCCTTCTTTAATCCATATAAGGTAAATATAACATCCTATGACTAGTTACATAGATTGTAAGGCTGCTTAACCGAGATGGGTAAAAGTCATTTAATACAGGAACTGCCTCCCAGTGTACGTCTGCCCAAAGGACCAACTGGCAGGTGCAACGTTGTAGGACACCACACTACGCCCATTGCTGGTTGTTACTACAAATGAAAGGCTCTGTCCATTAAGGTAGGCATTGCTCTGCCAGTTTTGGCCCCAGTTTCTTGACATTGCTTGCCACCTAGTTCTTGAACCCTTGATAGCCACCGAACGCACATCACCAGCACCTCCTACGTTAGTTATAAGCACTAAATTGAAGTATGAATGGCCATTTATGGTGAACCTGATGCCTCCTCTTCTTCTGCACCTGACCCTGAGTCCATCACAAGGCACATGAGCAATGTCAAACGAATATTCATTCCACAATCTATGAACTGTTGCCTTCTGAGAGGCTGAGAACAAATTTGAAGAAATGATTGTTAATAAGCTTACCTTCTATAAATTACTGGGACAATACCAGCTCTATACTGAGCAATTCTTAGGAAGATAGGTTGGGAGAGATCAAAATGGTGGTTAGGAGGATCGCACCAGCCTCCTGGTGGGCAAAAGTTGGTGGCTGTAACGATAATGGAGCCAGGAAGACACCACCGTCTGTCATTCACGCATCTGATCTCAAAGCAAGCACCACAACTTAAGCCATCATTGAACAATGCTGTGCTCAGTGCAGCTGTGTTCACTCCATAGCCCTGACTGTACAGGTTTCCATAGCCACATGCCCCTCCTGTAAATAAAACTGAGTATGTTAGTATCACATTATTTGCTTCTAGAAAACAACACAAGTATCACGGATATATGTACCCATTGTCCCGGAGGCGTCACCTCCTCCATAGAAAGTGGCATGAGCATTTATCCAACCTCCATAGTAACCCTTAACAGAGGAGACAAATGAGAGAAACACCACTACAATAAGTCCAATAAATGCCATAATTTCCTACAGAAACCAAAAGTCACAAAATTCTTTAGCATCTTGTAACATTGTGCGAAGATCATGGATTAAATTGTGAAAACAGTAGGAGACCAGAAACGGAAAGACAAGGAAGATTGCTCATTACAGGAAAATGGAGCTAGAGAGAAGTTGCAGCGAGGGAGATTGTGAATATGGGAAGGAACTTGCAAGGAATAAATAGAAGTAGCACTCAACATCTGACTTGACTGACAATGTCGCAACTTTTTAGCTGGAGGGACCAGACCATCCAATTGTTAAGTGTTCATTTTTCTCTGGCAGAATTGGTTTTATGGACTGAAACCGTGTGTTTTTGATGACTTTTACTGTGAAAATGCCAAGAGTTCGTGTTGGGGACTGGAGGATAGAAGTGAAATTCGGCACTACCTTTACGAATAATGTGCGGTCACTTACTATTTTTACTCTTTTTCTCTTTTCTCTGAAGCTGTAGTTGGTTGCAGGAGAAAGAGAGTAGTTGGATTGGTGGACCACCGTAAATGAGTCTCTCCATCAATTCATTGAAGATAATGTTTTTTACCTCTACCCTCCAGGCTTTGTTTTGTTTTGTTTTCCAACGACTGCTGAACTACAGAGTGTATGAGCCGTTTGTCCCAACATTTACTTATGTATCCCCGTGCGAACCTTGTACCTTCAAGCTTTAAAGAGACCACTAATGTTTGAAGTCCCATTTCGTTTTCCATTACAGTGAACCAAACCACAACAGAATAAGCTCAATTTGCAATTTGAAGAATGACAAGCAGCTCCTCAAAGAGACCACTAATGTTTGCAATTCCGAGATATACAGGTCTTGCTTTCTCCATATTTACAGGTTTTTTCTTAAACGATTCCTTAAAGCTAACATTGTCAATCTTACATTACAGTAGATATTTTAAGCTTCGAGCTTGATTAACTAGTACCTTCCCATCATCAAATAATTTTTGTAAGATGATACAGAAGTCCTTGTAACTATTTGTTCATCATCTAATGCCTACAAGGGTGATGTTGGTAGTTATTGAGGTGGGATACAAGCACTTGATAATGTTCCCGCGGAAAGCTCCTGTTCTACTAAAGGTCCTCCTTCATTAAGTACAATGGAGGGTGGTTTTGTAACCCATGAATTTCACATCATGTCATGTATCATGACCTCATTATCTTCCCTCTTGCATGAAAACGTTTTAAGAAGACATCCTCAAGCAAAGTTTCTGTACGTTGGGCCATTTGATGTTTAGAATTAGCGGTACTACTAAGCTCTATAATCAACTAGCCATGTCAATATCTTAAGGATCAAACCTAAACATGTGCAATAACTTCAATGCACAAGGACGCATTAACTGTTGAATCCCCTCCGTCACTATACATTACAGACGTACGATCCAATAGCAAGCAAATGGCTGAGTATGCCAACCTGTCAAGATATGCTGAATTTACTAGGCACTTTATACGGTAGAATTACACTAAAAAAGAATACACCTCCTTTTTCTTATATAATTGAGTACAATTTATTGAATTTATGTTATTATCTTACACTTTTCCTAGTTTATTTTCATGAGATAACGGATTGACATCTATGATCATGAGGTTTTGTGTTGTGAATTGTAATTGCAAGTGAGGGAGGGTCCTTTGCATGAATTTATGGCGGAGGTTTTGGCTTAGCATGATCACCACCTGTTTTATTGCCCATAATCGCTTTGTCGCTGTCCTTGGAGTCCCTGATGCAGTAACTTCTACACGCAGGTGGGTAAATGTTTGAAGCTTTTGTTTTTTCCTTGTTTTAAAGTTTGGGACATTCATGTTGCAGAGAATAGAATGTTTAACCAACTCATTTTGCACAATTTTACAGAGATTTGCTTCGATTTCAAATTTGGCATACACTATAAGAAAAATCGGTTTTAGCAATGAAAATTACCAATAGAAAATAAAAATTTTCTGTCGGGAAATAAATTTGACGACGGAAATCATCGACGAAAAGAGCTATTGGAGAAATAGTTGTAGATAAAATTTAGGAACGGATAAAATGAATCCGTCACAAATTTAGCGACAAAAATTTGTATATCCGTCGGTAAATTTGACGAAGGAATTTTACATTTTCGTTGCTAAATCAAGGTAAATTTACTGACGAATTTGAATATTCTGTCGCTAATTTGCCAACAGAATCACAATATTCCGTCGATATTATCGCTAAATTTACTGACAGACATAAAACATTCCGTTGGTAAATATTATCCATCACTAAATATTTACCGACACAATATATTATTCTATTGAGAACGTAGCAACGAGGTTATATATTTCATCAATAACTTAGCATCGGAATGATATATTTTGTCAGCACTCTGTTGCTAATTAGTGACAAAATATTGTTGAGAATTTTAATTATGATAAATTTCAATCGCGATTTCTTACTTCCTACCCAAGTTTTATGTTGATAATGTGATGATTTTTATTGTACATTTAATTTATGTAAATAAAATAACATTGATTGATAAATGTAAACTAAACATTGTTCTGAATGATATAATAAAAAATTTATAATATACATGAATAAGTACCTTGAAATTACTGTTAATTATGAATTTATATAAAAAATTAAGAGCATTAGACTATCATTACATTCACTTATCCAAAAGCTATACAGGTGGTGAAGACGGATGCTCTGATTGCTATGATGAGGTCCTGTCCGTACCGTTCAACTCATCCACCTCATTACGAAGCTGGGTTATGCACTTCATCAACCTCTCTACTATGCTCTCTAGCTGAAGGACTCTCTTATTTGATGCAGACTGCCTACTAAATCCAACTATAGTGAATGTGGAGAATTGTGGATAACATGTGTTTACAAATGAACCTAAGTAAAAAATCCTTCCACAACGGTTCCTACCACTCACTATATCAAGATATGCCTGACTCTCATCAATAGTTTTAGAGTTCTAAGATCATCGTTCAATGTTTTCTTGTATTTGGTCATATCATTATAATTGGTTATGTTAATAAGTGATACTTTTTAAAAATTACTATTAAAGTATAGATTTTACATACACGAACTTGTCTACATCGGGTGTTGATGAAGGCCCCACCATTGTGCTTCTTGGTGTGAATGTGCAAAAAGAGCTGGCGTGGTGAAGGCTTTTTGCCCAAAACTTTTCCTGCCTTAAAAAAAATTATTATAAGTGAACTAAAATTTATAAAAATTTTGACAGAATTTCTTCTATTGTTATCATATTTACCCCTATTAGACAAAAAAATTAACTTAACAACACAGTCATTAATGACACTAGACATTTATAACATTATTATTCTCCAGAATGCACATATATTTTATTTTAAATTTCATACATCAAATTACATTGGAATCAAATTTCATACATCAAAGTACAAAAATCAGGATATAAGTGTAAAAATTTGATACTTACAAGTTAAAGTACATGATCCTGGATGGTCAAATATCCTCCAGTGTGTACAAGTAGACTCTCTCCGTCTAGTCCTTCACATCTGTTGGTAGAATTATGCTCTGAAATTGATATTGCCTCATGTGATGCCCAATACTTTAACCAACAACTCTATATTTCTTCAATTATATATGGTGGTCATATACCATTCTTATGTATCAAAACAAAAAGTCTCTATAATATGTACGAGCTCGCCTCTCCCATACATTATAAATTACAACATCAAACTTTGGATTAAAAAAATTCTTTATGAAAAAAAGAAAAACGTACTATAAATACTTATAAACAAAAATATTTATCTAATTAATTTATAAAATTAGATAAAAAAGATTAAAGATTTTTTTTTGTACCTTAAACTCTATTAATAAAAATCTTTTGTCAATTGAGAGACATTATTTCATATATAACCCTTAAGGTCTATCTCTCCTTGAACTTGAATGAGATATTTCTTGAGCACGTTCCAGACGGAACTAATTTAATATATAAGTTATTTTTAGATCATTTTCAAATTAAAACCTATAACTTCAGTATAAACCTATGGTGTTATCATATATTACAAAATTTTTAGAATTTTACTTACAAATTGTTGACAATTGTGATGTGCGTTCTTCCATCAACTCCCTTAGCTCTAGCTGGAGGTCGCTTCTTTTATCCGTAACGTTTACACCTGATATCTCTGTAGGTATAGGGTTGGTGGATGGCATAACAGCAGGCACATAAAGTGATGCCTCATCTGAATGTGCAGTAGCATCTGCAGAATGTGATGCTTCACTTGGAAATGCACTGGCTTCTCCAAATCGTTGTAACCTAAGCCTTGATCGCCTCGTATCCTATTTTCTCTTTGGTGGCATATTTTTTTAAACCTAATTTTCATATTTTATTAAATTTAATAACAATAAAACAATATAAATTCAATGTATAACAATATATTGTTGATGAAACAATATATTTATTCATATAATATTCTATTACAAACATAAATTAATCGCTATCAGCACTTAATTATAAATCAAAATCATCATCACCTTCTTTTTTCGAAGAATTAAAATCAAACTCAGGCTGCTCTTCAAATTTCTTGCCTTCCTCATCCTTTCCAGATGAAATTTCAACATATTCATTATTTGGATTGTTCAAAGATTCATTCTCGTCATATGTTATACATGTATTTATTTCATAAACATCTTCCTGAAATGCTTCACTTTCAATTCTCTTATTTTCTCCTTTTCCATGTAATTCAGAAACACCTCTAGTTTTGACTTTGCATACGACCAACCAATTTGATTTATCTCGTTGTAAGTTGTGAAAAGGGACATAATACACTTGGATCACTTGCACCGCCAATATGAAAGATTCAAATTATCTAAATCTTCTTCGTTGGTTGATTTCAACTAGATTGGATAGATTGTGCACTTTTGTTCCAACATTAAGAGTTGGATAACACCATTCACACTTAAATATCACACTTTATTTTATTGGCAATACAGGGTACTCAATTTCAAGTATCTCAATAATTTTACCATAGTAATCTATCAATTCTCCCTATATGCAAACCGCACTATTTACTATTGCCATGTTATGATCATAATATTTTTTATGAGATTTGTATCCATTAATAAAATACACCGGATACGATTTAACAGTTTGGAAGATCACATATGAACTTGTTCTCTATTGGATTTTCTGAGGCCTACATAAAAAACAATATCATATTAAACAATATAGTGTCATCTAATCATTTTGATTTGATAATTCAACCATTTCAATTATTACAAGTGAAACTTATATATTTCTTGAATCATCAAGGAAAGTGTCTTTCAACTTTTTTATTGATATTATCCTATGTTGTTTCGGGAACTAGCTCGCATAACCATTGCTTGTATAATCTAAAAGCATTATTATGTATTTTAGTGTGAATAACAGTAACTTCGGAAACTCAAATAATCTACTTCAAAATCAACTTAAACTTACTGCATGAAAATTTGAACCTCTTGACAATTCAATAAAATGTAACCATGAGTAGCCTCTATTTCTTCTGTTGTTAACATTCTTCTTATTGAACGTCTGTATGTTCATCATCGATATATGAAAATGGATAAGTTATCATCAACATAACCTGTTTCTCCCCCATTGTCATTATAAGGAACTTTTCTTTCTCTTGTGTGCACATACGGTTCAAAATAATGTGAACAAAATGCACTTGTTTCCTCCATTAAATAAGCATCATATGTCAAACCTTCAACTATAGTCTTGTTTTTGACATTTTTCTTCAAGTGATGCAAATACCTGCATTATAAATAGGGTTATTACAATTCTAGGATTAAAACATGCTATAACTTTTATTTAAATATTAATTATAATTACCTCTCAAACGAATACATTTATCATTATTAAATCGAACCAACAAGTTTAGCCTTATGTGTTAAATGTATGAGCAGATGCTTCATACAATCAAAGAAGCTTGGAGGAAAAATCCCTTCAATTTGCACAAGATAATTGGAATTTTCCTTTCTAGTTTTTCCATTTCAATTAACTTTATTTTAGATAATGTTAAACTTTTGAAAAACAAACTTAATTTTGTTATAGCTTCCTAAACCTTATTTGATAGCAACTATCGAAATGCAATTAGGATTAGCCTTTACATAAACACATGATAGTCATGACTTTTCAAGCCTCTATTTCTTCTATTGTTAACATTCTTCTTATTGAATGTCTATATGTTCATCATCGATATGTGAAAATGGATAAGTTACCATCAACATCACCTATTTCTCCCCTATTGTCATTATAAGAAACTCTTCTTTCTCTTGTGTGCACTTGCGGTTCAAAATAATGTGAATAAAATACACTTGTTTCCTCCATTAAATAAGCATCACATATCGAACCTTCAACTCTAGCCTTGTTTTTGACATTTTTTCAAGTGATGCAAATACCTACATTACAAATAGGGTTATTACAATTCTGAGATTAAAACATGCTATAACTTTTATTTAAATATTAACTATAATTACCTCTCAAACGAATACATCTATCGTTATTAAACTGGACGAGCAAGTTTAGCCTCGTGTACTAAATGTATGAGCAGATGCTTCGTACAGTCAAAGAAGGCTAGAGGAAAAATCCCTTCAATTTGCACAAGATGACTAGAATTTTCCTTTCTAGTTTTTCCATTTCAACCAACTTTATTTTAGATAATTTTAAGCTTTTGAAAAACAAACTTAATTTTGTTATAGCTTCCTAAGCCTTATTTGATAGCAACTCTCGAAATGCAATTAGGATTAGCTTTTGCATAAACACATGATAATCATGAATTTTCATCCCAAATAATTTGTACTTCCTTATGTATACACATTTTGCCAAGTTCGAAACATAACCATCAGCAAACTTTTGACTTTTTAACCATTCACACAAAATTTTTGTCCAAAGTATTACATGTTTTTGGATATTTACCAGTGCAAAGATATTTATCTAACTCATTTCTTTAACAAAAAAGTTTCAAATCAACTCATGATTTTACATTGTCCCTTGTCCTCCCTTCAATGTTCATTATGGTGTTGAATAAATTGTCAAAACTATTTTTTTCAATATGCATCACATCTAGATTATGACGTATTAAACTACTTTTCCAATATGGTAAATCCCAAAAGATACTTTTTTTTTCAACCAAATTTTTTACTAATGTTTCTATTAACTTTTTCAGCTTCAAGTTCTGTAACTTTCAACCACCCTAATTCATCAATCTCCTACAATATTTCTTCACCAGCTTTGTGAGGGGGAGGAGGTGTTTCCACCATCCTATTTTTAACGAACTTTTGTTTATTGCATCTAAATGGATGATTTGAAGGAAGAAATTTTCTGTGGTTATCAAACCTTATGTTTTCGCCCCGTTAGGAAGATAAAACGCATCAAAATCATTGCTACAGAAAGGATAAGTCAATTTTCCTTATGTGTTCCATCTAGACAACATAATGTATGCAGGGAAATCACTAATAGTCCACATCAAAGCTGCTCTCAACAAAAAAATTTGTTTAAAAGACACATCATATGTCTCTACACCAAATTCCCAAAGATGATACAATTTAAAGACCAATGACTGTAAGAATACATCAATTTTATGTTTTGGACTCGTAGGCCCTGGCACAATCACCGTTAAAAACATATATGCCTCATTCATACACATCTATGAAAGAAAATTATAAGAAGCAATTATGATTGGCCATGATGAATATTGATAGCCAGATTGATCAAAACGTTGGAATATGTCTATCGACAATCCCAATCTAACATTTCTACTTACAGCTGTAAACTCAAAATGAGTGTTATTGAAATGTTTACATGCGAGTGCATCCGATAGATGACTCATTATTTCATCTTTCTGTTCATGTTCATTATGCCATCTTATAAGAGATGCAGTAACATCAGATTCATATAGTCTTTGAAGTCTTAAAGTTAATGGAAAATAATACATCTACTTCCAGGGTATTAATTTTTGTTTCATATAATGCTTTCTAAGTTTGAACCTAGATTGACTACAAAATTTGCACTCTTGTAATTTCATATCATCTCCCCAAAACAACATACATCCAAATTTGCAAGAATCAATTTTTCAACTAGCAGACTAAGACCCCTAATCAGTTTCTTCATATTGTAGAAATTATCAACAATTGTATGATCAGAAGCTAATGATTTATTATACCAAGCAAGAATTTTATCCAAACTTCAATCAGAAATATGCCCTTCGAACTTTATGTTTAATATTCGAGTAATTGAAGATAATTGAGTCATGATCTCATAATTTGACCATAATTCTTGGACTGCTGATTTTAGCAAGTCAAAAATCTTTTTTACCTGTGGGTTCAGTTCTTCTTCAAGAGTTTCTAAATTTGCTTTAAAGGTATAACCGGCTCCTAAGCTCCTAAGTTCTCATTGTGACTGCTAAGCTCGTTGAATTTTTCACCGATAAGCCTCACGGAAACTACATCATGGGTTTCCAGCCTATATACCATCCTAGGGGGTTTATTATGCAAAAAATTATCATGTCAATTACCTGAATTTCTTATCTTAATACTAAGTTTGAATTAATCACCTACAAGTTCAAGTCTTTATGTTTCAATTTAAACAATGCCCACACATAAATGTTTAAACTATTAAACCTAAGCCTAAAATCTCACCAATCATTGTTATAGGTAAAATTGCAAAGAACAACACAAAATTGATCTCATTGTAGACATAACTTAGTTGAACGACTTACCTTGATAGACAAATAATCGCAAACTACAAAGAAGAAAAATGAGGTTGGACAATTATCAACACTCTTCAACACAGAACATGGTTTGCAAGATATACAATATTAATATCTGTTAATGAGTGTATTATGTCATTTTGATAGCATATTTTGTTGAACTCTAAAATATAGTTCAACATTAATCCCTGCTAGTGGCTATTATCAAGTAAATTGACATAACTTTATGCATTTTTTGTTTCAACAAAATTAGGGACATGTGGATTTATATTTAACAAAAAAAATTTAAACTTGTCTCTACATTAAAATTGAATTTTATTTTTGTGTTCATTTTTTAATTAGATTCATAATTAAATGCATAACTGAAAAGCAATTTAGATTTTTTTTAAGTCTAAAAATCAAGATAGGAATCACATTATAGATGAAAATATTACATTGAACAAAAATATGCTTACTTTGTTTGCGAAGAGATTTTGGTGTAAAGAAGAAGAGAAAGATAGAGTTGTTATCAATTTCATTGGTGATATCTACATCAGTCTACTTATAGATATTTTTAAATACCAGTAGGAAAATATAAATGGGTTTTTGAAGTTATCATTTATGCACTTAATTATTTGTAATTTTTTAATCTAATAATGGTGTTATGCCTTAAAGTGTTAGACTAGTAAACAATTCAAAGCTAGCTTAGAGAAGACAAAATGATAGTTAATCAAATGATGCATGGTATAAGTTGTACATGAATTTAGTTATTTATTTATGGCATTTAAAGTGACTTTGATTTGTTAGAACTATGCTTAAGTTGCTTTTTCTAAGATTTGTTGTTCTTTTCGACTAATGTTTTGATAAAGAGATGTCAACTTTTTTTTAGTTTTATTGCAATATATATAATTGGGCTTATCCTGCTTTTTATACACAACATCTTTGTTCAAAATGATTTGTACCATATTCAATTGCTTAAGTGGAATATGGATTTTCGTATTATAAATTAGAATTTGAATAGCAAAGATATTTGGGATTTCTTTGTTTTCTCTTTTTGGCCCCTCTATAAAATAAATTATAATTAGATGAAGCATTTTATTATGTTTCTCACATTTTAGCACTATGTTAATTATTTACCTTTGTGCTGTATCCTTAAATTTATGGTTGCATGTTATAGTTGTAGGTTTATAATTTCATGGGCCTCTTATTAATGCTATGATAAATTTTAGTGTTTTGGTTAATGTTCATAATGAATTAGATGAAAATTTTTGTCAAGACTTAATAGTTCATGTTGTGTCACTTCTCTTTGTTTTTGGTTATTTGGCTTAATGTTTCTTAGTATAAAAGTTCATGAGGTTCTTCTTTACTAGAAAATTAAGTTAGGTTTTTATTTAGTGACATGATGACTATACTTACAATATTTTAAGAATATACTTTTTGTGATATGAATTATAAAATAATTTTAAATTTTTATTTTAAAAATCCATTTCTTTTATTTTATGTCTTATTTTGTCTAAAATTAAAACATCTTTCTCTTTCTTCAAATTCCAAACTCTAACAAACTCACTTCTTTAATTTAGGTCTAATTTTAAAATATTTTGTATTTATAGAAACTTCAAATTATTAGCTGATCAGAAATTATCATAACTAAAACAACTTAATTTTACAAATCCTTCCCTAATCTTTTCTTCCTTAAATCAATCCGCTCAATTCACTATATTTGTTTCAAAACCTAAATAACAATTGTGAAATCTTTAACACCTTTCATCGAACATTTCACCTCTAAAAAAAATATTTCATCGAACATTTTGTAGACAACTCGAATTCATCATTTACCAACATAAACACGTTCAAACACATTTAGTTTTGAAAAAAAATGACATGAATAGCAAACCTAAATTTCTGAAAGCACTTCCAAATTGTCAAATAGATGTACCAATTTCATCAAATGTACAGATTAACAGATGCCAATTTAACAAAAGAGAACGTACTTTGGAAACTGATACATGATACAAACCTTGTTGAAGAAATCAGATAAGCGTATTAATATGAAGGGGCCCAATAAAGCCAATCCGATCATTAAATACCTACACAAAACAGTTGATTAAATGGTAGACAAAAAAATTATGAAGAAGTTGTCTTACCCTCAAAACTTTTCATCTGATTAGATAGAATTTACTGAAACATAAATGAAGGTTTGTACTCAAACATTTAACAACAATTAACCTCCACTTAACTGAAAACGATGGACGATGGATGACGGACTAGAGCGAAGCACACATGATAGAGGACAAACAACGGATGAGACGGACGAAGATATAACGGAAAAAGGAGAAGAAAGAAGACGATGGACCAAGGGGGGCTTTGGGTAGGTTTAAGGTTGAATGAAAATGATGTCATTTGATGTCAAACCAAACAATGTCGTTTTCTTTTTATTAAAAATATCAATTTTATTGACTGAATGATAGTTCCGTTGGTAAATTACCGATGGACATTGATTGCGTCAGTACACCCTGATGCTTATATTTGACGCCTATTTTATCGATGGGCATCACTCTTCCATCGCTATATTTTGTCGGTAAAGGCGGAGGGAAAAAATTGTCGGGATAATTTCCCTCCACCTTTATCGACATCGAATATTTTGTCTGTCGCAAAATAAAATTTTTTCCGACAATGTTATCAATGGAAAATTAATTTCCGTCGCTAATTTATTACGGTTTTATTTCTATCAGTAATGTTCCGTAAGCAATTTGTAATTTTCTTGTGTATTAATAAAGTAATATTTGTATTTCAGCATATAACATTGAAAATGGTACCTTTTATTAGTCCATCTAAATTATTGGTGCTAGTCCACCGTATTTGAACCGATGGAGGAAGGGATTATAATAATTTGAATAATAAAAAATGCATAATGATTATTTAATAAAAATTATAGAAAATACATGCCTATAATATAAGGGCACATAAATGATTATCATATATTCCAGTACGACATAGTCTTTTGCTCGAGCTGCATCAGGAACTATGCTAGAATTTGCCTATTGAGTTTCAAAATATAATTTGCTATTAAAAATCTTGAATATTGTCCTACTTCTTTCAATTTTTATTTTTGTAATTAACAAGACCTGATCAATCCATGTACCTCAAACTTAATATATAAAAAAGCTCTTCATATAGGGGAATCCTGAGAGAGAAAACATAGTCAGAAGATTAATAGTCCTAAGCTCGGGAGGGCTGAAAGCTACAGATATATCTACCAGGTACTTTTTCCTTCTGTCCACCACCTACATTACTAGAGAAAAGGCTTTAGACCCTACAACCTCCACCATCACCATCTCAGTCTCCAAAACTATTCCAAGGATGTAATCATTGTCCAATGCCTATAGTAATATAACTTTCAAGCTCACATGTTATGTTTATTTTAGAGTACACTACCAAGTTATCCACACGTCGTAACTTCACATCATTTGTTCAGTAAGAAAATTTGTTTTCATGACCATTCAAAGTGGCTTTGGTTCCTGATCAGAAGGTAACGTATCTATGGCCTAGATTGAGCGGGCCTTTATGTCTTTAATTCACTTATCACCGAGCACCTTTATGGATGATCTCAGTGCAAGAAAAAATAACTTTTCTTAATATACAAGAAGTCAGTCCCTGAAAAGCTTCCAGTGAATAAAGTTAAAGGATCACGAGCATCCAATAAGGAACCCTATAAAATTTGGACTCAAACCTTCTTCCAGGTAACTGAAGATGATGACTCACGTCCAGAAGTAGACTCGAGTGACAATTGCCTGGGGTTTATCTGCATGTATGTTTTCTACTCTTAGCTGGCTAAATTAATGCCTAAATCAATCACAGACAAATGCACAGGAGGATAGCTATCAATTTACTAACGTTACAACCCCCCAAAGGAGACAATGTATCAATCTAATTCTCAGCCATATCATGGTGTGGGTTCACTGTTGTCTATTTGATCCTGAGCATGCAAAAATATCATTCAATCAGGTTTCTCCAATTAATTCGCAAGATCTTCAGCTCAAATAATATATACACTTATTTTCTCAAAAAGTGGTCCTGAAAAGGGAATCCGTAAACTTCTTGCTCCATATTCCTTTACTAAAGCAAGCAAATTATGATAATTACGATAATTGAGCATAATACAATTGTAATCATGGTAAATCATATAATAATAAAATTGCAATGTCAAAGAAATTCTGATGTCCATGTATATCAACATATCATATGCAAGCATCCACAGAACACACGTCTTTCACTGAAACTCAGACTGCCACTGGAGCGAGGTACCAAGTCCTCTGCTTATGAATGATATGGTACTGTTAAGATGCATTTCAAATCTCAGAGACCTAAATAGCCAAACTTGATCAAACAAAATCGCTTGCAAGCATCTCCTGTATTGCACCTAGTTAATGCTTGTTTAAGAAGTACCACGGACCAACACATCACGTGCATCGCAGTATGAAATAAAGATTTGTTGCTTCATTTCCATTTTATTTGTTCTTCGCCCTTTCAATTCCTAATCGTATACCATATCATTTAATGCCAAACCCCACCTAGATTCCACTGTCTTTGATTTTAGCAATATCCAAAATTCTTTTATTTTTAAATTGTTACAAAAAGCATGAGCAGAATTGTTGCATGGAATCGAAATTACCACAACAGGTACAACGTGACACATGGAACTGCTAATTCTAAAAATACATAAGAAACAAAAACAGTAAGATAAAATTTTAATTTACGGTTTCAACTTAATAATTTAAGATATAATTTCAACACGAAAAGAAAGAAATAAAATACTAACCAAATTAAAAACATAAATACAATATATATATATTTAATGAAAGATTGTATGAAATATGCAAATAAATTGAAAATATGAAAGGCTTCAAATAAAAAAGAAACTTATTGTTAAAATTTTCGTTTTTCAGTCTTCAAGCTTAATTGAATTTGAAAATGTTGGGAGTGCAATATAATTAGCCTATCGAAAATTATTAACTTGAATGTTAAGAATCAAAGATTGGCTATGAGATTGTGAAGAATTAGAATATACCAATAGCTGGAAACTGTAGAGTCACCATTTGACAAGATATACGTGAATGAGGCTAAAATAGTTTCCTTTCCTTTTTTTTGTCTGGGAGCATTACCAAAATTACTGTAAAATGGTCAACAACTCAGCTTTCAGATCGATGATTGTTATGGAGATAAATAAATAAGAGGGTCCGTCTCATCACGTCTTGTCGCCAATGCCAGTGGTCTGGTAAGCATCCAACATCAGGTAACCAGATTCGTCTACCGGCACAGATCAAAAACAACCGACGAGTAAAAGGCTGCTTCCCAGTTCCCACATGAGGGGACTACTGTTTCAGTAAGTTGTGGAAGGAGACGATTCACTTAAAGTCATGGGACATGCCAATTTATGAGACCCAAAATGAATGGAAAATGAAGATAATTCCATCGAAGGTCAGGTTAATTTCTGAAGTTCAAGTACTGTCCATTTGCATTAACTTTGGAATGGAATGATACCATTGAATTTGAATGTGGCCACAGCTAAGGAGTTCAGTTCTGACAAAAATAAAGAGCTAGCAGCACCTTTTAATCGGCTCAGGACTACATTTTCTTGCCTATATCATATAGTACAGTATACAGCTCAGTAATGAAAGTTTCTGTTGGAGATGGTTCAGACGTTCAGACACAGTTAGCTTGGATATGCAAGCCATGCAACGACGTATAAAGAAGCGTCCGTAGAAGATCAAGATTAGACGTTAGAATTTGAATGTTATAAATAATGAAATTCTATTTAATTGGTAGAAGTACATTGCTTAGATTGTTATTCAAAAACTATCAGAGGAAATCTCAATATTAAATTGAGTTTTTGCAAGTGCTCTGTTCACCTCTGTTTCTGGAAATCTTCTCACTCTAAAACTTCTCTCTACGGTGTGTTGTTATTTCTTGGTTATCTTGGTGTATGTTTGATCGGTAACAACAGTTTCGCCTTAAGTTATCAACCAAAAATTAGTCAAGAGCTCCAAGAACTTAGGGCTTAGGATACACGCTGACTAAATTATTTTATATGGAAAGCCATTGATCGTGTTAATGAGGGTTTCGTGACTCTTTTAAAAGATGCAGATTAATAAAGTATGATGTGCAAATTGTAAGGACTAGACACACCTACTTCTTAAGATACAAATATTCAATCATTTTAGTGTGTAAAATCAAATTAGAAGAATAAAGAATACTTCAAAATTTCAGAGTCTAATATTAGTTATAAAAAATAATCCTAAACCATGATTGAATCTTCATAAATTAGTTTAGGGTCAAAAAACCCTAAAATTCCTTCAAACTTTTAGCAGTAAACTTTAGGACGTAGTAAAATTTGGGGTAGTTTTCTGGTGAAGTGGGTGGGACTTGCCGACATTGAGAAGGAACTAAGAACTAACCCAAGTGCAAATGTCGGTGGCTGAAAAGCTCACAAAATCCTTGCTAAGTTCTTCAGCACCAGTTAGTCGTTTCTGATGCATCCAAAACGGAATTGATGTTATTTTGGCTACGAGTGTCGGTTCCTACAAGTCATTTAGATAAAAGACTACAGGCAATGGGAAATCTTTAGATTCCATCAATAAAATTTGGAGTACACTACAGAGAGTACTGTTGAATATCAACATCCTCACATGGTAGGCCACAGCCTATTTACCATTTGCAGGGAAAGTTTAACCTCGGGACCAAGTCTTGCAACAAACATGTAAACCTTAATAAAATTTACTACTTCAAACTGGCCTTGGACCCCATCCTCGCCCTTCTATAGCCACCGGAATCAGCCTCCTTGGGCAACTCCGGTGGCACTTTTGCCTCTCTTTCCACTCTTAGCAGTAAATTATGGACAGATATATTCGACTAAGTTACTGAAATCTCTTGCCGAACCAACCCACGTCGAAGAAGCACTAAGGTAAAAGCCTCATGAATGGATAAAATAATACCTCAAAATTTTAAACAAAAATTACGAGTTCATATATAATAAAAACAATCATATATTTCAATCTTAAATAATAAATTATGAGTTTATAAAGTCAACGTATCTGGTGCACAAAGCTCCCTGTTTTACGAGAATCTAGGGACGGTGTGCTTCAATTCGAGTCAATGCAAAGTCAATAAGTTCACTCAATTTGACCGAGCATTAAGTTGAACTCATATATTATTTGTATAAAAAATATCTAAGTTTCCGACCTGTGCATTCTAATTTCACTTAACGACATCATGCTACTTTAGATAAAATGGTGTCATTCAGTATCTCTCTCTTATTCTTCTCTTTTTCGACAACACTATAGATTAATTGATTAATTTACAGTGCAAGTAGTCAGCTAAAGCTCTCCCTTTTTGTTGTGTATCTTCCTAAATCTCAAATACTAGTTACGTGAGATTTATTTTAATTGTTGTTCGAAATAAAATAAAATTAAAAAAAGAGACAAAGAAAATAAAAAAGGGTAAAACATCAAACACTAAAAAAAAATAAGGCATTTTGCGACGTTTTTAAAACGTCACAAAATGTCCAAAAACATCGCAGAATGTATTCTGCGACGTTTAAAAAAACGTCACAAAAAACATCGCGGAATGTGGTGTAGGCAAAAGGTTTCTGCGACGTTTTATGTAAAACGTCACGAAAAATATTGACATTCCGCGACATTTTTAAAAACGTCACTGAAAGTTTAGACAATCCGCGACGTTTTCTCTAACATTTCGCGACGTTTTTAAAACGTCACAGAACATAAAGAAATCCGCGACGTTTTTTTTGAAACGTCGCGTAATGTATTCCGCGACGTTTTTAGAAACGTCGCAAAATGTTTTCCACGACGTTATTATTATTATTATTAATTATTTTTCCCATTTAATAATTTTTAATTTAATTTTAATAATTTTAATTTTAA
>JAOSBK010000008.1:12379066-12399869 GCA_027568895.1 Erythroxylum shatona
AGGTACTCTCTCATTCTTTTCTTTTTCAACCGAGCTAGACCCTTCTTCCCATTCAGTATTCTTTCCTTTACCCAGATATTTAGTCCCCCCTAGCACCGTTCTCTGTTGTTCACTAATTGTGGCCATTATCTAGGTCACTCCTTAGAAGAGGGTGGTGAGAGTCCTCTCTATCTCCAAAATTTTCTCTACAGCTCTTTCCACCACTGGAATCTTACTTAACTCTTCTCTGATTCCTTCCAATTCTTTCTCAATCGCTTCCATTTTACCGTCAGAGTTCTTCGGAGGCATGGCTTGCTGGCTTTGATACCAATTTCTGATAGGATACTACGTTATGTAAAAGAACAACAAGATTCAATTAACTCTTGTAGTATTACGGAAAAGGGAATTTCATAAAATGGTAGCAGCCTTTTGAGAGGACTGCGGCTCTCCTTAACAACAAACAAATTCACATGTCCTCACTCCTAGCGACAGCCTATATGTACCTTTTCCAAATTCGAAAGTAACGGCATAACAAACATAACAACGATAACGTAATGAAAGGGAAAGATAACAAAATGCCATATGTTCGCTCTAGGATCAGCCAACTGTCCCCTCATTCATGGGCCTTCTTTTCCTACAATACGTGAGTCGAATCACAGGTCTATCATATTCCAATAACAAAATTATTTTGCATAAAAAGCAGAGTTGTAAAAGGAAATTTAGTATAGCCAAAGATGAAAATTAACAAGTGACAAGTAGTTCATTTCGACTGAAATAACCCTGTACATGAAACAGCTGCAGCAAAGAAATTCATTAAACAAGTTTCAATCATCATACTGATCGGTATACAATGAAGAAGGAAGCATAACAGGTATTGAATCAGTGCTTGTGTTTCACCACTTTTCTCAAATATTGCAATCTTCCGGACAGTACCAAAAGCAGAAGATGCCTGTAACAGATCAAACAGCCACAACATATATGAGAATAGTTCACACCAAAGTAGCAATTCATGACGAAGAAATGAGTAAGGGCACTACTTACCGTGTGAAGGACATTCACTGTCACAGCATATTGCATATTTCCTATTGCAGCAAGGAGCACTTTACTTTTAGGCTCTTTCTTCTTTCCATCAGGACCTACAGGAGGCTGGAGATGACAGCTTGTTAAAGGATACATAACACCAAAAAAAAAAAAAGAAGTATTTAACAAAACAGTACACATGGAAGTACCTGCATAGGTCCCTCCATTGCTGTGGGATTTACAGGGAGATATGGATTTGTGTAGTCCCTAAAAGGTATCAGGCAACCACATGTATCAATCAAGACAGGCTGCTAAGCACTAGCAACAATCCCCATGCAGAAAACATTTAATACAAAAAACATGCTAAACAGAATAAAGAATAAATATAGTACACAGAGATATAAGAAAACATAAAAATAAGCAAAGGTCAAAGGATCACAAAAATGAACAGATTTAGAATATATGTACTGTGTAGGGTCCAAAAGAAACAAGAAAATATCAACTAAAGACGTACAAGGATGGCCCAAAAGAAAAATTTTGCATTGTGTGATCACTTTTCATTTATTTAGCTGATCAATCTTGAGTATTCTCTTGAGTATTCATGTCACATGATAGTAATAGACCTCTCAATTCATCAGGCAAGGAAAAGAGCTAAAATAATCAAAAAGTTTAATCATAAAAGAAGGAATCTAAAATAAATCTTCCAGGAGTCAAAGAAGCAGATAAGAAACTAATAGATATACTAAAAACAACACTTAAGGCAACATAAGAGCAAGCAATGCAATTTATAATATTTTTGTCGGATATGTAGTGCTTCATTCTAGGCAAAAGTAAGGTGAACTGTCTATGATGCCATGCACTACAGTCAAAAGATGAAGAAAATTACTAAGTGGACATGATATCACAGCTGTGTTCTGGCTACCAGGCTTCACTAACCCCTAGGAGACAAAAGCACGCACACCAATTAGCAAGAAGCCAAGTGCTGAATAAATAATGTAAACAAGAATAATGACATTTGGGTCACAGACAGGATAACAAATATTAGCATTGACAGCTTGGAACCTTATTTACCTGCTCCTATGAGATTGAAACTTGATATTAAGATCAATATGAGCAGAGTATGAAATCTGCAGATGACATGAGCCAACATGCTCAGGAAGTAAGTACCTGAATTGGTGTTACCATGGCAGGATAAAAGAAACAAAACTAAGAACATCTGACAAGTTCAAAATTCAAATTAAAGATGACTGTATTTATAATAATATGCATGCCTTGGTATGCTTCTTCCATCTAATGCATTCCTTGCGGAAGATGCAGTGTCAGCATCAGTGAATTGAATAAGTGCCTGTTAGTTCCGTAGGTTTAACAATGATCTGAAAGTGAAAACGAAAAACTCAGAAAATCAAAAGTAACTTATAACATGTCACCTGAAAACCAGTGGCCTTTTCAAAAGTGGCAATCTTGTGTACAAATCCAAAAGCAGAAAACACCTGGAGCACCATTCAATACAAAAACCTTAATACACAATAGTTAAAAGAATTTGAGAATACACGTTTTGGTCCATACCAAGAAGTGACTAATCAAAGGTAGAAAAGAAGGTCAATATATCAAAGATATGTGCATAATGGGAAACTGTACATGAATGCTCAATATAGACCATAGAAAGCAGTATGAAGTGTCCGACAATTCTCCCAAACTGTACCAAGCAGAGAAAATTCAATGAGGCATTGCCACAGTGATTCAACCATCTTGAAAATTTAATGACTTTGATGAATAAAAAAGAAAGAAAATGAGACAACCAGTTTGCTTGGGTAGTAGAAAGGTCTCACTTAAGCACAGGAGATGTGATCAATAGAAGCAAAACATTTCCAAAGCAAATTTCAGATGGGTCACAATCGGATTGCAGATTGCTATGCCATTTCACCACTCTTTTACAGGATGTCAAAGGAAGATGGATATTAAAAATCTGAATTGGCTTAAACTAACAAAGTACATTAAATTTAACATCTTTAAAGCAAACAAATAACAGAAATAGCACACAGTGAATAAAATTACAAACATAATCTGCTTTGCCATACAGAAAATTCTGGCAACAGTAATGTTTAGGACGCAAATGAATAAAGAGCAGGACTCCCATTATGGCACAAAACTAATGACATTAAGAATGTCACTCTGTGTCTTCAAAGACAACTTAGACATTGACTAGTGTGGCATGTACCAAAAATGACAATATTATTGTTTAAAGCTAGCCTCCTAAATATAGCTTCATCTTCCTTCAACAGAATATTCACCAGCTATCAAAACGAGCTCATTTCTAGCCTGCTTTGTTACATTCAGATGCCCTCAAATGAAACCATTAACTAAGTTGCCAGTAATAAAAATTAAATACCAGGTGAAGAAAACTTACCAAGTGACTTACATCAATGCTCATATCACCAGCTTCAACACCCTCAATAGTCACTAGTAACACATTTCCAGGAACATCGCCTGGACTCTTGTTGTTGACAATTTCATGTCTATTAGAGTACTGAATATAAACTGATTTACCACGAACCTGCGCTGGCTCTGAAGATGATGCATAGTACGATACCATTTGAATTGCCTGATTTAAGTCTGACAGCAAACAGGAACCATAAAAACACACAAATATTGTTTCAGAACAAAGAAAAAAAACTTGACCATGCACATAAGCAAAAAAATATACAACCAAAACCAATGCGCTAAGAGTATTCGTGTTATACGAATTTCCACTCCCATAAAATTTGAAATTTCTCGAGATTTTCTAGGGAAACAAACAAGCAACAAAAGATCCAAAGCTTACAAATTCGACAAAGGCCTGCTTCCGATTGGCGCCAACATTGCAATTGGTGTTGACGGTATTCCCGAAGGGCTTACACAGCTCAATTAACTCCTCCTCGGAGCACTCCCATGGCAAGTTCCACAGATGCAAAACCTTCCACGGAGTCTGCGTGTACCTGAATTGGGGCTGCCCGTAGGTTGACATCTTAGGGAGGAAATTTGAATCAGGTGGAGGCTGGTGTTTGTTTGGGTGTCTTGAAATTACCGGGAATTTTGTTTGGGGTTTTTGGGACTGGGATGTTCTTGTCACATGTGTATTTATGGATTTACCTTCTTGTCCTTTAAAAAATGGTGTGGCCCAATGTTTTGACGTTTTTCTAAGGGTAGTATGGGGAATGCAAAAAGTAACCTCTGAAGATTTCAACTCTGTTGCTTATGATATCAAAATTAAATTAATTGGTCCAACCCTAGAAAAATCAATCGAAGTACCACGCTCTCTCAAGAAGATTATTGTTTCCAATCCTTCTCAATATAACCGATCTAATCACCTCTCTACAGAGCCCTTTCGACACCATCAATTCTCAGGCACGCATTATCCGATCTTATCATTTTGTATGATCTTGGATTGTTCTTTTATCGTTGTGAGATCCTTTTATTTTCTGTAAATTGGGGTTTAATATTTCCTCTTTGATCAGATCTCGAGTTTTTGGTTAAGTTCAGCGAATTCTATAGCAAATATTTGATTTTTCCTTTATATTTTTATTTTTAATTGAAAATTGTGGCTTTCCATATTAAGTAAAAAGAGTGGTTATTCTGTTAATAGTTTATTTTAGAAGGGATTCTTTAGTTAAACCTCGAGAATATAACTTCATTGTATTGAAGTTGTGGTTGTGTTGTTGAGCCTTTGGTGTTACTTTTAGGTGTTCTAGTTTGGTATAGGTGTTAAATGTTTGGTATATTGCTTTAGTTTAGTACTCTAGAGTAAGTTCCAGTTTGTGTTTCTATTCTTGTTTGCTAAAGATTAATACTTGTTTATTGCATTGGTGTGGACCATGTGAATTCATCGTACTCTGTGCATTTGTTGCAGACGTTAGAGCTCTATGGTAATGTCGGGTCAGAAGAATAGATATGGAAAGCGGTCTAATTCTCAGTCTGACTATGATAGCGGGTCAAACAAGAGGAGAAATTCTGGCGATGATAGAGACCATTTTGTTATTGATGCACAGGATACAGTGTTTCGTTACCTTTGCCCTAATAGGAAAATTGGAAGCATTATTGGAAGGGGAGGGGAGATAGTCAAGCAATTAAGGGCAGACACGAGATCAAAAATTCGGATTGGTGAGACGGTCCCGGGATGTGAAGAACGGGTTGTTACTATTTACAGCTCTAGTGATGAGACAAATTCCTACGAAGATGGTGATAACCAAATATGTCCTGCTCAAGACGCTCTGTTCAGGGTACATGAGAAGGTTATTGCAGAGGATTTGAACGATGATGATGAATTTGAGGGTGGTCAGCAGGTCACTGCTAGACTTCTTGTGCCATCTGATCAAATAGGCTGTATCATTGGAAAAGGTGGTCAAATAGTTCAAAACATCCGTAGTGAGACTGGGGCACAGATTCGCATACTTAAGGATGACCATTTACCAAATTGTGCGTTGAGCACTGATGAGCTTGTGCAGGTACTTGTTGTAATTTCCTTTTTAAAACACTTGTATTTTATTTCCCCTTATTCCTTCTTGGTTCCTGACACATCTTACCGTAAGTAATTACTCTAACTGGAGTTACAAGATTAAAAACTATCTAGCTTTTAGTATTATTAAAAGTTGTGCTCTATTTTTTTTCATGTTCTTCCGTATATCCAAAAAAGTCACTTTTATAAAATCTACTGTGTTCTTTTTCTCTTCATATTGTGCAGAACACTTCTTGGACGAATTGTGATTAGTGACTCCTTTATATAATGTAACAGATTATAAAAGTTTTTTCTCAATGAATTTATGTCCCTTCAAATTGTTAACGTTTCATTTACTAGTCTTAAACTATCTCTTGCTCAGACCCTGCGTTTCAACGGGACTATCACCAAGTGTTGTTGTTGTTGTTTGTTTTAAACTATCCCTTAAAGAACTTTTCTTATGATAATTGTGCACTTCAGGTTACTGGTGAAGCTGGAGTTGTCAAAAAGGCCTTGTATCAAATGGCATCTCGCCTTCATGACAATCCATCACGATCTCAGCACTTACTTGTTTCAGCTGTTCCAAATGTGTATTCTTCTGGGAGTTCATTGATTGCCCCAACTGCAGGAGCCCCAATTGTTGGAATAGCTCCACTGGTGAATCCTTATGGAGGATACAAAGGGACTGCAGATTGGTCGCGGTCCTTATACTCTGCTCCAAGAGATGAACTTTCATCAAAAGAATTTTCACTTCGCATTGTTTGTCCTAGTGCAAATATTGGTGGGGTGATTGGTAAAAGTGGTGCTGTCATCAATCAGATCAGAAAGGATTCTGGAGCAATTATCAAAGTTGACAGCTCAACAACTGATGGAGATGATTGCTTGATATCTATTTCAGCTAAGGAGGTAAATGTTGATTTTCCTTATCTGTTCTTCCTAATCTCTGAATGGATTTTTTTTCTTGACAATCTGATAGTTTTTAATTTCTTCTATTCAGATCTTTGATGACCAATATTCTCCAACTATAGAAGCAGTCTTACGTCTGCAACCAAGATGTAGTGAGAAATTTGAAAGAGATTCAGGCCTTATATCATACACAACTCGTCTACTTGTGCCTACCTCCCGTATTGGTTGCCTTCTAGGTAAAGGAGGATCGATCATAAGTGAGATGAGGAAGTTTACTAAAGCTAATATCCGCATCCTTGGAAAGGACAACCTTCCCAAAATTGCTGCTGATGATGATGAGATGGTACAGGTAATGTGGAACGTATTACTGATGGCTAGGATTATATTTTTCTTATTTTGTAATTAACATCCATGATACTTTTCAAGTTAATGATTACCAGAAATCATGAATTTTGTTCTGATTTGTTAGATATCTGGAGACCTTGATGTTGCCAAGGATGCCCTTATACAAGTAAGTCAGCGATTGAGGGCAAATGTTTTTGATAGGGAAGGTGCAGTTTCTACATTCCTGCCAGTTCTGCCATATCTTCATGTTCCAGCTGATGGTTCAGATGGTTTGAATTATGATCCCAGAGACGGGAAAAGGCCTGGACGTGGGCATTCGTATTCTAGTGGTTATGGTTCAAGTGATTATGCTGCTAATGACACTTATGGTAGTTACAGTAGTTCACAGGTACATTAAGTATAAGACACCTAGGCACTTTGGTGTATGGTATTTTTTTTTCGAACTTGATTGAATCTTGGATATTTATGGATGTGTTCATCCCTGTTCTGCATGTTACAAACATGAGCTATTAGAAATGGATAGTAACTCTCACATCTTTGTTTTATAGCTTGGTGGTAGTGGAGGTGCTTATGGAGCATATGGAAGTTATTCCTCAGGCCGAATTGGTTCTTCTGGGTAAGAAAACTATTTACTCCTTGTACATGTCTTGTCTGTGTTTACAAAAAATTGGACCAGGCAGGACTATTCTCGAGAGTTGGCATTTATTGTAAAAGTTTTTCAGGAAGCAATTTATTTCATCCCTCAAAATTCAGTGAGCTGAGCTTATTTCATTACTATTTGAAGCGATGCATACTTTTTGTTGGCGCAAATCTTTTAATCTAACTTTTTTTTCATTCAGTGGTCACAGAAAGTGTTATTCATTACTTATCTGTGGACATCTTTATAGAGCACCGCCTTTCAGAACTTTAAATCCTGACTTGCAGCTGATATTACCAGGTTATCTGGCCAAGCCCCTGTTTCACGACGAAAAGATTATTACTAGGATTTGGTGATGGCTGTCTGCAGGTAGACTTGGTTCCCTTTGAATTCCTGTCTTTCTGAACACGACAATTTCAGCTGATATAGGCCCAGCATATACTAGAATATGATACTGTCAAAGCATAACCTATCCAGTCTCCCATTATATAGGGTTCTGATGCTCATATTTACCTTTGTTGCCTTCCCTGCCCATCCAAACAGCTGAGATATATGAAGCCTGAAGCCAGCCCACAGCCACTTTTGATGAAGCCTACTGCCTAAACCAGAAGACCAAGTGTACCAGGGTTTGACATACTCATGGCCCAACCTTGATGATTTCACCTAAGAGGACCATTTATATACGGAGAGCCTACTATTGATCATTGAAACTTGTCTCTCCCTGACAACAAATTACCAAGCTCTTATTGTGCTTCCATGAACCTCTTATTCTGGCATCTGCTTGTTTCCTCGTTTATTTAGTAGAATGTTTGAAAAGACCGCGTTATTCCCTCCTTTGACATTTGTATTAAGGACAACCAACTTCTTTTTGTTAGCTTCAATTTTCTAATACGTTGTTGGATTCTGCTAGTTTCTTTAAGATGTGAAAGAACTCTAATAGTGTTTGAACTGCAGGACTGGTGTTCTTCTGTATCTCCATAAGCAGGAAGCTTTGTTATCTTAACATCTGTATGAAGAAATTTGTTTTGGAGACTGCCCTTTTTATTATAACATATTTGGTTGGAATCTGAACTTGTGCAGTGTTTGTTTTGTTAACTTCAAGTGAACAGAATGCTTTCACAGATTTTACGGCTGCAATTTAAGGACATTTGTAGTAATGGAGCTTGGATATGCCTTTGTAGTGATCTTGAATGCTTTACTTTGGGTCTTGTAGATCAGGATTCATGCGCAGAAAAACTTATGTCGCTGCCATCTAAGACACTACCTTAGTATTGGGCTTGGATATAAGGAGATAGATTGACTGCGAATTTGCATGCCTGCCAGGACATCATAACCAGGTTTACACTCTGAACACATGTGGACTTGCTGCATTTTACATCTATTAGCTATTCCCGTGTCTAAAAGATAAGTTGCTCCTTTGCAATTTTCTCCTTTTGGTTTGTCCCGTCAAACCTTGGACACAATTATACTCGTGGTGGGAGAATAGAAGTCAACTATTAGAATTTCTTCAAGTTCTTGTGCCACAGAATGTTCTTCAGTGTTCATGTAGGTTCGGGGTGGCTAAAAGATGAAAAAGGTAATGCAGCATATTTCCTTCCCTTCTCTCATCACTTTTTAATTGATGTGGTAGGTTTTGTGCTATGAATTGTCCGTTGGAAGTATAGCTCTAATTGGTAGATTGTTGTTTTGTGTGATATATTTGACAGGTTGAAGGTAAAGAGTGAAATAAGTAAAAACCTACCTGGGTAGCTCGAGATGCTCAATTAGGATACTAGGTGAACCGGAAATGAGTAGATTTCATTGTTCAAAAAAAGAGTTGGCTCCAAGAGAGCCCTCCCGTTAAATTGACAACCCGGATGGTTACTTTTGCCTCGTATCTTCTGCATTTGGCGGATTATTACTACGCTTACCAAAACTCTCTAAACAAACTTCCTTTTTTTCCCCCATTGCTTTCAAATTAAAGGGATATCTTATTATGCACGAGGTATTTGGGGGTTGGCACGGTGAATAATGTATAATTCAATTGTTCTCGTCATTATTAGACGCATGTTGTTTAATTGATGGAGCCAATTTGAACTGAGAATGGAATGCAAACTAGAGATTTTCAAGTTGGGGGCAGAAGAAAGAGTAAACAAGATAATTCTGCGGTAGTAAGCCTTTTACCCGTAAAGGAACAGAAGAATGTGTATGGAAAGGAGTGGTGTCTCGTCTCTTTATACACTTACATGTGAACTTAATGTAATGAAATAATTGTTCACTCATCTTCATATATCAGTATCATCCAAGAGAAGCGCATTTAAACCAATGGAATTTATTGATCTAAACGGGTGATTCCCACCTGCCTACTTGGTGGATTAATCCTTCAACATAACTACATTTTGATTAGATTTACTCACCTAGTTCAACTACCCTTTAAAAAAGCTCTGCATGTTAATGGCCAGAGACCTCTCAATTACCGCATGTGAAGAGTGTTTGCAAGCCTCTTAAATGACGACTCTTTGAGTAACAGAATGGGGTGACGCTACTCAGATTTACTTGATAGGAATGGATCTCCTAGGCTTGGTTTGGTATGCATGTGTCACATCCGTCTCCATGAGCTCCCCGTATTACTCAACTTTTTCTGTTACTTTGCTGGATAAGGACACATATTGGACAGTTTCAGAGTTGCCTTCACTGTGCAAAAGCAAGCACCATTAATACTCGTACAGTTACACATCAGTGTTTCTTCTATAAACAACACTCCACCTCATGATAGGATTCTGTCTTGCTTCAAAAGCCTATTCGTCCGAGCTCTGCCAGGAGTGCCTTCTTGTCCAATCTGCTTCTTCTTCTCTACTAGTTTCCCAAGCTTTTAGAGTTGTCTGTCTCTTGTTTTTAGATGTTCCTAGCAAAAGTGCTGTCTTCCTCCTTCGGGAAAGTCCCTGCCCTTCCCTTCTTTCAGTTTTATAGCATTCTGGGGGCTAAACTACCATTGGTTGATGATAGGATTGTTTGTTGCCTCTTTTTTCCAGTAAACAAAATTATTTACATTTTTTTGTCTTCTGAAGTGACGTTTCCAATCCTATCTTGAGGCTTCTTTTTCATCTTGGATCTTGCATGTGGGAATGAGGTTATGTGGTGCAGCCAAGGATGACTTGCCGGCAAGATATGCATAGTAGAGTTACAGTACATGGTCACACATACATACTTTCTACAACTAGTATAAACTGGACTTCTCCAAACCTGATACGCCCTATAGCTTGTTGGCAAGTCGTCCATGGCTACTCAACTGCCTCCTCCTCTCATGCAAGATTTTTGATGATAACGTTCTTGGTTTAATGTAAATGGGGGATGTACACGCTCTCGTTCAGACAACATTCAGATCAAGCAAATGAAGTAGGTCACATTCATATATTTTTTTACCACGTTATGTTCTGAGTTGTCCTTTTTTTATGTATTTATTTTATTACTTATTTTTATATTTACATCTATTCCTATTTATTTATTATTATTATCATTATCCTTGTTATTTTTATTTTCTACGTAATTTTGAATTTTTACAGATCCTAATTCTTAGAGTAACTTTGATTAGAAGAATGTTACTGTTGTTGTATGTTGAGTTGCTTAGTTTCTAGTTTATAATCTTTTTGTCTTATTCTTTCCAATTTTGTACCTAAGCCATTCAACATCTTTGTTAGTGTATATTGGGTACTTGCTCATCGTCTTGCATCTGCTTCTATTTCAGGATTATCTTGGAACCTGTCGCAGGACATGAACTAGACCAAAAGACACGACTCTAACAGAAGAAAGTGACAGCTACCCGAGGCTTACATTGAAGAGAAATAGCTGGGCATCTAGCTCACCCTTGCTGGTCCAGCTATAAGCTATTTTTGCCGAGTCACATGCAAATGCACATGTCAAGGAAAAAGGTAAAACTTGTATTGATGTTCAGCTAAATTGACTTCTCAATGTTCAGTGGTTAAAAGCAAGGTGGATTTCTCGATATGTGCGTGTCATCCTTGCCAGAACTGGCCACGTACAAAAATATCTCTGTTCTGGGATATACATTGTTACTTCTCTTTATCCCACTGAGATTGCTATTAATGTTAACATAGCACGAAACATCATGAAACATACAACAGAGAATCAGAGAGTTACCTTATTGGCATGGTCATAAATGCTGTTTAATGTGAATAAAACTTAAACCCTGAATCCTTAATCAGCTTCAGAAACTTTCTCCTAGTTACTTTTAGGGTAGGAATTCATATCACAACGTATTATTGCGTAGGAGATGCTTGGAAGGCCACACTTCCCTTTCCATTCTGACTGGTGAGAAAGGCAGGGGCCTTTATGGTATCTCCGACTATTTGTTAGTTGGAAATGGGGTATTGTCTGTTTCTCTACTCTTTGGTAATGCTTATTTGTTGTACTACCTAGGAAAGTTTTAAGCCAATATTTTTTAGAATCTCTGCAAGAAATGCAGATTTTACCTTAATTGTCCCTATTCCTTAGGTCAATGTTATCATACTTGGACCTGTACCAATTTAAACTTTTTCTTTTGTTTCAAAGAAATTGCTTCTACCACAATTACAGTCAAAGTGAAAACTGATTGTTTACAAATTTCTATGGCTGCCAAATACGAGAACAAGGCCTATTACTTCCTCATCTCAGCAATCACTGAATACTTCCATAGATTAACATGAACCACTTTGAACAGATCCTACTACGCGTAGAATGGGCTGGGATATGCATATAGAAAGCATCTGCTACACTTGGGACACCAGCTACTATCTGTCGAAACCTAACAGATAGAATCACACCAAAGTAGAGGTAAAATGATTATCATCTGTGTTGTTAGTTTGAACGACATAACAATTCCATAAGTTCTCCGGAGTCCAGATTTTCAATACTAACACAGAACAGGAAGTTCCCAAGAAACATGTAAACTATCAAAGAATTTGCCATGACTGCCTTATCTCAGAAGAAACTGCGGCCTTCGATTACTTCACATGCACCACTTTGATCATTCCGTATTACCATAAGAAAGGATGGAATTGAGCTATTTATGCAACCACCTACGAAGATAGAATCGGACTAAAACAAAGCTAAATTATTCATCACCTTTGTTCTTAGGATGGAAGAGATGACTCTTCCATATGTTATACATAGTTTAGTGCGTTTTCAATGTCAACTCGTAACAGAAAGAACTTAATCTCCAAGAAGCATCTAAACTGACACGGAAAGGCAAGTAAATATTGTGAAGGCGTACTGAAAACTAACATCCATACCAGGTAGGAGCAAATATTAAAGAATATATATGCTACAGAGTTAAGAGGCCTTCTCCAACCAGCAAGCCAAGCATGAGAACAAGGAGGCCAATAGTCACACATTGGGTGGAGGAGATGACAGTTTGCGAGTAAGCAGACAAGGTGATTGCTGCGCCAACCAGACCAATTGATAGAGCTTTCAAGTTGTGATTCATGTTGGATTTCTTCTGTTCTATTCTCTTCTTCGTTTGATGTTAGCAACACCTACTCGAGAAGAGACCGAGACCTTGTCAATTAGCTTTACTTGCTACCAAGAATATTCCAGTTATCAATGAACTATGTCTATGTCCCTTTACACAACGCTAAGGCCATCTTCAAATATAACAAGTCAACGTTTGGTAGATAGGTATGACACCAATTATTCTCAATTTCAATTACTTTTTGAAGGTATTCTCTTTTCTTTTAGTTGCGTATTTTGTATATATATTATTTATCAAAGTTTTTTAAAAAATTATTCAAGCTCTTATGCGCAGGGCAGCTCACTGCAACACGTCTTTCTATGACTGTGATGTAATAAATTAATATTAGCAACACTATGATACCCTAACTAAGATCAAGGAAGTCAATGCTTTGAAACGCGTGTAACGATTACAAATGAGAAGAGGCTTTCTGAATCTCCCTTGAATAAATATTAGAATAAGAAACATAAGTAGTTCCATTATAAAGGAATTATTAGAAGTTAATAAATCATAAAAATGATATTTGTCAAACAAATTGATTTATTAATTATTAATTTATACATTTACATACCAGCATTTATATGAAAAAGTATAATAATATTTAACATATAAGCTAATTTATTTTACTAACAAATAATCATATTTTATTTATTTATTAACAATTAGTAATATATTTATTAATTTCAACTAATCATTTCATTAAATTTTTTCTTATCAATTGACTAATAAAATTGTAAGAATTATTTATTAAATTATTTTTATCAATATTTAATAATATATGTCTTTATGATCAGCAGTATGATTGAATTTTTGTTTTTTGACTTATAATTCATAATTATTATGAATACTATTAATCAATTCATAATTGCTGTTGCGTTGTTGTGTACTATTAATCAATAAATTTGAAAAAAGTATGAAATATAAATATCTTATTATGAGTAATAATTATTTGGCACCAACATTTAGCCCAATAGGTAGATGAGATCAAAAAAATATTTAATAATAACTCTAAATTTTAACGAAATGGTATGACAAAAACAATCAATCAACAGTAATGTTACATTTTATAAGTCAAAAAAACATAAAAATAATTAATTAATACTGATACTGAATCTAATATTTCAATAAGAAAAGAAATATTAATTAGTTTTGATGCTAAATCTAATGGATTGATTCCAAAAAATATTAATCATTAATTAGTTATTAGTAGTAAAAACGTAGTTAATTAACTATTTATAAAAATATGAATTTTATACAAAATAAAAAATTAATCATCTCATTTGCCAATATTATTACATAATAAAGTTTAATGAGACACTTGATTTATTATCATATAAAAAATAAATATATTCATAATTACTAAATATGATAACTTACTTAAAATATTAAATAATATATATATACACACACACACACACACACACACACACAAAAGAAATTTTATAGTTTTGTTATTAAAAATAAAAATCAGTCACATTAATGAAATATGAGAAATTGGATATCTTAATTATTAGTATTATTAAATAACAAATTAGAATTTAATTAATTATAATATAATATATTGTTAATCATTAATATAATAAATTATTATTATATTACTATATTATTATACTTTAATATAAACAACTTCACACGAATATGATAAAATCAATAAGTTTATTTATTTAATACGATTCAGATTGTGATTTTATTACTTTCAATAATTCTTTGTGACATAATTATATATGGTGATTTATTTTTTAAATAAAAAAAACCTAATAGTAATAGGTTTGGAGGATTTGCGAGTAAAAATAAAATGTCTTCAACTAATTTTCAAGCAATAAAAATTTTTAATGAAAAGAGAAAAACTGTATGAAAAATTAATATTTTTTATCTATAGGATTACAGTTAAGTTTAGCTTCACGTTCAACTAATGTTATAAATATCATAAAAATGTTAGAATTGCATTTAGTTATGGTATGATATGATATTTGTATTGTTCAATACTAGATACTGTTTCAAGTAATTTTTAAAATTACAAAATATTCCAACAATTTATTATGCCATATAATTTTTAAGTTTACATCTACCATATCTCCCAAAATCATAATCATAATAATATAAATATGAAATAATAAATATCTCTTTATTTCTATTAATATTACTTTTTATACATTTCATATATAAATAATAACCAAAATTACTATAAGAAAAAGGATCATTTAATTATCATACAAACATAAAACTAAGAATAATGAAAAGTATTTAAAATGTTACAATTTTCATTATATAATAAAGAATAATTAAGTCAAAACATCATATAGTAAGAATAATATATGTCTATGACTCTATAAGCATTACAATAAGAAGTATTATAATAAGAGTTTTTACGAAGGAATATAAATAATTAGATATAAAACTTGAAACAAAAATATTTACAGTTGAAAGTTTTATATTTATATATCATATGTAAAATTTAACATACACATAAAAAAACAAGTGAAATTAAAATAAATGAGAAATGAAAAACTTGGAACTTTGTTGAATGGAATATCTACTTAAATTGTATTGATCCTAATTTGCATACGATGTAAAATCTTTACGATTGAGAGGATTTTTATCATCATTACTATTCAAATTCATTATACCAACTTACATATCAATACTTTTTCATCTAAGGTTATCTTCGAAGTCATCTCATCTATCAACCTAAGTTCCTAAAAAACCTAAAATGCTAAAAGACTAATATAGTTAAGGCAAATTATTGGATCTATAGAACTACTAATTTTATTAAAACTCTTAGTAAACAAATAAAATTAAATTATTAAAAAATTATAAGACATTATATTCAGCTTAATAAACAACAACAACAACAACAATAATAATAATAAACAACAACAATAATAATAACAACAACAACAATAACAATAATAATAATAATAACAATAACAATAACAACATATCTTTCTCAAAGTTTTAAGTTGTATTGAACAAAACCCAAATTGTTAAATTTTTTGTATTTTAATCTATTTATTTTCTTAGAATGATTGAATTCAAATATGCTCCAATTCTTTTTACACCTTATTGCACTCCCATATTGATTCAGAATTTGAATTGTAAACCTTGCAATTCTGAAACACCATTTTTTAATTGATTTTACTAAGGAACTGTAAGGCAATAAAAGTAATCTTGTAAAGTAAATAAAGTGATGATTATTTTCCAATAAGTAACAAAAGTGAAGAATATATATATGTATTAAGTTTATCTCTTTAATAAATTACAATGGTCATCTCAAAATCACTAGACACACCTTTGTATACCTCTATTTTTGAGTTAAACACATCCTCATATACCTCTATTTTTAAGTTAATTAGATCTCGCATCATCTCATGTATAATAATTATTATGATATTTAATAATATTTCCCTATTAACTTTAGTTTTTTACAAATTTTGAACTAAAATAGACATTATAATTTAAAAAATATCATGGCAGCAAACAACAAAGAGGAAAGATGTCTTTCTCGTATGATTTACATATACAAGGAAGACTTATTTTTCATATTGACTTTAATTATTTCCTTTGTCCTCTCTAAGTTATAATAAAAATAACTTATTATTGCCTTCTTATTGCTATTAGTCAAATAAAGAACTCTCCCTAAAGGCCTATAAATTCGGACGAAAAATTAACATTTGGATCAAGATTCACAATCTTCAAGTATAACTCTAGAAACCTCAATCACAAACATAACATATTGAGATGAAATCTACTTATCACCTGAAAACATTTTTCTTAGCTCTTTCTTCATTAAAACAAAATCCTAAAGTGAGTAGAAATTAGTTGCAAATTTTCAAATAGCAGGATGATACAGATTCCTACAATTGGTAAAATCATTATCATCAACTTCTGGACTTGCTCACAATTATAGATGAACTTGTTCACTTTTCTTGCTCTTTGCACATTTTCATTAATGATAGGAAAGTATCTAGCATATCATATATTTTCTAACATCAGGTCAATACAATCTGTAACACAAGTAAAAAGAATTATACCTACTTTGTATCCTTTTTTAGCCACTTTATAAGGATAATCGTTATCAATAATGAATTGTATAATATTTTTAGGTTTAACTTCATTTATAACTCCATCAAATATTTGAAACAAAGTATCAACATTTCTAACAAGGTCAAATGCATCAATAAACTTTTAAAATATCTTCCCCCTAGTAGAATAAACCAAAAAATTGATAGTAGGCTTATATCCTCTATTTGTTACAACCACACATAATTGAACATCTATAGGTTGCCCAATTCATTCTTTTTTTCATTCTTCAAATAATTTTTTATTTCATAAATAGAGACGCTCAGAAGATTACCCCTTTAATCATCAATTGAATGAGCTTTACATCATACACTGTAAAAGGCAATAGCATCCACCGAAGGTTAGTAATAATAAGACTAAGTAATATTAGACGATACACATGCATTAGACTACCATTTAGTCATTGTCATGTCCATATTATAAATAACTTCTTTAGAATGCAAGGGACTATGATTGATGGTTAACCTCTAAGAGTTATTTGTGGTGAAAATATTTAGACACATGTATTCTTCTTTTCATCTCATCAGGCCCAATAATCCATTCTTATTGAGTAGGATACTACCTTCAACATCCCCAATATCATCCTTAACACTGTACAAAGAATTTCCATTATTAATTTCGTAGTACAATCTTTGCCTACTATCTTTCTTATGTTGATACTCTTCAAGTAAATTTTTTATTTACCATTTCACGTCATGGTTAGCTTTCTTACAAGGCTCCATACGACCTTTAATCTTATTTAAATGCTTATTTAATTTGATGATTCCTCCACCTTCTAAGTATTTGTTGAAATACAACAAATAGTATGGTTCTTTATACTAGGAACTAATCTAGTATGAGCCTAGGTTTGATTATCAAACCTTCCTAAACCTAAAGAGGATGAATTATTAGGACTACTTGAACTTCTCTTTATTTATCTTTAAAAATAAATAAAAATATGTGTCAAAATTAAATTAATAACTTCATATCAAAAATAAATTATATATATACGAAGGTAAATTCATTTAAATTGACCATAGTTGATAGTTAGGTCATTGACTTCTTAAAATATAGTAACATATGAACAAATACTAACACTTTTACAACATTAGTTTTAAAGATAATTTTTGAAAAAAAATTAAAGTTAAAAAAGTCCGCTAACAAACTTGAAACACATGACAACTAGAATATGCAAAATGTGATTTATTGGACAACTTAGATGAAAAATTATAGTGCAATTTATTATGTTTTGTTTAATAGCTTAGTGGTTATAATAATGATCTTAATAATTTACTTTTTCAGGTTGTTATTATTCAAATTCAATAAAAAATCTCACAATGGGCTTTATAATTATGTAATTTGTTTCAAAGTAATATTAGACAATACCTAAAATTCTCAACTGTGCATTTCAAAACTCATATATAACAATGTATAATGTGAAAAGTGAAATTATATGGAAACATGGATGAACATTTTTCCAAATCCAAAAATTTTGTCAAGCACTTTAGCACAATTTTACAAAGCCACCATGTCTATATTAGCATCGACCAAACGTTCACTTGTAATTTATAAGCCAACCAAACCAACCAATCTTATGAATTAGCTAAATAAAGTCATAATAAAGATCACGATAAACCAATCTTATCCACATTTCAGTTTTCACTTGAACGAAACCAACTCTTTCTTGCGTTATGCCCATGGTAAAAGAAAACTTCTTAGAGACCCAGTACATCGTCCAAACAGGCACTCACTCAAGATCAGGAAATAATGGTGTGGTGGATTTATCTTCGAAAAGGACCAAAACTGTGGAATGGGGGCGATGGAGTGGCTATTGAAACGAGGACACCGGTGTTATGGTTCTTTTGAGAAAAGCGAATTTTGGGTTTTAGGGAGTGTTGAGAATTTCAAGAAAAGAAACAGAGAATACTGAAAAAAGAGAGTAGAGAATTAAGAGCGAGAAAGTCTCTGTTATTCGTTACCTCCTCCAACGACTATATGTTACTATCTTGATGTTTTTATAGAATTGAAGCATGATAAGTGAATAAAAGAGAAAAAAAGTAAAAAGTTTTGCCTTAGAATATTATATATTATTATTGATAGCAACAAGCTTATTATATAGAGATGAAATGTAACACAAAATATTAGATATTTGCTAAAGATTGCAATAATATCTCTAAACTTATTCCTAAAATCAAGCACTAAATATCATAATCAAATTTACCTAAGATCTGATTAATTTGACCATTTATTTCGTAAGAATCTGCAACCTAAGAGATTTTTCAACAAACTCCTCCTTGCCTTAGGAGTTGCAGGATTTTAATGTCAAAATAATTCATCCTCTTGATATATTGCTTTTGTCTCTTCATTTTGTGACTTGCAAATCTTCTCCATGTGCCCAATTTATCCACATTTTCTGTGTTTGATATCAAGCCTCTACCAACATTTTCTTTATAGGTGATTTGTTTTTTTGCAATATGGGCATGGTGGATATAAATCATCATTGTTTCTATTGTTGTTGTTGTCAATCATGTTGAAACTATTTTTTTTGTCTCCTCCTGAATTTTCTTCTTTTCTTTGTACATCTTGATTTGAGTCATTGTAGAATTTGTTGGCAATGAAGGCACTTCATAGTCTTCTTCCACAACTTTCCAAACATCCATAGCATCAAGATGAGCTTTCATTCGAACAGCTCAAACTTGATAGTTTTCACTATCAAAAATTGGTAGTGCACTTTGAGGCCATTGTGATTCAATCTCCATTGCTTGAAGATGATTATAATTCTTGTTATAATTTTGGGTTGTAAATCTGGTTTGTGTTTTGGTTTCGCTCATCTCATAGGTCCCTCATGACAAATGCTCTGATACTATGTTGTTTTTATAGCGCTAAGGCATAATAAATGAATAAAAGAGAAGAAAAGAAAATGTTTTGCCGTAGAACACCATATATTATTATTGATAGCGACAAGCTTATTATATAGAGCTGAAATGTAACAGAAAATCTTAGATATTTGCTAAAGATTACAATAATATCTCTAAACTTATTCCTAAATTTAAGCACTAAATATCATAATCAAATTTGTCTAAAATCTGATTAATTTGATCATTTATTTCGTAAGAATCTGCAACCTAAGAGATTTTCCAACATATCATAAGTCGCTACGACGCCATTTGGGTTTAGTACTGTTCATTGCCTTCTTCCTCCTACAGCCTGGATCGTATGTCAGCTTCTTCATGGTTTGCCATCAACTTCTACTCCTATCAACCGGTGAGGAATGAAAATCTGGACTCTACTCTGGAGCTATTGTGGTGTGAGCTAGACTGCTGGAGTAGCGGTGAGCTACATGACGATGGAGGTTTGGTGCGTGGTGATTATGAGAGTCGCCAATTGCATGGCAATGTGCAAGACATGGGTGAATCTGTGACTGGATAGTTAAAGAGAGTGAGATCCGAGAGGACTTGAGAGAACGGCAGTCTCGATACAGGGGTTAGTGGTTAAGGTTAAGAAACTTTTTAGTTTTACAATTGAATCCTACATTTTAATTTTTTTGTAGATTTTACTGGTATGAAATTCGTATTTAGAATACCAGCTAGTGTCAGTCTTGGTATAGTATTGTTTGCTTCAGGATTATTATTTTTTAATTGGTGCATGTATCCATCGATGTTTGGTTCCACTTCTATTTTTTTGTTGCAATTTTCTGTTTTCATTTTCAGTTTTTATTTCTGTTTTTCTTTTAAATAAAAACATGTTTAGTTGTTAATGTTAATGTAGTTGTATTTTTATCACCGATAATAATTACATTTTAGATAATATTTTAAAAAAATTATTTTTAATTAAATAAATTTATTTAATCTTTTATATAATATTTATTAACAAATTATTAATAAAATTATGTTATTTTAAT
>JAOSBK010000008.1:12418931-12432040 GCA_027568895.1 Erythroxylum shatona
TATGACCTTTCTTGTTGCAATTATAGCACTTCCCTTCAAATTTCCTACTATTGCCATAGTTCTTCGAACCTCCCCCAACATGAGTACTCCTTTTGCCTTGATGACTTGTTGCTTCATCACTATTATTTTTGGATCCACTGTAGCTATGATGCCTAGAATTCCACCTGCCTTTGCTAGCGTAGAGTGCTTTCTCTTGACTCTTCAGTGAAACTCCTCCCATTTGATTAGCCAATACTTGTTGTCAAACAAGCAAATTTTCAATCTCAACAAGTGATGGTTGATTTTTCCATCCTTATTTTGCAGCAACAAAACTTCTGTATTGAGGATTCCACCTCTTCTTTAATAGTTTACTAAGGGCTTTTAGTTAATCACTCTCAAATATTGCCTCCATTTTTGTATCTTTTGCTCTGTCTAGACTGAACTGAACATGAAAAAATTCCACCTCTTCTTTGTAATCATTCGAATTTGGTAGTAACGCTTCATCAAATACCATATTTTTGGATGTGTAGCACTTCTTGGTTGTAGGATCACAACACTTTCATCCTTTTCTTTGATTCTTATGTCCTACAAAGATATATCTAGTAGCCTTCTTGTCCATATTGTTACGCAAGTGGTAAGGAATAAAAACATAACATAAACATCCAAAACCTTGAAAATATCTAACAGTAGGTTTTAAACTCCGTAATTTCTTAGAAGGTGAAAGAAAAGATAACCTTTTGTTGAGGAAGTGCATTGATCACGTAGGTTAAAGTCTGTATTGCTTTCACCTAAAAAAGTCCCTTTTTATGAAGCATACTATAACATAATTTGGCCAAGTGCCTGCTCTTCCTTTCCCTTACACCATTTTTCCATGAAGTGTTGGCACATGTAAACTAATGGCATATTCGGCACTCCTGGAGTGATCTTGAACACTCATCTGAGGTATACTCTCCTCTGTTGTCAGTACGTAGATATTTGATTATCTTATCAACCCCTGCTTCAGCTGATTCTTTGAAGTTTTCAAATTTTGAAAAAGTTTCAAAATTTTCCTTCATGAAATACACGGACACATACTTAGAAAAATCATCAATACATGTCACCATGTACTTTATTCTACCAATGGAAGCTTGCTTAACATGTCCAAACATATCAGAGTGAGTGCCTGTTTGGATGTGCTTATATCAATAAAGCTTTTGTCAGTAGAGTTTTTCTAAAAAAAGCTTTTCTAAGAAGTCAGTTAACTATTTGGCTATCATTTTAAAAAGAGCTTTTTTGAAAGAGTTTCATACAACAGACTGTTTGGCAACATAAAAATAAAAAGTACTTTTAATTTGAACTATATTTTATTTTGTAATACAAATAATTTATGTATATAAATATTATTTAAAATATATTAAACAATATGCAAAGCACAATATATTAATTATTATATAATTTTAAAACATATGAAACATAAATGAAAATATATCTAGCCAAATCTTTTATATGAATTATAATATAAGTAAAACTAATATCAAAAATAAATATTAAAACTTATAAAAAAAGTCAAATAATATTATATAAATCTCAAAATAAACTTGAAGATGTGTTTGTGGGTATTGTGAAAATTATGTGTAAAAATATAAGAGTAAAGGAGACTAAAAATAGGCTCATTAATTGATATGAAAATTTACCTGAAAAAATTATTTTTAAAAAAGCTCCAAATTTGAACTTTTCAAAAAGTTATATTTCAGCTTTCATAAAAGCTATTTTTATGAAAGAATGTATTTTTCGATTTTACAGTCAAATATTTATTTTTTTAAAAACAACTTTGACGGTGAAAAAAAAGCATTGTTTACCCTCCAAATGGTGAAACATTCAGGTACTAAGACTTCATTCTTCACTTCAGCAGCTTCCGAGTATTAGCTTTTCCGCCATATTCGGAATTTAAAGATTGATTCAAAGTCCAACCGATTATAGGATACACATGATCTTTTGCACATGTACTTGTAATAACTGAAGTTGTTTTTCTACCTGGATATCAGAAAGCTGATAACATGGAGAACATTTGTGTTTTTTTTTTCTCGTCTTCTAGCTTATTTCTTCATTTGTTGCTCTGTGTATCCTTTTTTCTTGTCTATCATACAATTAAGCGGATTGGTTGATTACTACTTCTGCCGTCTTACACCAACTCCATATCCAGACATATAATAGTTATATATTTTTTCTTGAGACAAGGGTTTAATATAGTTAACAACGGATTGGATGGAAAATGTTTTGTTAAATAAACTTGATCATGATGGCATGCAGATGAATAAGGCTACACTTGTTATCTTTGGAGTTTATACTTAAATTTTCTTTTATTTGCTCAAGCTGTGCAGATAACTCTTTTAAGTGGATCGGTTCCATGGTTAGCTTGTCAGTCAACTGCCCCGATATTCCATAGCTAGATCCAGAGTGGAATTTACTCCTGCTAATCGGGAATGATATGCAACTCCTCTTATCTTTAGCCACTAAAAGAAGATAACTACTTTTTCCACTTTGGGACACAATGTTTGATGGAGTTGGAAGATGCACTGGCATCACAAGCTTGTTAAAGTATCTTTAACTAATATAAAGCTAACAGAGCAGGTATTCTTGTTCATTTTTCATAATAAATAAATTCTTGCTCTCTCTAGATTTAGTAAGTTGGCCATGTTGCATGCACAACACGAACTCTTAACTTGTGGCTTAATTTTGGCAGTAGGGTTCGCATGCCACTAGCAATTGGTAAACTACTTCTAATACTATATTCCTTGTGACTATTGGAGCATGGTTGCCGATTGAGAACATGCACGTATATAAATGCCCCTCCGAGCCCTCTGTCAACCATGCACATTATTGAAGTTTGCAAGTCGAAGATTTATATTACCATATTCTTGGAAGACTTACTCTTGTAAAGTCCTGCAAAAAGCAAGAATGAAGACAGGATCTATTGAGCTTGCCGACGCTAATAAGAGCTCATCCACCCCAAAAAGTGTGATGAACCGAGGGGTGTCCATACTAGACTTCATTTTGAGGGTGGTTGCTTTCATTGGGACGCTTGGGAGTGCAATAGCCATGGGAACAACCAATGAAACACTTCCTTTCTTCACGCAGTTCATACGTTTCAGGGCCCAATATAATGATCTTCCAACGTTCACGTAAGTACTTAGATGTGAAAGTCGCTATATAGTACGTGGAACTTGGGGGAGGAAAGTACTTTGAAAGGCAAATATTAACTCCCGATTATACTATTTTCATGAACAGGTTCTTTGTGGTAGCCAATGGGATTGTGGGCGCCTATATGCTTCTTTCTCTTCCAGTTTCTATCTTCAACATTGTTCGGAGCAGTGCACAAAACACTAGAATTCTCTTGGTTGTCTTTGACACGGTATATTTCCTTAGATATCCTAGGAAGAATGCTATTTGTTTGTTAAAACAAACAAACAAGCATGCTGTCAAGTATCAACGCAGTGTACGGGAAGATGAATCTATGATTTGCACAAGACTTCCAACCTTTGCCTTGAATCAACAAAATATGCTTCTGAAAACTTTCTGCATGCTCTCAAACACACATACACACACAAATATATATACGAATCTTAGAATTTCTGAAATGTAATATTCAGTCGCTAGCATAGCTTAACTAAACCGACATAACAAGATAAGCAAGAATTGCTTCTTGGAATTGTTCAATTAGCGCATTTACTATTTGAGTTATTTTTGACGTCATGTAGGCAATGTTGGCTCTACTAACTGCCGGAGCTTCTGCGGCAGCTGCTATAGTTTACTTGGCACACAAAGGGAATGTCAGGGCCAACTGGTTTGCCATCTGCCAACAGTTCAACTCCTTCTGCGAACGCATATCTGCCTCTTTGATCGGATCCTTTGTTGGGATGGCTGTCCTCGTCCTGTTAATTTTATTGTCTGCCGTGGCCCTTTCTCGACGTAAATAGAATAACTTCACTCAAAAACACTAGTTATGCTTTGCTAATTATCGGTATAAATGCATGCGTGCAGGATTATGGTGTGCATGAGTGAGCAGTGCGACTGCTTCATGGTTCTTCTGGTTTGATTTGTAATATTTTCTTCTCTTCTTCCATGCCATCTGTTACCTAGAAAATCATATCTTAATGCCATTGAAAATCTTCTGTTGTTAGTCCATTGAATTGTCTTTCAATTAGCAGAGAGGCCAGGACATGTGCATATACCACGCCAAAGTAGTTGTCTCACAGGTTTTAAGTGTAAATACCATCTTAACGATGGTTAATATCATCAATTAATTAGCTAAAGGATCACCGGATCTCTTATGCATCACTTTCACATCATGATATTGACAAAAGTATAACAGAATTCCTTTTTTCCTGGTCTAGAAAACTGAAGTAGGTCTGCATACAGAAAAGAGGAAGCAAACCAGCCTGCTTTTTAACCTTCTCGTTCCAACTGGCATTCTGAAACAAGAAAACCGCTCACAAATTCACCTTGTGCGGAGCTTCCATAATATTGACCCTTTTCGTAACTTTTTATGGCTTAATTTGAGCAAGAATGGCACTGGTATAAGAGCATTTATGATGATGCATCTGCCAGGAAATGTCTGTAAACGAGGAAATCCCGGTGGTTAACTTAGTCATGAGTGAAAGCAAAATGTGTGCGGTTGTTTTTTGAGAGTCTCTCAATTTTCGGTAGGGAGTAGATCATTTGACCATATCCAAATACGTTTCCTCACCAAAAGTCCGTATAGTTAAGATTGCAATATTTACGTCAAACAAACTTTAACATTTGAATACTTGAAGCTCATCCATTAATCCTATAATTCATAGACAAAAGGAAAACAACCAATTGTATTACCCTTTATGCATGCACAAGGATTAGGTAAATCCCAATATACGCAGATGACAACTTGACAGCTGGTCCTCACCCTATGCTAGTTAGTGATCCTTCCATTCCTGAATTTTAACTTAGACTTCGAATCGAACAGAAATTGCATGGAGGCTTTGTTATCTGCTTCTATTAGGCTACAGCCAGCCTCTTTTCTGACTCCACTATCATCCATCAAGTTTCTTACCTTCTCAACCCCATTCCACTCTCCAATTGAAGCATAAATGTTAGAAAGCAACACATAATCCCCACTTTCATCCCATCTCATCTGAAGTAGTCTTTCATTTGCACGTTTCCCTAACTCGACGTTTCCATGGATTTTACACGCCCCAAGCAGAGTCCTCCATATAATGGCATTAGGTTCAACCTTCATTTTGTCTATGAACTCAAATGCTTCATCCAACAGCCCTGCACGCCCTAGCATATCTACCATGCACCCACAATGCGTCACGTTTGGCTCTATGCCATACTGCTCCCTCATGAGATTAAAAAAACTACGCCCCAACTCAACTCTTCCGGCATGACTACAAGCAACAAGTACTCCAACAAAAGTGATCTCATTTGGCTTGATACTTCTCAACCTTCGCATCTCTGTGAACAAGTTGATCGATTCCTCAGCATGACCATGGAAAGCCAACCCTGCTATAATTGAATTCCATGATGAGATGTCTCTTTCTCTCATTCCTCTGAAAACTCCAATTGCCTTTTCAATACTACCACACTTGGCATACATGTCTATAAGTGCGTTCCCAAGTAAAACACTCAAATCTCCCGAACTCATCTCCAGAATCGAGCTGTGTACCTTCCTACCAATCTCCAAATCCCCCAACTCCACACAAGCAGACAGAAGACTCAGCATGGTGACCTCATCTGGCCTCTCTCCTACACTTCTCATCTCCTCAAACATCTCCAAAGCCTTCTTGTTATCTCCACAAAGCACGTATCCTGCAATCATAGCATTCCATGTCACGACATCCCTCTCAGGAGCATCGTCAAAGAGTTCTCTGGCACTCTCCATGTCCTCTCTCTTCACATACCCAGAAATAATCACATTCCATGAAACCATATCTTTCACCGGCATCTCATCAAAAAGCTGCCTTGCTACAACCAAGTCCCCTCTCTTTGCATACCCAGCAGTCAAAGCAGACCAAGCGACAACATCCCGTCTTGCGGAATCATCAAAAATGGCCCTAGCGACCTCCAAATCCCCACAATTAGCATGAAAATATATAAGGGTATTTCTCAAAAACTTATTTTCTACAAACCCATGCCTAACAACCTTCCCCTGAATACAAAAACCAGTTCTTCTCCATTCAAGCTTAGTACAAGCCTTAAGTAGAAACGGAAACGTGAAGTTATCAGGCTTAAGACTGCGATTCTCCATCTGAGCATACAACAAAATTGCGCTCTCAGGACTCAAGCTTTGAGCAGAGCCTCTCATCATAGTATTCCACATAAAAATGTCCGGTTCAGTAATTTGAGCAAACAACTGGAAGGCATAGTTCATACTGCCAGAAATGACCATACAACTTGCAAATATGATCTCTCTGAGAGCCGCCAAGTTCGAATTGAAGCCCCTGACCACAAGGGAGGCGTGGATTTGCTTGAGAGAGCGAATGTTCGTACAGTTTCGCCATAAGCTTGAAGGTTGATGGCGGTTGACGCTCCTGTCCTTGGATCTCCTCCTGATCATGACATGTGATGCAGTATGCTTTCATGCTTTTATGAACTATTACAATTCACAGGTGCCTTATGAGTTATGACCCATTGAGTTAATGGGCAATTGATACTCTGGGCCTCCGTCCAAAAATAGACTCCACAAGACCATAACCATGGGCATGACCTTTGAGTTTTGCTAAATCACTGGGCTACAGTGGTGAATTGATTGAATTTCAGGTAGATTAGTTATAATATCATTTTGAAGTCTGTCCTTGGTGACGAGGTTTTTTCTCTAAATTTTGTCTGTCCATCATGACACGTTTGTTTTTTCGTTGAGTCAATGAAAGGTGCAATGGCTAATCTCTCTTTACATGATGTAGAAGAGGAAGGATGGAATCAGGAGACAATACAGATTCAAATGAAAACTCGTTAGTTGGTATGTTTCTAACAAAGGCCATTATTAGTACTGATGCTATGAGCAATACTTTGGCAAACATCTGGAGACCAGCAAGAGGAGTTCATGTTTTGGAATTAGGAGAACGGAGGTTTAAGTTCAAGTTTTTTCATGAAGTTGATGTGCAAAGGGTTCTGGATAGATGTCTGTGGACCTTTAATAAACACTTATTGGTTCTACACCATTTGAAGAAAGGAGAAAATGCAAGTTCCGATTAGATTCTCTGACCACTGGTTACAAATACATAAACTCCCTCCTGGATTTATGTCAGAGATAATGGCAAAGAGATTTGAGAATTTTGTGGGTAAGTTTGTTGAATATGATCCACGAGGGCTTACTAGAAACATATGAGATTGAGGGTGTCAATTGACATGTTTCAACCTGTGTTTCGTAAGAAGAAAATTAATATTGTTGATGGAACAATGACCTGTGCAGAATTCAAGTATGAAAGACTTTCCTCGTTTTGTTATCTTTATGGGCTTCTTAGGCATGTAGATTTCTATTATGATCTGAGAATGGAGAAAAAAGATTTGGAACGATTATATTATTGCTACAATCCGGTGAAATAATATGGTAACGAGTTCTTGGTTAAGATTGGAGGATGTTGGGAAGATAGTAAAGGAAAGATATCGATTTGGGGGATTGAAGATATCACATCCAATATTCAAAATTCAAACTCCATTTTGAATCATGTTTCGGTTAAGGCAGCGAGAAAAAAAGAAGTGCACTGATTATGGGACTTTTTTATGCTGATGTGGACAATTTACTTGAGGTGGCAAATTTGGATGACATGGTGGAAGAGAATAATCCAATGTGTTTTGATGAGGGAACGAAAAGACACAGGCATGCACAACCACAGGTTCCTCTCGTTTCTGGTAACAATCATTCGATTGGAATACACCTCTTGTATAATTAATTTATCGCAAGAAAATTTATGATCACAATGAAGATCATTAGCTGGAACTGTCAAGGGCTTGGCAACCCTCGCACAGTGAGGTCTCTAAAAGATTTAGTCTTTCTCCATAAACCTTCTGTCATTTTTTAATGGAAACTATGATTGAAGCTTCTCGTTTAAATAGTTTAAAAAGGAATTTAAGTTTTGATTCTTGTTTTGGAGTGGATTGTCTTGATAGAGGGGGTGGTCTTGCTCTTCTTTGGAACAAGGCGGTGACTGTGACTATGAGTTCTTACTTTAATAATTTTATTGATGTTATTATTTCGGGTATGGAGGGTGGTAGTTGGAGGTTGACTGGCTTTTATAGCTTTCCTGAGAGACAAAGAACTGATCCTTGTAATTTTTTCCACTCTTTACTTCTCAAAGCAATGACAAATGGCTCTATGATGGGGATTATAATGATTCGATTTTGCCCACAGAGAAACAAGGAGGCGTTGAACACCTTAATTTTCTTTGTTCGGATTTTAAAAGTGTTTTACAGGATGCTCATCTCTTTGAGGTACCCATATCGGTTCTTTGTTTATGTGGAAAAGATGTATTAGTACAAATAATGTTGTGAGGGAAAGGTTGGATCGAGCTGTGGCCACTAGTGATTTCCTCAATCTTTTTAAGGACTGTCTCTACTTTGCAACTGTCACTACTGTTTCGGATCATATGCCCCTTATTATTGATCTTGAGAAATCATTTCATGCGTGAAGTAGGAAGAGGTTTAGGTTTGATAATTCATGGCTCTTTGAATTTGATATTATGAATGTTGCGAATGAAGAGTGGAGGGAGCTAGGTTTACGTTGTACAATGGATAAAAAGAAATCTTATTGTGTGGCATTGGAAGAATGGGGTGGTAGGCTTAATCGAGATTTAATTAAAAAGAAAAAGGAAGTGGGAGCTGATTTTTAATTACTTTTGGGTAGTAGTATCCATGATGATAATGTTGAAGTAGGGAGATTGAAGGCTGAATATAATCGGTTACTTGAGCAAGAAGAAATTCGATAGAGGCAACGAGCGAAGGCATTTTGGTTGAAGGATGGGGATAGGAATTCTAAATTTTTCCATTCCCAAGTTAATGTGAGAAGGAAAAATAATTGAATCAAAGCCTTGAGGGATAGTTTGAACAACCTGGTGTCGAATTCAAAAGGAATGCAGGAGATAGTAGGGAGATATTTTTCAAAATTATTTAATGGATGAGAGCAGATCATAGCTAGGTCGAAAGCATTGTCCAAAGCTATGTTACCCAAGAAGACAACGAGTTGCTTCTAGCTCCATTCTCGAAGGAGAAGTTCAGAGCTGCAATTTTTCATATGCACCCGGATAAGTTTCCTGGCCCGAACAGATTAAATCCATCCTTTTATCAGAAGTTTTGGGGGGTGATAGGAGATGACATTGTCAAAGACTGTAATACAAGGCTTATTTCAGGTACATTTCCTGCTACATTGACTGATAACTTAGTTGTTTTAATTCCAAAAAAATTGCTAATCCTGAGCATATGAAAGATCTAAGACCTATAGCTTTATCTAATGCATTGTACAAAATAATTTCTATAGTCTTAGCCAATCTATTGAAACATATCTTTTTTCATATTATTTCTAAGTACCAGTCTGCTTTTATCGCAGGGTGGTTAATCTCTGATAATGTTTTAGTTGCCTTTGAATTAATTCATATGATGAAAGCTAAAAAAGGAGTATCGGGGGGTGCTGTGATGAAGATTGACATCTCTAAGGCATATGATAGAGTAGATTGGGGTTTCCTTGAAAATATGATGATTTCTTTGGGTTTTGATGCGAGGTGAATCAAGTTGATGATGCTTTATATGAGGGATGTAAAGTATTCGATCTTGTTAAATGGGTGTGAGATTGGCCCTATCATTCTAAGTAGAGGCATTAGTTAAGGGGACAATATTTCTCTTTTATCTTTTTATTATCTGCAAAGAAAGTCTTTCTTATCTTCTTAGTCAAACAAAGGGAGAGGGTTCATTCATGGGTGTTGGGTTAATTCTAGAGGGCCACAAATATCTCACTTATTTTTTTCAGATGATTCGTTATTATTTTTTAATGCTTTTGAGGTTGAATTTGGTTTCATTAAGAGTCTTTTGAAGAAATATGATGTAGCTTCTGGTCAATCTATCAATTATCAAAAATCGAGCATTCCTTTTAACCTAAATGTTAGGCTTGATGAGAGGAGGAAAATACATCCCATTGGATCAAGGAAAATATTTGTGGCTGTCATCTTTTATTGGGAGAAGCAAGAAAAATAATTTCAATTATATCATAGATAAATTATGGCATAGGGTGACTAACTGGAATAATAGTTTTTTATCAAGAGCTAGTAAGGAGGTGCTTTTAAAATTTGTTGCTCAGGCCATTCCTGCTTATTGTATGAGTGTGTTTATGATTCCAAAATCTATTTGTGAGGAATTGCAAAAAAAAATCATGAACTTATTTTGGTGGGGTATGAAAATGGAAGGGGGGAAAAGTATTTGCTGGTTGTCATGGTAACGAATGTGTGATAGTAAAGTAGATGGTGGCGTGGGTTTTAGGGATTTAAGGTGCTTTAATTTAGCAATTCTGGCTACACAAGGTTGGAAACTGCTTATAGAATCCACACTCTCTTTTTTCGAGTGTTCAAGGTCAAATATTTTCATAGAGGGGGAACTACATGAATGTTGGTTTGGGTTCTAACCCAAGTTTCACAAGGAGAGGTATATTGCAAACAAAGGAGTTGCTTAAGTTAGGTGCCAGAATTCGGGTTGGAGATGGGGAATCAACAAATTTTTGGTTGGATCCTTGGATGCCTAGGGACTTGAATTTTCGATTGCTTGAAGGAATAAGGGCTAGGGATTGTAATCTGATGGTTCATGCATTTATTAATTGGGAGAATAGATGCTGGGATGTGGAGAAGATTCAAGAGGTGTGCTGTGAGGAGGATGTGAATCATATTTTGAAGATTCAGTTAGGTTTGAGAAGTAGACAAGATAAATGACTATGGAACTTTAATAAAAGGGGTAATTACACTGTCAAGTCTGGTTATTACCAAGCTCTTATTTTGAAGAAGGGTCCTTACGATGAGCGAGATGATATATGGAAGTTTTTGTGGAAATTAAAAATCCCTCCTAAAGTTAAAGCCTTCATGTGGAGACTTTTAAGGGATCTTCTTTCTACAAAAGAGAGAATATTTAGAAGATGAATAGATATTGACTCAAGTTGTGGCCATTGTGGAGGTAATGAAGACTATTTCCATGTTTTTTTAGGCTTCTACGTAGCGAGAGAGAGTTTGAATGAATTTGGATTAAATTTTATCTCTTTTTGGTCGAATATATTTACTTGTGTATGCAATGCTTCCAAGGCTATCCCTGTTGATAAAATGAGGAATGTTTGCATGGTCTTATGGTAAATATGGTGTAGCAGAAACAAATTTGTTTGGGAAGATAAGATCACCCCTTACTCACAAGTTCTAGGGATGGCATCTTAGTTTCTTCAAGACTGGATAGCAGCAAGAGGCCTTTATAACCTGATTTCTGCTGTATCCAGTAGTCCTGGTGGCTCTTCTCAATCGGATGGAATTATTAATTGTGATTCAAACATAGGTGCTTCATTGCAGTGGAGTTGCTTTGTAGATGCAACGTCCTTTCCTCAAATGAACAAAAGTGGTTATGGAGCAGTGGTTAAAAACAATGAAAGAAATGTTATGTTTTCTCTCTCAGGTCTATATTTAGGGATGTTTGAGCCTATGATAGTAGAAGCTATAGCTTGTCGTTCTCTTCTGTCCTGGGTTGATTTGCATCTCCACAGGTCGTGTTTTATTGAAGTGGATGCTCAGGAAGTTTATTACTCTTTTCAATCATCTATGAAAGACTCATATGATTTTGATAAAATCATAGATGATTGCTTAGGTATTCTCAAGCTTAAAATTGATGTTTCAGTGCACTGGATTAATAGGCACTATAATGTCGAAGCTCATGAGTTAGCTTGACACTCTCATTTATATGCCCCTTTCATAGTTTGGGATTATTATCCTATATATATATATATATAGTTGATTGTATAATTTTTGAATCAAGTTGTCAATGAATAAATGGTCTTCTAAAATAAGATACAAAAACAATAACCAAAACTGTTGAGCTTTTAGAGAAATTCATTCTATAGGTGATCTTGCTAGAAAAGAAAATAAACTATATAAATTTTTCTATGTAACAAAATCATTTTAGCTTAAATATTTAGATTTATTATAATAATTACTTATTTAATATGCATTAAACTATATGTGGTTTAGCAGGTGAGGAAGTTGGTGACAAATAAATGGAAAAGTAGACATAAGAAAACAACTGAAAATGTATGATATTATACTATTATAGCATATAACATCAAGATTATCGTAAAGTAGAAAGAAAATAATTAGCGTATTTTGCTTCCATTTTTGTTTTCTAATAATTTTTAAGACTAATAAAAAAAAACTCAAACTTTCATCAATTTTTCAATCATAGCCCGAACTTTAAAAACTAACAATAAAATGTTCAAGCTTTTAATTTTTTTCAATTCTAGTCTGATGTTAATATCGCCGTTATCTTTGCTAATGAGGCAGTGTCACCTATACAGGGACCCTCATTAATAAGATAATTAGCATGATAGAGTTAAATGATTGAAACGACATCGTTTCAATCATCTCTCTTAGCTCTCACTTGCACCCAAAACCTTAATAAGAGCCTTCCAGCTACAAGATTTTTCCACAACAACATTGCTTCAACCATCTCTCTTAGCTCTCATTTGCACCCAAAACCCTAACAAGAGCCTTCCAGCTGCGAAATCTCTCCACAACAACACCAACCATGGTTGGTTGGAACATCTTTCAATTAAATAAATGGAAATCTTAATCTCCATATGTTGAACCCTAACCATCAGTGGTTGATTTTAAAATAGACATTCAAACGCATGAATGGAGGACGCAACAAGCATCGGTGTGGTCATGTCAAGTTCATTCGCTGCTCAAACTGCAAAAAATGTTGTCCCAAGGTACTTCCACATTCTTCTAATTTTCTTGTTAAAAATTGTATTTCGATATAATTTGTTTTAATTTGCATGGTTTTGTGTGTATGTCTAATGAAAAAGGACAAGGCAATCAAGAGGACATTAAGAATTGTCGAGGTGAAAAGTAGAAGTGACGGTAGAATGTCGACGGAAGTGGTGCTAGTGG
>JAOSBK010000008.1:12434367-12445427 GCA_027568895.1 Erythroxylum shatona
AAAAAACAAAACATTAGATGAGAGCCATCAAGTTTACACTTTAAAATGATCGGTAAATAGATTTTTTCTTGAAAATTTTTTTTATTGGAAGATGCAAAATTAATCACATAGTAACCCTTCAACCGCAAGTGTATTATTAATTCAGCTTGCAATTCACATTGTAAATAAAATAAATTGTTAAAACTAATACGACTTAGTAAGACCCTTGGCTGCTACCACTTCTTTGAGATCCTCTCATACCCTATTGATGTTGGTTCTAAGTCAAATTATCTTAGAGAATAAAGCTTACAATATTTAATTCATAACAATAGGATTTACCTTCATAATTGCTATGACCATAATCTCTTTTTTGAGAATTCAAAATTTGGCCGGTTTCCATTTGTAATACTATAATTAAATATATGATAGCTGATGCTAATGTCTATCCATGAAAGCACGAGCCCTTTGACACCTAAATATTTCTTTGCTTTAATTGTTATCTCCAATATGCGTTTGAATTCAATGCCTAAAGTAAAATGTCTTTTGAACAGGGAATCAAAATTTGAAAATATCAAGCGCTATTTTTAATCAGCTTTATTTTGAGGCACTTGTCGTTTACCTAATCACCAGCTAACCCTGATTAGTTGACACATCAAGAACAAAAATCGTAGATGTGTGTTGCTTTCACAATTTCTTTGTGATGGAGGACAAAACCAAGTTAAGAAGCCTAAGACACTGTTCGCAAGTCAGAAACGCAGATTAGTTAGCACGCACGAGTGATAGTTACAAGTTTCAAAGTACAAACCTCCAGAAGATAAAGAGATTTTCCTATTCCCATTCTATTTCTAATTGGGCAGCCTAACTTTTTTTTTTCCCCTCTATTTCACTTTAAACCAATCAGTTCTCTCCACGTATCTGCTTCCAATCGTGCCGTCATGTCGGTCCATGGGAATCAGGGCCCACGCCGCCAGCATGACAATTTTGGCTAATTTAGTCAAACCCATAACGTTATAAACAAGTGAAAAAAAAGAGAGAGAAGTTAGGTTTGGTACAATCTTTTGACCACAGCCTTTCCAATTCTGCCATGTGGGCGGGTTTGGTTGCCCTTCCGAACCCAATGGCGGCACTGTCTATTCAATCCCTCGGTGCCAGATGTCGACCTTGACTGTGTATAACATCCGTCGGATTACAAGTTCCCTGTAAGATTAAAATTCCTAGAAATAGGTAAAAAAAAAACGACACGCGTCCGCCCCTAATAATGTATTCCTTTCCATAAAAGGAGTGGCCTTTTTTAGAGGTCAGTTCATTTACAACAAAGTGGCCTGATTTGAGAAAAACTTATCCCCTCGTCATCCAACGTAGCCTTGCTAACTTGACACGTCCAATTTTGTTTGATTGGCAATTCGGTCCTTTCAATGAAACGACAACTGGGTGCTGGTTAGGTGATAACCATGTAATGTAAAAGAAAAATGATCTACTAATGGGAACGATCCGCAATCTCGATCATCCTATAACATTTGCTTTAGCAGTTTACGTTTTCTCATTGGAAAGACTAAAGAGAGGCAGATAGTTTAATATCAAAGTTAAAGTTTGTTTTAAGATGATAGGCACATGATACGAGTTTCAAATTAGTTTGAACGACATTTGTCAGGTGCTTAATTTTGTTATGGACAAAGATTACGGTTGGCCTTAGTTAGTTATTTCACAAGTTCTTTCGAGGAAAATAAGATTAAATAAATTTTATTTAAACAAAATTCCAACTTTAAACATGGCTGTAGCCTTTTTTTTTTTTTTGGGCAAAAGTAGTTGCCACGACAAGATGGCTAATTAATGGTATAGTTAATACACCAACCAACTCTTTTAAAACTTTCTTATAAAAGTTGATGTGTCTTTTAATTTCACTGTTATTTTCTCTCGTAATATTTTATTTTTTATTCAAAATCTTGATTTATTTTTTTTAAAATAAGAACTTATTTGATTAATAGTGCTGGGCTAGATACACTTTTATTATTAGTAGTAATAAAACATTAAACAAAAATTGGAGATAAATAAATTTTATGTTAGTCTCTCATAACATCTATTAGTAAATATTTTTATTTTTAAAAAATAGATATAAAATATTTGTTAGTGATTAGTTAAATTATAAATAATAATCAACAATGCTTTAAGAATTAAATAAGAAGTTAAACCGGTAAGAGAAAAGATTTAAGGTTTAAAAAGTTCAATCGATATTAGACTCCTATAAAATCGGCCAAATATTAAATAAAATTAAATAATTTGAAATATGATTAAAAGAGACCGTCCTTACCTTTCAAAAAATTTGAATCTAATTGAAAAAAAGATTGTTAAGCGAAAACTAATTGATTTATTTTAGTTTATAAGAACTTATTGATTTACAAAAATTGACCGATTAATTAATAGATTGGTCAATTTTTAACAACAAGAATTATTAAAATAAATCGAACTAGAAATTTGAAAACCAAATCAAAAAATTAAGACACTTCAAGATTTTTACGGTTAAACTGATTGAAATAGGTTAAGTTTTTTAATCAATGGTGATTAGTAATGAAATTAAATTGAGATAACATAAATCATATCACTTTTTATAACTTTCATAGATTATAAAAAGGAAAAAATTGTTAAGATATATGGTATATATCTTATTATTTAATTTTGACATTTTTTATAATTATACCTCCAAGATAACTAAATACTTCAAATTCAAATCAAGGTAAGGTAGAAGATACAATGAGTTTGACTTAGATAAAGACCTAATCTTGTAAAAGATGTGGATGTGCATCACGTGACCAAAAAATACGATGAATGAAGAATTCTACTATGTGAAGACTTCTTGCATGATGTGAGTACCTTGTTCTTGGACGCACCTATGGTGGTGGACTGTCAAGGTTCTTTTTTATTATTGTCGTAAATACATCATTGCCATATAAGTTGGGTTAGTGGCTATCTTCCACTTGATTTTTTTTATGCAATTTAAGTCTTTGTTCTTGTATACGGGGATGTTCTATTGATGCTCTCTTTGATGATTGCCAAAAACGTGAAAGAGGTTTTCGTGAATATTATGTGTTTGTTCAGCAGCTGCATATTGTTTTGTTTTTGAGCAACCAATAGAGGGATGTGTGATTGTTAATTTTGGGTGATTTTAGGAGCTGCATTTTTCTCAATTTTGAACTTCCATTAAGAGCAATTAGGCAGCTAGTTTTTGGGTATTGTTGAAATTTTCTATTATGGGATTACTTAATTTTGTGGTTATCATTTTGGTGTTGGTGTGTGAAATTTTTAGAAATTTTCATAGCTTTTTAGTTGTTGTCTTTATTGTTGATTTGGTGTGAAAAACTTCAGCAGTTGTCGTAGTCGTTATAGTTCTATTGGGTTAACGTTTTGATGATGAAATGTTTGTTGATTTGAGACATTTTGTGGCTGCTGTGCGTGAGATTTTTCAGTGACTATATCAAAGATTTGTAGCAGATTTCTTAACTTCCCGTTCTTTCGTTGAGGAAGCGGCATATTTAAGAAAGTTGCTTTTTATCTTAAGTGTTTTCATTTATGTTGAATTTTGTTTAATCACTTAAGTTATTTATTTAGTGTTCTTTCGCTATAAGATTGTTGAGAAAAGTCCTCTGTTGAAGTTAGTACGAGGTGGTTGTACTATTAGGCATGAAATTGTTTCACAGATTGTGAGGACGAGAGATAATGCCAAGGGTTGAGTGGTATCGGTTTAGTAAAGCCTTTTATAAAACTATTGTTGTTAGTGAAAGAATTAAGCTGGGTGAGAGCCCCATAGATGTAGGCAAGATATGCCAAACTATGTTAACAAATATCGGTGTTGATTTATATTTGTGTGTTTAATTTTTCTGGTTTTTAATTATGCTAGAAATGACTGTAGCGAAATCGAAGAGTTTGTGAAACTACTACACTCATGCGGTTCTTTCAATTGGTATTAGAGCGGGTCACCGAATCAAAACTTGGTATATCAAGTCATTGCAGATCCTTATTTCGCAATTACGACTATAAAGAAATAAGCTCATCAAATAGTAATTTTAAACAACAAGGGAAAACTTAAATGGGTAAAAGAAAAGTGAAAAAAATTTAATGTCATGAGTGTCATTGCTTCGGACATGTTCAAGTGAAATGCACTAACACCTTGAAAAAAAGAAAAGAGAAGTCCTATACAAGCACGTGAAGTGAGAATGAATCCGGAAGTGAGTAGGGTAGTAAAGAAGAAGCTGTGAATACTGATGCGTTAGTTGCTTTATACAATAAAAGTTTAGTTACTTGCTTTACAGCAACTAAAAAGGAATTAACCGATAATAAAAATGTGAGTAAATCAAAAAATTTTGAAAAAAATGCAAACGAATCAACCTAAAGCTCAATCTCAGATTATGACATGACGATAGTACTTCAGATGATAAAAAGGAAGGTATTTATGAAGCCTATGAGTTAATGTATGCTAAATGAGTCCAAACATGTAAGAAAATTGAGAAGTTGAATAAGAAAAACTCTTTCATGAAGAGCATCATTCAAGAATTAGAGAAGAAGTTATTTACATTAGATGAGCTTAGTAAAACAAAATTGAAGTTGGTCAGCACAGTAAAAGGAATAAGAATATTAAATGGAGGTATCGAAAAGCTATAAAAGTTGTTGAAAATTGGTAAGACTAAAGGAGACCTTCAAGACATTAGCTATAGAGGTGAATGTTCCAAGTCGGATGATGAGAAAATTAGTGCTACCAGATTTGTCCAAGGAGAAATCTCAAGGAAGAATCGGAGGTTCATACCTACATGTCACTTTTGTGGAGTAATTGAGCACATAACACTGAAATGTTACAAGTTGTTACAACTGATGTTTCAAAAAAGTCAAAACCAAAAATATATATACTCTCCATTAAATTTCCAACGACAACCCATGATACCGAAGAACTCTTGGATTAGAAAGGGTCAAGTACAAGCATAAAGACGTAGTGAAGGAAAAATAATAAATTGTATAGATTCACAGTTAATTATTACTTTTGAAGAAACTATGCAGACTAAGGATAAGTCAGTTACTTTAGATGAATAAATTAACCTAACAATTAATGACCGAGATAACGTGACGAAGAATAAGCTCATGTTTAAATTTTTTTGAGGGGAACATGGACTGTGTGCTTTACATTTTTAAGTATAGTTTAATATTATTTATTAAAAATAAAAAATAAAAAAGAGGCTCGAAGGAGTTATCATTTAGGCTTTCTAAGTTTTTATTTATGGGTTTTCTAAGATTCAGTTGATTAATGGTACATGAGGCTATGCTTGATGATGAGGTTTATGAATTTGATTAGTCTTATGAAGGTGAAATTGAAGTGAGCAATGATATGTTGGCATATGTATTAATTGGTAGTAAATTGTCATCTTGGGTTTTTACTATTGCATTATGTGTTTATGATTCTTCTACTGTACCTACAACTAATTTTTATGCTTTTTTCTTCGCTGAGATTGATTGTATTGAAGACATTTTTTGTTTTGGTATTGTTTTGTTTCAAAGGGGAGACATTACATTGTTTTTGGTGATTGTTCAATTCAAGGGGAGGTTTTAAGGTATCTTCGTGACTATTAATTTTGCTTTTTGACATCTTTTTGTCCTAAAGGGAAGAAATTTGAATGATTAGACAATTGTTCATTATTGTTTCTTTGGATGTTTCTTAGACTTGAAGAATTTAATGGATGTTGGAATAAGGGAGAGTTCTTTTCTCATATGGATTATATGTCCAATTATTGCATTCAGGGGAAATTTCCTATTTATGACAAAGATGTCAAAAAAGGGAAGATTGTTAAGATATATGGTATATATCTTATTATTTAATTTTGACAATTAGATCTCTAATATAATGAAAGACTTTAAATTCAAATCAAGATAAACTAGAAAATACAATGAATTTGACTTGGATAAAGATCTATTCTTATAAAAGATGTGGATGTACATCACGTGACCAAAAGGTGTGATGAATGAAGAATTCTGCTATGTGAAGACTTCTTGCGTGATGTGAGTACCTTGTTCTTGGATGTACCTACAGTGGTGGACTGTCAAGGTTCTTTTTTATTATTGTCATAAATACATCATTTCCATATAGAAGATGATTGTCGTATAGGTTGGGCTAGTGGCTATCTTCCATTTGATTTTCCTTATGCAATCTAAATCTTTATTCTTGTATATGAGGATGTTGTATTGATGTTCGCTTTGATGGTTGTCGAAAACATGAAGCGAGTTTTCTTGGATATTATGTGTTTGTTTAGCAGCTGCATATTCTTTTGTTTTTGAAGAACCATCAGAGGGTTGTATGATTGTTGATTTTGGGAGCTGCATTTTTCTCTATTTTGAACGTCCATTGAGAGCAACTGAGCAGCTGGTTTTTTCTGGGTATTGTTGGATTTTTCTGTTAAAGGATTACGTAATTATGTGGCTGTCGTTTTGGTATTGGTTCATGACTTCATAGCTGATGTGCGTGGGTTGTTGCAGCTATTGTGGTTGTTTCAGCTCTATTGTGTTAATGCTTTGATGATGAAACGTTTGTTGATTTGAGATGTTTTGTGGCTTCTGTGTGTGATATTTTTTAGTAACTATATCGAAGATTCGTTGTAGATTTCTTAGTTGATAACTTCCTGTTCTTTCGTTGATGAAGCGACATTTTAGGGGAGTTGCTTTTTATCTCAAGTATTTTTATTTATGTTGAATTTTGTTTAATCACTTGAATTATTTAATTGGTGTTCTTTCGTTATAAGATTGTTGAGAAAAATCCTCTGTTGAGATTAGTAAGAAGCTGTAGTACTATTGGGTGTAAAAATTTTTCACGGGTTGCAAGGACGAAGAATAGTGTCAAGGGTTGAGTGATATCGACTCAGTAAAACCTTGTGTAAAACTATTGTTGTTAATGAAAGAATTAAGATAGGTGATGGCCCCGTAGATGTAGACAATGTGTGCCGAAATGCGTTAATAAATATCGGTGTTAGTTTATATTTATGCGTTTAATTTTTTTTGTTTTTGATTGTACTAGAAATGACTGCGGCAAAATCGAAGAGTTTGCGACACTCCTACGGTTCTTCCAAAAATCAAAGAAAAATTAAATATATAAAATTAACAGAACAATTTTCTTACCAAATTCAAGAATATAAACTAAAAATTAAAAACAATAGTGGAAGCAAGTAACCCTATGCTGGTTTTTATTAATTCAATCCCAAAGTAGTCAACGATATGGCTGTATTATGAAACTATGAGCACATGCTAGAGGTGTCACTGCCACCAAAACCCACCAATGTAAAGTATTGATGCGGTTTCAAACTTTCAATTGTGAAACTGTTAGTTTAATACAGATGGAAACACCGCAGGGCTAGTCAAAACTTTAGTCTTCAAGGTGGGGACACGGTGATGTTTGAGAATAAGTTGGCTTAAACGGGAAAGAATGACAATTTTCACTTCATTTTAAGACTTATTAATGTTTTTTAAGATAATTAACAATATTCAAAATTAAAGTCATAGATTAAAAAATTAAAAGACAAAAAAAAAATCCCTTTGTTAAGAAGGTCTGCAATTACTAGGTATACAAGTTTTACATGTTTTCAGTCAAACGAGAAGCCATTAGCCATGTGTGACTGCAAGTGCAAGCATAGAAACATTGCAGAATAGATACATTTGGTTGCAACTAACTAAAAGACCTTGCATCACAACATATAAATATCAGTTACTTTACATGCAAAGGCGTAAAATGCCTGAGGAGTAATATGTTGGTTCTCAAATTGTACAAGGAAATTAAGTCGAATTGCTCCTCAAAACGAGGGAGACAAAGATAGTAAGAGCTTGAAACCATCCAATAGACTTTGCCTTATAAGTCACGCTTCTTTTTCTCTAGGGAAAAACAAAACCAATATTTATGTAGGATCTGTTGTTCTTTTCTTAAAATCACCTTCCTCTCTTAGCTACAAGCTCTTTAGTTCATATCTTGGATCTTGTCCTCTTTCATCTCTATTAAATCACTCTGTAATCTGGTTTTAGGATTGGTTGTCAAGCTTGGTCCTTTGGTCATGGAATAGAGATTCGTTTTTCTGTTTTGATAGCTTTTCTTGTGTTATAAATATTAGTGCTAAAGCAAAGAGGTCTTAAGGAGATGGAAAACATTTCTGTGGCTTTTAAAGAAGACGAGCAGATGGAGTTGCCCCCAGGATTCAGGTTCCATCCAACTGATGAAGAGCTTATAACTCACTACCTGTGTCAAAAGGTCCTTGACAACTGTTTCTGTGCTAGAGCTATTGATGAGGTTGATTTAAACAAGTGTGAGCCATGGGATTTGCCTTGTAAGTTTGTATTCTCTGTTTCTCCATTATTAGTTAAGTTTGGTATGTGTTCGTTTATGTTTCTCACCTCCACGATTTGTGCTTGGTTTTTGAAGGGAGAGCCAAAATGGGTGAAAAAGAGTGGTATTTTTTCTGTGTTAGAGACAGAAAGTACCCTACCGGATTGAGAACAAATAGAGCTACTGATGCTGGTTATTGGAAAGCCACAGGCAAAGACAAGGAAATCTACAGAGGAAAGACGCTTGTTGGAATGAAGAAGACTTTGGTATTCTACAGAGGAAGAGCCCCAAAGGGAGAGAAGACCAACTGGGTTATGCATGAATATAGATTAGAGGGCAAATACTCTGTTTATAATCTTCCCAAAACAGCGAAGGTAGATTCTTTCATTATCTTTTCTGTGCTTCTTTTAGACTTCAAGCACTTACGCCGGTTTTTGCTTCTTTTTCTTTAGAATGAGTGGGTGATTTGCAGAGTTTTCCAAAAGAGTCCTGGTGGTAAAAAAGTTCCCATAATAGGGTTGGGAAGGTTAAGCTCAAATGGAAGCGAACGGAGGCCAACTCTGTTGCCTCCATTAATGGATGATTCTCCACACCACAGCGAGACAAGAACCAACCCAGGAGATACGCCGCACGTCACCTGCTTCTCCAATCCAACGGAGGACCAGAAGCGCCAAGAAGACATGGTTGATAGCTTCAAGACTTGTATCTTGGCTACTTCATCTTCTTCAAATATGTCATCTGCCCCACTTCTGCTCTCAAAAGACTCTCTTGCAACGTCTTTCTATTCCTCACAAATCTCACCAAGCATCGTCAACTTGCAGTACCCAGATTCTGTTTTCCTGCCACATCAATCCATACTGAGGCTGTTGCTCGAAAACAATGGAGCAAACATGAATCGGAACTCAAAAGCAGAGCTGTCGCAGGATACTGCCCTTAGTACTGACATGTGTTCAGGACATGACATGTTTCAAAGATCATTTGAGCATCAGGAGTATCCATCAAGTTATGGTGGACCAGTGGACCTTGATTGCCTATGGAATTACTAGATTGAAGAGATTTGAGTAAATATATTCAAGAACAACAAGAAATAGAGTTGTAGGCTGCAAAAACTACGGTGTGTTTATAGGTATATGCATTGTAATTATAGTAACTGAAGGGCTTGTATGTATCATAAACTATGAATTAGTTCTTTCTCAACTAAAAGCAATTAGTCTGTCAATGCCTGTACTGTACACAATTCTGTGAAACTCTGGAAGTAATATGCAATCACAGTCTGTTGGTTGGTTTGGTGTAAGCATTAGTTGACAATTACACTCAATTTTGATATCCGAACTCCTGAGGAACTATCACATAGCAATAGTTCTTACATGGATTCCATTTCTAGATAATTAGGTAAGTTAACAAGGGGATTAGTAGGAGTTAATGTGACTGTGGCCAGGGGAAGCTAAGATGTTAGTTGACCAACCAAAATTATCATTAACGACAAACACTAAAGTACATACGATGTCTTATGTAAGCATATGGCGACTTTTTATTCCAAACCCTTTAGTTTCCCAATTATCTCTTCCGCTCTCGGCTTTAAACGTCCCCATTCAAAGTTCCACCTCTACCCTTAAGTAGGATTACTGTAAATCTTTACTCCTATAAAAACTTCTGGAAATACCACTACACTTGGTAAGAAGCTTAGTTCAGAATTTTAATTAAACTAGCTCTGCACCATTTTTGTTTTTTATTTTCTTTAAATATCATATTAATCTAATATAAATAATTATATAATATGTAATTATTATTTTTAATAATATAATTATATATTATTTTTATTTAACATATATGCATTTATTTTTATTTTGTTTATAGCAATTTATAGATTATTCCTATTCAACATATACGCATTTTTTTAATTTTTATAGTAGTTTCTTATCAATTATTATAAAGAATTTCTATTAAATTATTACGTAAAATATTTTGTGTTTTTATAGCGTTAAATAATATTTCTAATATTTAATATATTTTTAAAGAAAATTTTGAAACAATATGAAAATGGTTTGTTTAAATAATTACATATATGTACTTAATAAATTTATCTCCACAATAAATCTTAATTTGTTATAATAATTCTAACCGCATATTAAACAAACTAGTTATTTAGATATTTAAATGTAAATATAAATTTTAATTTGAACTAAAAATTTTTAAATTAAAAATTTTTATCCATTCACATAAAATGTAGCTATTTACTTCAAAATTTTATCAATTTCATAAGATGTAGGTATTTACTTCAAAATTTTAGCAATTTCTTTTGCAACATCCCTCTTGAAAAATCATAAGAAAGTGCATTAATATCAATTACTTCTTGACAATTTGTATTAATAAGTTTTAAAAAAATATTTAATAAATTAAAATATCTATAATCATCAAATAATGATAATGATGATGATGATGATAATAATAATAACAACAATAACAATTTTCAGTGATTAAAAAACTCAATCGATTTAATCGGTTCAACCGTAAAAACTTTAAAACATCCAACTCTTTGGTTCATTCTTCAAGTTTCATGTTTAATTTACTTTAATAACTCTTGTTGTTAAAAATTGATCAATTTATTAATTAATCGGTTAATTTTTGAAAATTAATAAGTTCTTATAAATTAAAATAATTCAATTATGTAACAATTGTGAATTGAAGGTGTAAATTGTTGTATTGAGAACTTTGAATTTATACAGATTGGAAAGGAAAGTCT
>JAOSBK010000008.1:12445527-12479193 GCA_027568895.1 Erythroxylum shatona
ATTGGAAAGGAAAGTCTAAGCTATTTACGTGCCTATGTATTTGCCTAAACTTCAGCTAAGTGTACCGTTACAAAACTTCATAGTTGACTAATTTAATAAGAAGATTACAAATAATATTCTAATGGATATGGACTGTACAGTGGGCTCTATTACGCCCCCTCAAGCTGGCGGATGGCTACGAAGCCCAAGCTTGATTTTTAACTCCAGAAAGCGCGATTTGGGGAGAGGCTTGGTTAGGGTATCTGCGGTTTGATCATCAGCGGAAATATGGGAGACTCGGAGGACGCCGGATTGTACCTGTTCCCTGACGAAGTGAAAATCAATGGCTAAGTGTTTCATCCGTGAGTGAAACACCGGATTGGAGCTTAGTTGTGTCGCCCCAACGTTGTCGCAGTATATCACCGGAGATTGTGAAGGAGCGTGGTTGAGTTCGGTGAGAAGATTACAGATCCAGTTGAGTTCAGCAGCGGTATTAGCCACAGATCTGTATTCTGCCTCGGTGGATGAGCGAGCAACGGACCTCTGCTTCTTCGAACTCCAGGAGATAGGGTTTCGACCTAGGTATATGATAAATGCGCCAGTGGATTGATAATCGGTCTTGTCGCCTCCCCAATCTGCATCGGAGTACGCATGGAGCGAAGAGTAGTGACTTTGATCGGCAAAGGCATGGAGACTAGTGGGCGATCGTCGATAGAGTTGTAAGCCATCATCGGCAGTTCCGACCAAGTAGCGAAGAAGACGTTTGACAGCAGCCCAATGGTCGGATGTTGGGCGATGGTTGAATTGGGAGAGCTTATTAACAGCAAATGCAACATCTGGCCGAGTCAAAAGCAGGTACTGTAGACTCCCAACTATTTTTCTGTATTCAGATGGGTCACTTAGTGGTGTTCCGGAGTTTAGGTCTAGGATTGGGTGACTGGCCATGGGCGTAAGCACTGATTTTGCTTCTGCCATTTTTGTATGGTGTAGTAGGTCAAGGATATACTTCCTTTGAGAAAGAATGATACCCTCTTTGTTTGGAATAACTTCGATGCCCAAGAAATAGTGTAGTGATCCCAGATCTTTGATAGAGAATTGATTTGCCAAAATAGCAACATAGTTGTCTATAAGTTGTGTATTACTGCCTGTGATAATTATATCATCCACATAAACCACAAGAATAATAGTACCTTTAGGTGACTGCTGAATGAATAATGAGGCATCGGATTGTGAATTCCGAAAACCTGTGTTGAGAAGAAATTGTTTTAGTGCATGATACCACGCCCTTGGTGCTTGTTTTAGGCCATAAATAGCCTTTTGAAGATGACATACATAGTGAGGTCGATCAGTGTCTTTGAAGCCTTGTGGTTGTTGCATGAATACATTTTCTGTGAGTGGACCTTGTAAGAAAGCATTGTTGACATCTAATTGCTTTATGGACCAGCCATTTGTTAGTGCAATGCTTAAAATGATTCTGATTGTTGTTGGTTTGACCACAGGGCTGAATGTCTCATGGAAGTCTAGCCCTGGTCGTTGATGAAATCCCTTTGCTACTAATCGGGCTTTATAACGATGCACTGATCCATCTTCGTTTCTTTTGATGCGAAATACCCATTTGCAACCAACTATATTCTGTTTTTCAGTAGGAGGCACAAGTGTCCAGGTACCATTTCTTACTAAGGCATCAAATTCTTCTGAGCAAGCTTTCCTCCATTTGTCATCTTTCAGTGCCTGAGTAATTGTGTTTGGTTCAGTTGCTATAGGAGGATGGATTTCAGCAGTCAAGCATAACTTGTGAATTGGTTTCCGAATGTTGGCCTTTCCTCGTGTGACCATGGGATGTATATTGTTTGCTGGATTACTTGTTTGCGCACATTCTGTATGTTGTTCCACATGTAACTCAGAATCTGGTAAAGAATTAATGTGAGAAGAATTACCATTTGCAGGTGCAGCTGTCGGAGATGGAGTGAGTGGTGCTGGTGTTGAATTAGGCAGTGCTGGCAGTGAAATAGTTGGTGGAATCCAGAGAGTTGCGGAGTAATCAGGTGAGTCAACTGTCTTTTGTGAGTAATTGCTAAATGGGAAGACTGTTTCAACAAATTTAACATGTCTAGAAGCATAGAGTCTAGAGGTAGATTGATCTAGGCAATAGTAAGCACTTTGAGTGGGAGAATAACCTAGAAAAACACATGGTTTGGATTTTGGGTCAAGTTTGTGAGTGGTGTATGGTCTTAACCAGGGGTAACACAAGCAGCCAAAGATTCTCAGTTTAAGGTAGTTGGGCTGAGATTTAAATAGGCAGAAATAGGGACTGGTCATATGTAGCTTAGGTGTGGGCATTCGGTTTATGAGATAGACTGCAGTAGCAAAGGCATGTGGCCAATAGGAGAGTGGAATGGATGCATTTGATAGCAATGTGAGACCTGTCTCAACAATATGAAGATGTTTGCGTTCTGAAATGCCATTATGTTCGGGTGTATGAGGTGGAGTTGTCCGAAATGAAATGCCATGTTCTGCTAGAAATTGAGTTAGGGCAATATATTCTCCTCCATTGTCTGAATACAGTGTTTTGATTGGCTTCTCAAAGAATTTTTCGACAAGTAGTTTAAATCGAATAAAGATCTCTTTTACTTCTGATTTTTGTTTGAGAGGATAAAGCCAAGTATATCTAGTGAAATGGTCAACAAATATAACATAGTATCGAAAATCATCATAAGACAACTCTGGTGACATCCAAACATCAGAAAAGATTATTTCCAATGGTTGAGTAGATTGAAGAGTAGAGTTTGAAAATGGCAACTTATGACTTTTATTACAAAGACAAGCATTGCAATGAGTAGATTTAGAAACTGATGAGATATTGTTTTGAGATAAGATAGCTGTTACAACTGTGTTGGCAGGGTGGCCAAGGCGAGCATGCCAGTTGATGGCTGATGGTGAGTCAGTAGAGAGGGCCAGAATCGGTGAGGATGAGGATGAGGATGGCCACTCATAAACTCCATTCCTAGGCGTTCCCTGAAGAATGGTATTTCCCTGCAAAAGATCCTTCACAAGAAATGAGTAAGGTGAGAATTCAACTGTAACATTATTGGTGACACAGAACTGATATACTGAAATTAGATTCTTTTTCATCTCAGGTACGCATAATACATTCTCAAGATTCAGTGGCAGAAGAGTTGTAGGAAGAGAAGCATGACCAATGTGGGTAATTGACAAACCTGTACCATCACCAATCATCACATCCTCTGTGCCATTGTAGGGTTGGTGATTATCCAGATTTGAAACATCAGTAGTAACATGATGAGATGCGCCTGAATCCAAAAGCCAAGGTTGGCTATTCGGAGGATGTGCAAGTGGAGCAGCAAAGTTGGCAATTGGCTGCCTGGAATTAGAGGTAACAGTCGATGGTGATGCATTAGGCACAATGCGAAAGGTAGGACATCGTTTGGCGGAATGACCCTGAATACCACAGATCTGGCATTTGCCAAGGTAGGGTCGTGAGCCTTGTGTAGTTGTAGGCCAAGTCATTTGATTGTTGGGTTGATATTGTTGATTCTGGTGCCCATGATAATCTGCATAACGTGTAGTTGGACCAGCTTGAGAGCGCCAGTGGTTGGGCTGATGAGAGTTATTTCTTTTGGCAGATGTACGATTGGCATAGTTTGCTGTGGCAGGATAGTGGCTAGGAATAGCTGGTGGCATCTCTGATTCGGCAATAATAAGTTTTTCATGAAGTTCATCAAAGGAGATAGGATGTTCTCGAGCATTGACATTAGTCTTGACATCTTTGTAAGTGTCATCGAGACCCTCCAATATTTTATCAGTTATATCTTCAATATCCATTGGTGCCTTGAGCTCAGCTAGCTGATCTGTCTTGGTTTTGATTGCTTGCATATATTCTGTGATAGTAGATTGGCCTTTGACAATTTTCTTGAGTTGAGCTTTGACCTGTTTGATTTTGCCACGAGAAGATTGGGCATAGGTCTTAGCAAGAGAATCCCAAGCATCTTTAGAAGTGGTAGCAGTTGCTATGAAAGGAATGATTGATGGGGAAAGGGCTCCAATGATTGCATTTAAAATAAGCTGATCTTGTCTAATCCAAAACTGATATTCTGGATTGGGTGTAGGTACATCTGCAATGGTGATGGTTGCTGGGGGACATGCCTTAGTGCCATCAATATACCCCATGAGATCATAGCCAATAAAGAGACTATGGAACTGCAGCCTCCAAGATAAATAGTTGGTAGAATTAAGTTTCAGTGGAGCTTGGGCGACAGCATTGATGGTAATGAGATTGGCAGACATGTGGGGGGTAGAAGCAGATGAACTAGACATGATGAAGGAGAGAAAAAAAAATTGTGTTTGACGTATGTCTACAGCTCTGATACCATGTAACAATTGTGAATTGAAGGTGTAAATTGTTGTATTGAGAACTTTGAATTTATACAGATTGGAAAGGAAAGTCTAAGCTATTTACGTGCCTATGTATTTGCCTAAACTTCAGCTAAGTGTACCGTTACAAAACTTCATAGTTGACTAATTTAATAAGAAGATTACAAATAATATTCTAATGGATATGGACTGTACAGTGGGCTCTATTAAATTAAATTTTATTTAATAATTCTTTTTAATTAAACTTTAAATTCATCGAAAGGAAAGAATATTCTTTTTCAATCATATTTTAAAAATTCAAATTTATTTAATGTTTAGTCAATTTTATAATAGTCTAATACGGATAAACTTTTTAAACCTTAAATTTCTTTTCTTTTCAGACTAGCTTCAAGTCTGAAGTTTAAAACATTGTAAACTTTTTACACTTTTCTATGAAAATTTTAAAAACTATTTTTTGCATCATATAAATGATACTTATAGAAATAAGGAAAGAATCATTTGTTGTTTTGGAATTTAATTTTTTATACTCATAATTATTTTGGTTAATTGTATCAAAATAATATCATTTTTGGTATTTAACTCGAGCCTTTCGAGTCGGGCTGCTTTACAACCCAAGTTCAGCCTAAAATTTGATGAGGTAGATTACATTATGGTTAATAAAGAAATTAATTATTTTAAAAAATATAAACAAATAAATATATATACACACGTTAAATAATGTATATATACATATTGCGTATATATGAAATGTAAAATAAAGAAATTTAAATGCAATAAGATCAATTGAAATTCTTTTGATATATGTATGGATATAAAATATATATGTATTTAAATATTACCAACATATATGTATTTATGCATATAATCAGTATAGAACTAATGAGAAATTAAAAATTATAAAGGTGCTTTTATGTAACTTTAAAATAAATATAAATTAATATCTAAAATGTGTTTAATTGGAATTCACTTGTTAAAATACATCATAGTTTTTTTTTACTTTTACATTACATGTTAATTGTTACAATAAAAGTCTAGTATTGTAAATATTTTTATAATAATATTTTTATAAGCATATTTTTATTAATTAAATTCTTACATTATAGACACAATTATATTAAATTTTTAAAAAAGCATGAATTAGTCTAATTTTATTTATTATATTATTGAGATAATTAAAAATTTTAAAGTTTATCCATTAAGTATAAAATTTAATAGGAATTATGAAAGAAATTTTAAACAGAAAAATTTAAAGAAATAATCATATCTTCTCGAATAGATACAATATTAAAATGTAATGCATTTATCAGTTTAAATCATTATGAAAATTAAATAAATTATTTTATTAATTTATATAAATTATTTATTAAAAAATCAAATGAATAATATTTAATGTGCATAAATATTGAAATAATTAAATTTGATTAACAATTAACTGTATTTATAAATAAATATTTATAATTTTAAAAATATACATATTTTAAAATTAGAGTTATATGAAGTGCATATCAAATTCTACTTGAATATATTGTTAGGGCGGAAGAAAAGATATTCCATGTTGCCGTCTTTAATTTTGAGAAAAAAAGTTAAACATCTTCGGCTGCTTCAAGAGGGTGGAATTTTCCTAATAATTAAGAAGGTGAGTTTTCCTAAATATCCTACTGTTTAACTGATTCATAAAGTATCCAACACCTTTCACTTCTCCTCCAGTCGCTTTCTTAATTAGAAGCAAGTGCAGTTCTGGTCGGACTTGCTATCTTGGCTTGAAGGCTTGTATGGGGATGGGATGGGACTGTGCTGCTTAGCTGGCTTGCTTAAAGCTTGTTTCTATACCTGAGTGTCCTTCTGTCCTTTTTATGGAATCACTGCTTTACTTTTCTGCAAGAAATCTGATTAGTGAATCAGTGAGAGACAAAAGGTAGTAGCCAGTGTTATTGGCTCGCAGGACAATGGAGGCAATGATAGTCTGCCACATCAAACGAAAGTAAGTTATGCCACCAGTTTGTCTGTATGCTACATATGAATGAATCCATGATTCTTTAATTATCAGCACCCCTTGGAAAGCGAAAGAGTAACTGTTTGTCCCATGATCTTTTTAGGTAATATGATTAAGTGGAACTTGTTGAAAATTAAGACTCATATTCAAAGGAAAAAATATCTCTCTCTCTATCCCGGTTCTACCCTCCACAATCTTAAGAAATAGAAGCTAGGGAAGAATACTTCCATGGATTAATTTTCTTTAATTGCTTCAAGAGACGTGGATTATGACTGCACCAAAATACGTTCAATCTGAAAGTATACATATCTCTTGGCAGAAAACTCTGGCCAGTTCTTCATTTCTTCACATAATCAGATCTCCAACTGAGCAAGACTTGCACGAAAAGAACCTAACTATTTGCTTTGAGAGATGGGGTTTTCCAGGTTTTGCTGCCATTGGTATTTTTGGAGTTATTCCTTATCTTTTTATGTGTATAAGGGACAAAAATACAGAATAAGTTAGGAACAAATACCTCACCAACTAGGCATTGGAAATTCCTATTAAATCAGTTCTCTGTTGTCCGTTGCTTTTTATTTGGTTAATAGGTTCCTTGATGTGCTAACATATGTCCTGTTCACAAACATCATTACTAAAAATTCTGTTTACATTCTACATAGATACTTCATATGAAATAGCATATTTTACCCAGGAAAAGATAAAGAACAAAAAGAAGATGTTGGTACACTCCAAGGAAGTTTTTATGCCTTGCAAGTCTACAGTCTGCATGGTGAAAACTTATAACATGTGATGCCCATTAAACAAGATTTTAGTAGCCAATCCATTACCTGTGTCATCTAAAATATAAAGCCGAGTCTTTGTATAAAATCGTGGTAATGTTCCATAGGCCAAATGAGGTACAAAAAAGAATGGTAATGTTATGATTGAGACAGCTAATATTGATGGAAAGTAAGTTGAAACCTTTGATTGATCTGAAAGAAAAAAAACTTAGCAGTATATCGTTGTCAACTAGCTTTTCTTGTTCATGATATTGGAAGTTTTCCACTAAATAAAAACTCTAAGGTTGGTTAATTATAGGAATGATGAAGTCATAGACACGTTAAGATCGCACACAATCAGCGTCCCATGTTCAGACATCTAATAACTCTTCCAGTGTTTCTTTTTCATTTTCTGTTTGTGATTTTGAGATGATCATTCAGTTTTGTTTTATGGGTCAGGATTGGACAACTCATACTATAATAGTTAGGCAATGTAATGATTCTGGTGACGAGGGGGTGGTGGTAGCCCTCTTGGATCGCCACCATGGTCCCCCACGTCTGTGGCGTTTCTTCCACCGGCTATCTACTGGACAAGGCGTCAGGTTTGCTGACGTCGCCCACAACGGGGACCCTCCAAGCTGTTAAGTTGGATGGATTGCTAAGGACTTAATTGGCAATGTCATGTTTTTTGTTTCCTAGCACAGGAGGAGTTAACTTGGAACAAATGGCATGCTATTGTAGGCATAAAATTGAATGAAAGCATGTCCCTAGTTCTTGCGATAAGATTGGCTTGTTAAAACTGACTTGGAAGTTGACATCTCCAAGAAGCAGCTTTTGCCATTACTGATAAATCTGAAATAGAATCATTGGTGGCGGAAGATGTGTGATTGGTTGGACTAGAACTTTTGAATTCAAAACAATTACGAGGACTCAAGCTTTTTACAAGTTTAAAGAACTTCATTTCCAGGCAAAGACTGATAGACCTGGCATCTTAATTTCTTTTAATGAATAGTGAAGGCTGCAAGGTTGTGCAAGTATAGGCCAGTTGAGGAAACTCTTTCTTTGTTTTGCTTTCTTGTTTTGTAGGATCTCGCAGCAGGGATTTATTATGGAGATAAGGATGCCTCGTTGTGTAAAGGGTCAACTTATAGAGGTTCAATAAGAGCTTGGCATATAATAAATAAATCATTGAGAAATACATCATAACAGTATTTTTTTTTAAAGTGAAGGGTATTTATTTTGGTGTAAAGATGCGTTGATTACATACCATTGAAATAGATACGCATTGGATTTGGCCAACATGAAGAAAAGGAATCCCTAATAAATTAAGAATCAACAGGGGAAATGATTTGAGTGAATGCACCTATGACTGTGAGAAGTACACTCCGTTGAGATAAGGTAGGTTGAAGCTTATCTTTAGTTACTGTTTATTGAAAGTCCTAATTTATAGATACGGATGTATGTTTTCTTTTAAAGAAATAGATTTCACGCGGAGACTCTTTTGGTTTGGCAAATTGAGGAAACATCGGTGGTCGTGTAAATTTGCATGCAGTATGCACTGAACCTCGGTCTTTTTCCATCTCCCTTTCCGCTTTTTGTTTGAAACTACACGTGAACCCTTCACCACTGTATTCGTCAGTAAAGTTCAGCCTCTTTTTTTCTTCCGTTAAATTTTATGTATCTTATTTTATTGTATGAATCTCAACTATTTATTTATATAAGTCTTATATGAGTCTCACGTAAATAAACGCAAAATCTGCGTAAATGAATAATTTAGATTCATAAAACAGAGATACCACCTGTCTCCCCTTTCTCTCTTTCCCAAAATTACGCGAGAGAGTTGGCGAACATATACACGTGTTTCTACTTGAACACTTACCATCCGACTTTCAAATCCTGTTGGCCTACAGCTATTAGAATTTAGAACAGCTACAGAAGCATGTTTGGCTGTTGTAAGGAGAAAGGAAAATATTGAATCATCATCTTCGTGCCAGTTCACGTTCGACTCTCTTAAGTTCCAACATTTTAATTTCTTTTTTATTGGGCCAAGGAACAAGAACTAATTAAGAAGATATGGAGCCTAGACCCTAAGAGGTTTGAATAGTCCAGGCAACTCAGTATTAGACTTGAAACACTAACCCAATTTTAGGAGTTTGGATTTTCTGTTTAAAATAATCTTTGTGCAATGTCCAAAACGATCTGTATCATAAGATTTTTATGTCACAAATTGGTTTATTTCATTGTTGGCTTGATTATTGGCTTAGAAGCCTTACATGTCTGGCAATTAAAGAAAGAGAAGGTCTCAACTCTCAAGATTACCAATACTGCAATACTTCACTGAACCTTGTGGAGGTCACAGACAGATGGTTATCTGCAAAAGATTGCTTGCTGCTCCTACTCATTGTGTCTGCCTGTGTATGGTGCTTCATGGGCTATTCTTCCTTCCTGTGGCCCGGCCTCATTGGTCGGTATACACTATTAACTCAAACTATGAAGAGAACTAGTGGAATCATTCATAGTAATGACTGATCCTAAGTTGGGAGTTGAGGTAGTAAATATGGTAGTAGCTATTTATTCCAATACTATGCTTAACCTCTAAGACTGAGAGTGACAATTTAATTTTACTTATATATATATATATATAGAGAGAGAGAGATTGGAGTAGCATGTACTGTGCTATAGGGCACGGTATTAATCTCATCATCTACCTCATAACCCCACCAAGTAAATGCCATTTATTCATCATGGCTTTTTCTAACTCATGAGCAAGCAATATGAAATATGATATGACCAGCAGCCTGTAGTGTACTGTAACTATCAATTTTAGTCAAACAGCTTTGAAATTTTATTTATCTAATAGAAAACAATATCCGTTAAGGCAGTGGCAGCCAGACGTAGACAACCCATTTTTGTGTACCAAAATATGGTTTACTGGGCGACCTCTTCTGTTCTGCTTCAAGTTTTAAACTTTGTAAAACTTGAAACGTTTCGTGAACACTGAACACGTTGCTCGAAAGTCATCTGTTTACCAATTCCTTCTTTCAAACTTCAGATTCCAAATTGTGACCATAATCAGTACAAAACTCATTCTGCATGGAAAAGAAACAGTAAAATTGCAGGAATCATAGAGCATTTTATTGACAGAAACAAAGCTAAAAGTTTGTAAGCATGGGACTACGATATGTCTTGATGCAAATTCAATCTGTTAACTTAAACTAGATTATCAGAACACCAAAACAAAGAAATATCTAGAGCCAGGCAGCCATGATCCGGGATCAAAAGAAATCGCTTCAAGGATTGCGACTTTTGGATAATCACACTGCAGGATTGGTTCAAAACAGTGACGTCTAAAAGAATAATCTATATAATTTTCTTTTTTCGAAATAAATGATCCATGGATGGATGCTTCTCCTTTTCCTTCCATTTTTGCTTGACTTGTATGCGGACTTATAGAAACCTGACAAGTGTCTTGAATATTCATTTAATAGGGCAATTAAGACACGTTGGACCAGGCACTGGACCAGAGCTGGCAATGATCAAGGGGAATTTAAGGTGGTGTCCCCATTGTCCTCCATAGCCAATATGAACTTCGATCCAATTGGAGATATTTGCCTTGCACACACATTTAAGTTCCATCTCATGGGGACCCATTTTTTTGTCTTTTCATGCTCTATATCAATCTCGACACGCACCTCCTCCTCCTTAACAAGCCTGCCTGGTGACCCACCTCAATTAAGCGCTTGTGCGGTTCTTACAGATGATTAAAGCAACACCCTTTTCCATTCTAGTGCAACAAACTTCTTGTATCCAAGTCACAATCACTACTATAAAGTCTAAACATTGAAAGTTCTGCACTTAAGTATTGAATGAAGAGCCATCCTCTCTAACTGGCTGAGCTTGTTAGCACTTGAGTATTGTTTTGGCCGGTCCATTTAAGCACAATCATAACTTTTCCTGAAGAAATTGGTAAAATACTTCTGCTAGCATACTCAGATGCTGCTGATCTTGATTATTGTTTGCTCATTAATTTGATACTCTATCTAAGACAGGTACCATCTGGTCACGTATCCATGGAAGACACGTTAAATGGGATAAATGACAAGTTCATAATGACAATTCTGCAATCACCATCTTTTAACCATTTTAGGCTTTGTTAGGTAATTTTTCTGGTTAAACAAAAAAGAATTTTCTCGTTGATTTTCTTGCCTACGTTTTGAGGATGAATAAGCTTATAGAAACAGACTTAATTTTCATAATTTCGAAAAAAAATTTAAAGGAATAGTTGAATGGTCATATCTTAATCAGTTCAAGTGATTTAAGATTCATTCTAAAGATTTATGTGTCTATATTAAATGAATTTGACTTTGAGTCATTTGGAGTTACTTAGAAAAATTATGGTGAAATAAAGATAGAATAAATAATTCTTTTGTTATACAAAGTATTTTCATCTTTGTATTATACAATTTAATGACTTTAAGTTGGTTAGTCTAAAATTCTTCGTTGACAATATAAATAATCATGTAATGTTTCATTTATAAAAGAGAAAAGAATAAAAAGTTATACCGCAAGATTACTGTTGGTTTATTGTTTGTGTGCGTGTGCAAGTATTTGTGAATATCTTTTTTTCAATAAAGTGGTATTAGAAAAAAAAAACTATGATATCAAAAGGAGCCTTTATATATTTTCACTATCTACAACTCATCAAACTCAACTATGATAATTGGACACTTAGGATGAAGATCATTCTTGGAGAAGCAAAGAAAGAAAGATATGGGATGTAGTTAACAAAGGCTACGTGGGGCCTTAAAATGAGAAAAGTTTGATCAAGCTAAAAAAGAAGTGTTAGATAAGCAAAGGAAAAAAGACCATAATGAACATGTCATCATCTATATATCAAGGTTTGAAGGAAGAAATGTCTGAAAAAAATAATAATGAAACTATATAAAAGAATGTGTGGAAAAACAACAAAATTTAAATATGGTAGTGGCTACTGAAAAAATGTAAAGATGTAAGCAAAAGTGTATCAGTAAAACATGTCTTATGACAAAGTTATCCTTAAAGTCTAAAAACAATTAGATGGAAAGTGGAAAAAGATAATTGTATATGAAAGTGGACATGATCATGAATGAGGTCATGGACGTGAATGGAGCCAAAGGAGAGGAAGAGGTAAACAACAATCTTTTTATGAAAATTGACCTTAAAATTTTCAATATGGTCAAGAAATTAAGAGGAAGAGAAAGAGGATATTTTGGCAAAAATAATACATTAAAAGATGATAAAGCTGAAGTCAAATGTTATTCATGTGGCAAGCATATCCATTATTCTAGGTAGTTTTTTTTTTTTGAAAATAAAGATGAAGCAAAGTTTGTAGAAGTTAATAAAGATGCAACAGAAAGAACTTTTTTTGCTACTTATGATAAAGGATGAACCAAAAGGTGAAAAAGCACATGATGCCTTTATAATGTAGTTGGCAATTAAAAGATAGGTGACAAAAGAAAATTTGTTAAATTAGACACTAAAGTGATAAGGACTATATATTTTAGTGATAATACAACAATGAAGATTAAAGACAAGGCTATGATTTTGTTTAAGATAAAAGTAAGTGGTCATAAACTTCTCCTTAGTAATTACTTTATGTTAAAACTAAATAATAATAGTTTAAGCATTGACTGACTTTTAGAGAATGGTAATCAAATTCATACGGAGGTTCATACTCTTTGACTTTGAGATCATAATACTATTTTTTAAAAGATAACTATGACTAACAAAATGATATTTTTATTAAACTTGCACACTACAGAGATCATGTGTTTAAAGATTGGTGTCAATGATCCTTTGTATATGGCATATAAGGTATGAACATTTGAATTTTAATGCACTCAAGTATAGAACACCCTGAAAAATTACGTGAGGCATGCTTACTTGAAAAGCATTCAAGAAAAAGTTTTCTAGACCAACCAATTTCAAGAGCTACCAAGCCGCTCAAACTTGCTCATGTAGATATTTATGGTACATTAATACTCCATAATGGGTAAAATTTTTGAAGTACAAGTATGAAGATTTTGATGTGTTTAAAAAGTGTAAAGTTTAATTAAAAAAGAAAATGGTTGTGATATTAAAGTTTTAAGAACTAATGAAGGTAAAGAATTTACTTCTAATACATTTAAGAGATTTTGTGAGCTATATGAATTCATTGTCCTTTTAGAGTACCTAGCTTTCCCCAGTAAAATAAAGTTACTAAAAGAAAAAATTGAACAATCCAGAATATAGAGAGAACCATGTTGAAAAGTATGATGATTTCTAAGGAGTTTAGCCTAAAGCAGTTGTATGTACAATTTATCTTTCAAATCAAAGTCCTATAAAGAGCTTAAAAGATGTCATTTCATAAGAAGTATAGAGTGAAGTAAAGCCTTATACATCACATTTGATAGTTTGTAGTTCTATTATTTATCTTTATGTTTTAAAGCAAGAAAAGCCTAAACTTGATAATCAAAGTAAGAAGTTTGTTTTTATTGGATATGATGAGAACTCAAAAGACTACAAGTTGCCCAAGCCAAGTAATAACAAGATTGTTATTAGTTGAGATATTGAATTTATTGAAGAAGCATTTTTGGATTGGAGCTCCCAAATGGAGGGATATTATGTTTTCCTTCTATATTTTGAATATGAAGAAGAAAAGAAGGTTATTTAAGAAATAAAAAATGAAATTTCTCCGGTAACCTCACCAACCCCATCATCTTAAGCATCATCATCCATATGTTTACTAATAAGTATGGGACCTCAAAGATATCAAAGACTTGAGGAATTTTATGATAATCCTAACTTGTCTTAACTACTTACACATATTGAGTCTTTTAAATTTTGAAGATGCTAATAAGAATAAGAAGTGGATTCATGCAATGAACAAAGAAATTTAAATCATTAAAAGGAATAATATATGGGAACTTATTTACCTTTCAAGAGGTCTTCATGCCATTAGAGCTAAATGGGTGTTCAGAATCTTTTTAAAATTTACAAAGCCAAATAATATATAAGGTAAGGCTTGTTGTCAAAAGGTAAGTAAAAGCAAGACATTGATAATGAAGACATATTTGCCTATATTACTCACTTGAAAACGATACATCTATTAATATGTATTACTGTCTAAAATCATAGGAGAATTCACCAATTGAATGTCATGTTCGTTTTCCTTAATGGTTAATTTGAAGAAGAAGTCTATATTGAGCAACCAATGAGGTATATTGTACAAGGTCAAGAAGACAAAGTGTTAAAATTAAAGCAAGAGTTATATGGACTTAAACAAGTTTCAGGAGCTTGGAATAGCAAAATCAACAATTATTTCCAAGAGAATAGTTTCACTAGATCCTTACACGACTACGCTTTTTATATAAAATAGGATAAATATAATTTGTTATTTATTTATATATTTGTGGATGGTCTTATCTTCATATGCAATAATTCAAAGACGTTTGAAGAGTTCAAATATCTTATCAACCCAAAAGTTTAAGATGAGTGACATGAGATTGATATCTTACTAATTAGGAATCACGATGAAATGAATTGAAACACTCAAGAAGGTTATGCAAAGAAGATGCTTAATAAGCTCAAGATGATAAATAGTAATTTGGTTAACACTCTTATGAAATATAGAATAACATTAACCAAGTTAGATGGATAAAAAATTTCAGATCCAACTGTGTTGAAAAGTCTTGTATAAAATTTGAGATATTTAACTTGCACAAGACCATATATCTCATTTGCAATTGAATTTAATAGTTGATATATGGAGATAACATCTATGATTTACTTAAAGACAACTAAAAGAATTATTAGATATCTTAAAGGTATAATTAATTATGGCATGTTTTAATCATTTTTTATAAACTTTAATCTAATGGGTGCTTATGATAGTTTTATCAAAGATCTTAATAATAGAAAAAAGTGATAGTGGTTTTGTTTTCCTTTTGGGATATAATGCCAATCTCTTGATGTTTAAAGAAAAAACCCATAGTCACACTCTCTACTTATAAATTAGAGTCTGTCACAATTAGTTACCTATATTCATTAAGCTATTCTAAGATAGAAGCAAGTATATTGATACAAAGTTTTACTTTATTTGATAATGTGTTGTTCAGAAGGAGATTAACTTAGAGTTTGTAAAGCCCCTTAATCAAGTTGCTAGCATTTGTAGTTAAATGGTCTAATCTTAATCAATTCAGGCACTCTAAGATTCATTTTAAAGCTTTATGCTTTTAGATATACATGAAACTAACCTTGCGGCATTTGAAATTACCTATAAAGTTATGGAAAAATAGAAACAATCTAGTCAAATTTTGTATATTATGTAGATTTTATTATGTCATTATAAGTATCTCCCTTTTTATATTCTAGCATTAAATATCTTTAAGTTAGTAGTCTAAAATTATCCATTGACAATGTAAATAGCCATATAATCTTTCAATTTTTGTAAAAGAAAAAAATAAAAAGTTTTATTACAATAATACTCTTATTTCATTATTTGTGTAAGTGTGTAAGTATTTGTGAGTATCTTATTCTTTTTCAAAATGAGCAACTATCTTTTTTCACAATTTGCTAAGATAAAGAAAGAAAAAAAGGGAAGGGAAAAGCTAAAGATAAATCAATCTACCTAAAAAATGAGACGATAATCACATCAATATAGACTTGTTTTATTAATTTAGTAAAAGTTGTTATTGTTCATATTTTTGTGAAATATGAAAGTTATCATTTTTCTACGTTTATAAAGGAACATGAGCATAGATACATTCATGTATTAGACCATGTACTCTTCTATATGTGCACTATCATATGACATGATCTTTGAGTTGTCCATATATCAAGCCATATCTTCAGTTGATATTATTAGAGAGGAATATGCCTTAATACTTAATCGTGCATTAAACTATGTTAATTCAAATGTAGGGTTAGTTGAGTTCCTTATATTATCATGATGGAATCAAATTTTCTTATTATCTTTATATTTTCATGTCTTTTAACTATAATTTATGCGACGTTTTTATAAAATGACATTTCTTGAACATATATTATACTTCATCTTTTGTATATAACCTTGTAATATACTAAAAAAGATAGAAGCACCCTACTCTTTATTCTTAACCACAATTATAGTAAGTGTTAGGGAGCAAAATGCAAAAAATAAAATTGCCTTGTAATATAAACTGAAAGAGGAACAAGAAGTTGAAAGACTCTTTGCACTCTTGTTGCTTTGTTTGTTTACAATAATTGGATTATGAATTATAGATGTATATGTCATATGGAATATGATGAGTTCTTTTTAAAATCTTAGACAATAAATTTTAGTGAAAAGTGTAAATTTATAACAAGCAATGGTGCTCTCTTGAAGGTGAAAGGAAGAGGATGTTTTGTTGTAAATGCTTCAATAGGTATTAAGTTCATAATTGATGAACTTCTAGTACCTAGACTTAATTAAACTTTGTTGAGTGTTGGTCAATTAATTGAAAAAAAGATGTGTTGTGAAATTTTATAAGGATGAACATGTGACAACTGGCTTTAAGGAGTTGAAATGATAAGGGTTTATATGAATTGGAATGATAAAGCCAAGTATGTTGTAAAGAGTAATTCCATAAATTATGCTAAATTTTATAATTATGAATGAGTCTATGTTATGGCATAATATATTAAATCATGTTCATCTTGAAGCATTGAAAAGAAGGAGTAAAAATGGTATTATGCAAGGCTTTCCCAAGGTAATATAAACTACTAAAATCTATTAAGTCTGCCAGTCTGGAAAGTAAAATTTTTTTCCTTTTTTTAAATATTTTTGGAGAGCTAAATAAATGTTACAACCACTTATATTTGATGTATTTAAACCTATTGAGGTCTCACTAAATGGAAATAGAAGTGTTATTCATTAATGATTATAAAAGTTATAACTGGATTACTTTCTTAAAAATAAAAGTCAAGCATTTTAGACATCAAGAAGTTGAAAGCAAGAATTAAAAAAAAAAAATCTCTCACTCAAGCAACTAAGACTTGATAATGGTTTTGAAAATATTTTTAAGGAGTTCAAAGATTTTTATCCAATAGGGAATCAATCACCAATTGACATCTTTATAGATTTCTCAATAGAATGGAGTGGTAGATAGGAAAAATAAAAACATCATAAAGATAGTGAGAAGTATAATGAAAAAAAGAAGTATAAAAAAATTTAGGACAAAAGGAGCTAAAACTTCAATATATTTACTTAATATGCTACCTATTAAGGTAATAAATCAGAATATAATATGAAACATAATTTTGTAACTCACAACCTATTACAAACTTTGGATGCAAGCAATGAAGTGCTAACCTATACCTATACGACTGCTATTCTTATTAATATTGATCAATGCAGGCTAAGGACATTGATACCTGAGCCCCCTTCCAGTCTTGTTTTCATGCTCCTTGGTCGAGATGCAAAAGAAGTGACAACCGTCTATTCCTAGATGCTTTTTAAAGTTTTTAGTAGTTTATGAGGTATATATGTTCATAAAGTTAAAATAAAAACTTTAAACAAAAAAGATAAACTCAGGGTGTTGTTTAATCTTACATCAAGAAAGATTTAAATAGGTTGAGATGTTTCAATTGATGAATTTCTCAAATTAAATTAGCAAAATTTGTTGGTTAATGTACTTTAAAGCTCAAAATATCAGCCTTTTTATCGCTTTGTAAAGAGAAGGAAGTTTTAGAGGAGGCTAAGAATGATCAAGACACTAAAATTTTATTTAGGAGAATAAGCCTCTTATTGAAATTTATAAAATAACACATTTAATATTTATTGAGGTAATAAATAAGAAATAATGAATTGAAGCTATAAAAGATAAGATTTATATGATAAACAAGAGTGAAACTTGATCCTTATTAGAAATACTAACAAATTAGAAGGTTCTTGAAGTTAAATGAGTTTCTAAAATCAAATTTAATTATGATGCCAAGTTAACATTCCTCTTACTATCATATCAACATTCCTTAATGGCTTCATCAAGGAAACCATATATGTTGATCAATCGAAGGGTTTAAACATTAATAGTAAGAAGAATGTTGTGTACCTAATGCACAAAGTTTATTATGACTTAAAACAAACCCCATGACATTGGTACAACAAGATTGATCAATACTTGATTAATCAAAGGTTTAATAAAAGATAAAATGAAGTTACTCTCTATATATTACTTGATAAATTTGTGAAGGTGATTGTATGTTTATACTAACAATTGGAAACTAGGTATAAAGAAAAAGATATATTTAAGTTAACGAGAGCTAGGAAACAGAAAACGAGAGACTTAGATCGAGTTTATTGTATAAAAGATGAAGTAGGTGGAGTACTAGTAGATGAAAATGACATTAAGAGAAGATGACAGAGATACTTTTGTAGCCTTTTTAATGAAGGCGTAGATGATAACATCTCTTTAGGTGATCTTAGCAAGTTTGAGAGATATTGTAACTTCACCTATTGTTGGCATATCATAAGAGAATAAATTAAAAAAAATTGAGGGTGATGAAGAGTAAAAGGACAATAAAGCCTAGTAAAATACCCAGAGAGGTGTGGAAGAACCTAGGTGAAGAGGGTCTTACTTAGTTAGTCAGGCTTTTTAATATGATCCTTAAATCCACTAAAATGCCAAATGAGTGGAAACTTAGTATACTAATTCCTCTATACAAGAACCAATGGGACATCTAAAGATGTAACAACTATAGAGACATCAAACTACTTAGTCACATTATGAAATTGTGGAAAAAGGTGATTGAGAAGAGAGTGATAAAAGGTGCACCTATCTTGAAGAACCAGTTTGGTTTTATACTAGGAAGGTCTACGACAAAAGCTATACATCTCTTTAGCATATTAACGAAATATTACAGGGAAAGACAACTTAACCTATACATAGTTTTTATTGACTTAGAGAAGATTCATGACAGAATACATAGGGAAATTATACAGAGGTGTTTAAAAAATTAAGGGAGTTTTTGTGACGTATATATGTATGAAGGTGTGAAGACTAGAATAGTGAGAATAACAGGAAAAATACATAACATTTCTTTATCAATGTCTAGTTATACTAAAGTTCCTTATTGGGCACCTTTCTATTTACAGTAGTGATGACATTGTTTTAGTGGATGAGACAAAAGAGAATGTCAATTTCAAGGTAGAATTTGGAGGCATATGCTATAATTGAAGGGCTTTAAATTGAATAAGAATAAGATTAAGTACTTAGAGTGTGACTTTTTGAGCCAAAGGGTGGCATTTAATGTGAAGGTAAAGATTGGTTTAGCAGTTATATCAGAGAAAGAATACTTTTAAGTATTTAGGATCTATCATCCAAAGTAATTGAGAAATCGATGAAGACATAGTTCATCGTATTATATTAGGGTAGCTTAAATAGAGGGGTGCATCAAGAGCTTTATGTGATTAAAAAATACCACTTAAGCTTAAAGATAAATTCTACCATTTAGCGATTAGGTCGACCATACTTTATGAGGCATAATGTTGACCCAACAAACAAGTTTAACTTAGTGGCAGAAATGAGGATGCTCCATTATATGTGCAACCTTACTAGAAGAAAAAGGTAACAAATTTCATCGTAAGAACAAATAAAGGGTGACTAATATCGATGAAAAATTAAGAAAGATAAAGCTTAGGTAGTTCAAACATATTAAGAGGAGATATCCTGGTGCTCTAATGAGTAAATGTGATAAGCTTAGAGATTATAAAAGGAAAAGAAGAACTATGAAGATCTGAGAGGAGATCATCAAGAATGATATAACTATATATGTTGGAATTTATTGAGGAGTTAGCCCTTAATAGAAAACTTTAGCATAGTAGGATACGGGTAAAGGATTTCACATAAAGAAGTTCCTTTTCTCATAGGTCTTTTAAATCTTTTTAGCGTCTTATGTCTTGTATTTAGCCTAAACATTTAATCTATAGTACTTCCCCTTAGTTATTTAGCTTAAACATTTATTTACATAGCCTAAATATTTTCTTATAATGGCTTGTTTGTTTATTTATTTACTTATTTAATATTTATATTTATATTTATATTTACTTTATTATATTTTATTGTATTATTTATTTGATTACTTATTTTTATGTTATTTTTATGTTTCTCATAATCATCATTATCATCATCATCATCATTATACTCAGTTCGACGTCCCGCAATGAAGCAGGATCTTGGGAGATTTTATTTTTATGTTTCTATTTATATATATTCATTTTATTTTATTTTATTTTTTATATTATTATTATTATTTATTATTATTATCCTTTTATTTTATTTTTGAATTTATTTATTCTTATTCTTCTTTTATTGTTATCATTATCATTTTTTCTTTTTTTTCTACAAACAATTTTTAAAAAAAATTCTTTCTTTCTTTTTTCTTTTCTTTTTTTCCTGTAAGTCCATTAGAAATAACTTCTCTATCAGTTAAAGGTACGGTTGCACAATTCTAAACCTCTCTAGACCCTATATCTCAGTGGGACTTCTATTAGAATTTTATTGTTACTATTGTTGTCGATGATGATGATGATGATAAGCATGAGATGTACGATCCTGAAACAAAATTTAATGTATCTAATCTTAGGTGGTGCATAACACTCTTATCATGGAGATTAAGCAAGATTAAGTCAATGACCTATTCTTTTCCTGTGAACTTAAAATTGTTAAGAGAAGATGGTGAGGTAAAGGTAGGTGCACCCCTGTATAAAAGTTTGATTGGGAATTTGTTGTATTTGATAACCAAAAAATCAAAATTGATGGATGCAACTAATTTGCTATCAAGATTCATGTACTATCCAATTAGAACTTACTTTGATGTCATTAAAAGAGTTTTAAGGTATATAGAGGAACATTAGACTATAGATTAATCTACAAGAAAGAAAAGAACACTAGTTTATTTAGATATATTGATGATGATTGGGTTAGTATTATCATGATATAGGTAGCACTTCTAGCTATGTGTTTTCTCTTAATGATGATATGTTTACTTGGCATTTAGAAAAAAAAAGGGCAAATTAAAACTTGATATTATTCTTCAAAGAAGCATAGTTGATATAATAACTAAAGTTGTACCTAAGGAAAATTTTATTTACTTCAGGTGCTAACTTAGCGTTTTTAAGAAATACATCAAAGAACACTACCAGTAGTGATGCATTTTCATGATACAAAAAGTGTCATTCTCTTAAGTCTATTTCAATTTTGTTTTGGTAAGTCAAAAAAAATGAACACAAACATATTGGTCGAACTATCATCTGTACCTTAAATTAATTCCTAAATTCTTGCAACTAACAAATAAAATATAGAGAAGTAGGAGTTGATTCTACGAGGAATTTTAATTTGCTAATCAATACAAAATAAAATTCTTAAAAATGAGAGGGTTATGATAATATGGAATTTTGAACAAAGAAAATAAATTGAATTATAAACTAAGAGTTATCAACAAAACAAACCTTAGTTTATGGTTATTTCAACCTTTTGAAACTATTATTGGTTATTGATATAAAATAATTATTTCATCAATCATATATTCGATATGATATTAAATGTTTTTCCTTAGGATTAACTAATTAAAAAGATGTGATTCAATTAAGCATTATTATTTAACAATCTTAAATACAATCTAAAATTTAATTAACAATAGCTTTAAGAAAAGAAAGACTATTGAAGCAAAATAAGACAACATCCTTGACTGCATTTATCCAGTTAAATGCTTTTGCTAAAAGTAATAATTTTTGAAGCAACAAACTAAAACTTTTAATTGTACAAATAATTAAAAGTGTTGAACTTTTACGTATTTAGGCTTTAAACTAGCAAATGAGCACTTCAATTAATAAACTAATTGTGTGCATTAGAAATCAATCAAAAAAATCATAAAATATAAGCATAGGAAAGCAATTCAATACATAAATAAATGAAACACTCCATATTAAGACCTAATTATCTTCCAATCTTTAAAGTTCCAAAAGAATTTCACTTCCTTTAACCAAGACAGAAAACAATGGTCATAGCTACAACTATCTTTTAAAGAAGAAAACTTGCCTTAGCGTACACTAAGGGGGGGAAAAAAATGTGAAAAGCTAGAAAAATGTAGAGAATACTTGAATGCTTTGCTCCCCTGTCTTGTTCCTATTTATAGCTAATTAATCTCCATTTGAAAATCTTGTTGTTGTGATTCTTTGGATCTCACAAATCATATCTCTACTTATTTTCACCCAAATTTGGCCAAGATAAGGTTCAAACGACTTTTAATACATTTTTCTTTTGTGGTTTAATTGTAATTTCTATTGATCGTGCTTAAACTTAAAATCACGTTATACAAAATAAAATGTTTTGTCAATCCAAATCTTTTTAATTCCCCTTAATTAATGGTGATATTGTTCCTTTGTTTAAAACTTTCAAATTTGAATTAAGGAAAAGTCATTGTCTTAAAAATATTAAATTTGAACATATTAAAATAAAATTATAGAAGATTTTAATGATAAAAATTAGGAAAAATTATATCAGATCGCATATTCGTGTCGCAGACTATCTAATTTTGATAAGTCCAAAGACAAATATTTCATGTGCTCATTTGTATATTCTTCATCATACGACATAGTCCTTGAATTATTCATGTATTGAATCGTGTCTTGACTTCATGTTTCTAAAAAGAAATATGTTCTAACATATAAAAGTGGGTCAGAAGATATTAATTTAAATATGAAATTGATTGAGTTAAATATGAAGATCGTTCAACAATTAGACCTGTGGAAGTAGTTGATGCCGGTTTGAATGCCAGTTACATCTTTTTGCTGGGATTGAGCTCAACTTCTCAAGCGTTCTTGTCAAACCAAACTAGAAGGGAAGAACTTATAGCTTGGCTTGACTTGAAGTCCTATTCAAATCTGAGTAATTAATTTGGAATGCTTTAATTATTAGGTCATATGCTAGTAAAATTTTATGCCCATTAGGCGGCAATTCTGCTATAACTGAAAGTTGCCTCTGATAATAAATGATGATGCTACAGGAAAAGGAAAACGAAGCTTCTGTCTATAAATTTTCATAGTGTAATGATTCTTACATAACAAGAAAAAAGAGAAAGCTTCTTTCCTTCTGATCACCAAACATCTTGTTTCTACTTCTTAGCATATCTGAACAAACAAATCAATGAATGGTTTCACCAAGTCCGATCCACGCGACTATCTCTCAGAACACTGACTTGTGCACATTTTGTTCCCATTTATAGCAACTATACGCATGATCCTACAACAGTTTCACGCGATTGGAATCCATCTTATGACACATTAAGTGCCACTCTTTTGTTTCTTTACTTGTGTAGCCAATCAAGTGACATCGCTCATGCTGCAATGAAATGTGGACCCTGATTATGATATCAACAGCATCCTTTGGCTGAGAAGAAAGTACTTACTCTGATCCTGGCAAAATGATGTTCCTGAATCACCAAGACCCTCTTAATGTTCACAAAATCAATATTCTGTCTGAGGTTTAATTAGCTTCTGATGCAAACCATAAGGCCATTATTACCTTCCTTAAAGAGTATGTTACGTGATCAAGTTCAATTGGAGACCACCTATTGAATGGATAAAATTATTCTGATGAGGTCTTGGAGTAAAGTAAGTAAAAATATATCCTCATGGCGCAGGTGAGTTAGTAAGGGGCTCTTCTGATTTAAGTGAGATTACAGATTCGCATCGTCCTCATGTGTGTAACCGTTTAAAATTTGGAGTCAGAGCTTTGCCTCCCGCAAGGGACCTACTTGGCTTGAACGGGGATTAGTCTGGGTGTGGATGACTTAAAGGTGCCTTCCTATAATTGGGACCTTCCTAAGACATCTCGTGGGCAACAAAAAAAACAAAAAAAAAGTAAGTAAAAAAATGTCGAGCCATGAAAGTCTAATCTAGATCTAACCTAATGCTCATGTGAAAAGACGATGAAATCCTTGTGCGAAGTAAACAACAATGCTGCTACTCACTACTTGAATTTACGTGTACTTCTGGGATGTGGCTCCAAAATTTATTTCTTCATCCCATTTAATACGCTGACCTTTCTTCTCTGCCCATCTCTCAATTTACATTTACAAATACTCCTCTCTCAGTCTCTCCATAAATTTGTCCCTCTCTACTGAGCTATTGTATAAAAAGCCAAAGCACCTACTTCCTTCTTCGCTGGTTTTGACTAGCAAAGATGGGTCGATCACCATGCTGTGACAAGATTGGTCTGAAGAAAGGACCATGGACACCTGAAGAAGATCAAAAGCTCTTGGCATATATAGAAGAACATGGTCATGGAAGCTGGCGAAATTTGCCAGCCAAAGCAGGTGATATATCATGTTAATGATTTGTGTGTCTATGTAGTGAAGTTTTAACTAACGGTAGTTGAGTGAAGAAAACTTTAACTTTTGTCTCTTCATTTATAGGTCTTCAGAGATGCGGAAAGAGTTGCAGACTTAGATGGACTAATTATCTCAGACCAGATATTAAGAGAGGAAAGTTCAGCTTGCAAGAAGAGCAAACCATAATTCAACTCCATGCCCTCTTAGGAAACAGGTGCAAAGATCCTTAATCCTTACAGTCTTGACATGGTTTACTTGTCACATTCAGACGTTATCATTCTTTTGAAGCACCCCAAATGACTGGATCTTAAACAGTCTTCTCACAATTCAACAATGTGAATTCTTGTAGTGAATTTGGGTGTAGTTTCTACTTCAACAATGTCATAAGTTCTGACCTTGTGTTTCTCTTAGTATTTTTTGGCTTTGTTATGAAAGCTTAACGACTAGAATTACCTCCTCTTCAGCAACCCAACATGTAGTTACCTTTATTTCTGACTACAATAAACCACTCGCTTGAGCATGTTGTGTACGTGAACATGCCTTCTTACATTTCAAAAGAGATTCTGCAGCGTGACATAGAAAATCATGATTTTGTTTTTGGTTCCTTTTCTTTTCTTCTCCAGTCTCATCATTGTATCTAAGAGGTTTAGAGCATAGAAAAAGGCTCTGTGTATCTGATAGTTCGTACGTCCCTCACTTTATATTCTCATCCTCAGGTGGTCGGCTATAGCTACTCACTTGCCGAAGAGGACGGACAATGAGATTAAGAACTACTGGAATACACATCTCAAGAAAAGGTTAACCAAAATGGGGATTGATCCTGTGACCCACAAGCCCAGGAATGATGCTTTACTGTCCAGCGAAGGCCAATCCAAGAATGCAGCTAACATTAGCCACATGGCTCAGTGGGAGAGTGCTAGGCTCGAAGCTGAGGCTAGACTCGTTAGAGAATCGAAGCTACGTTCACATTCATTTCAACAGCAGCTTAGCCCTCAGAGTTATATTCCTGGTTCAACTTCTGTTCATCCTCCACGATCATTTGATGCACTGAAAGCTTGGAACGGTGGATGGTCAAAATCTAGTGAAGGTAATGGTGGTACCCTAAGCACTGGAATTGGAGGTGACCTTGAGTCTCCAACATCTACTCTTACTTTCTCAGAGAATGCTCCTCCAATCATGATTTCAGCCAACATGGGAGAGAATTCGGTTCCTCTAATTGAGTTTGTTGGCACTTCGGGTTCATCAGAGACTGGAATTATCAAAGATGAAAGCGAGCATGATTGGAAGGGCCTGGCAAATTCAAACCATTTACCAGAGAATTCAGTATCATTTTCGTCTGACTTTCAAGACATGACGATCTCCATGGAAGGGACATGGAGTCCAGAATCTCTAAGGACAAATAGCAGTCATCTTCATGTTGGAAATGTGATGGAAGAAGGGTTCACTAGTCTTCTCCTAAGTGACTCTACTGAACAGAACTTGTCAGAAAGTGGCAAGGACTCAGAGAACAGTGGAGGTAGTGGTGGTGGTAGTGGCTACTATGAAGATAACAAGAATTATTGGAACAGCATTCTTAATTTGGTGAATTCTTCTCCTGCTAATTCACCAATGTTCTGAAAATAACCAAGATAAGGTTCCGCCTGAAAGGTTAGAAAGTGATGATGTGCCAGTTAATTACAAGTAACACCACTTTCTCAACCCAGATGTACTGCCATTGGTTTAGTTTCTATTTGTTGCTAGAAGTCAAGTATAGGATAGGAAAATGTCTTCGCCAAAATGGGTTTGGATTGCTTCCACACTTTCCAAGCGTGGAAATAAGATTCTCCACTAATGTTGTAGATGGAAGCAACAAGATGAAGTTTTGGCAATCATCCTCAGTCTCTCTCCCTCTCTTTCTTATGTGAAATGTTAATAGGTAGGATAGATCTTCTACTCAGTTTATGCTCCATTCAAACATAACGTAGTTTGTCAGCTTAATGATAAGTAACATGTCATCTTTGTTTACTATTATGGCGGATTGAGATATGCATGTTCCAATTCAAGTAATTGATCCTGAACATTGTTAAAGAATGAATTAGCTACCTTCCCTTTAATTAGACAAATTCGTGCTCTATACACTTGTTAAATAAAAGGGTGTATTTATGAGGCTTTATTGCTGTCAGTTTTACGTCGTATTCTGCTTACAAGCAACAAAGGTAAGTTCACATAACGTCGTATTCTGCTTAAAAGCAACAAAGGTAAGTTCACTTGTGCTTGCCAACAAAAAAAAAAAAATCTGGGGGAAAAAGTGCCGAAAGGACCATAAAATTGACAGCCAAGAACAAAAAGAAACCAAAAATTTTTTGGAGAAACAAAGTGAAAAGCAAAATTAGAAATTTGGAAGCTAGTGTTCCTTCTTTTCCAAGAAGATTCTTTCTTCCCACTAAGGATCACATACTTAGAGAGCGACTCAGCCGTTGGCACCAATATCTTCACTGAGATCCACTTGTCATGACCCCTTATGGGGCACATGATCAATAGACTTTCCACATTTTTTACCAAAGGTTGTAAAGGTATGAACTTGAGTTTCTATCTTTGTGACATGATCATATGGAATTTCGACATAAGACATGAACTCTTACTGCTTAATTGCATACTCATGAATATCGTATGAATCAAAATGAAAATTATAGCTATGAACATCCAACAGATATGGACTGATATAGTAGGGTGCTTTCTACTTGTAGCAAGCAATTCTCATAAATCATCCCCACTGCAATCTTCAATACTCCACTCCCGTGAGAAACAGAAAGACTTGAGAAACACAGGAGGAGCACAAGCCTCAAAAAGCATAATATCCTGCATTAATGATTGCAAAAGAAGCGACTCGTAACATCAACAGACACGTCTAGCTTGGCAATTTCCAATATATTGTCACCTGTCAACATATACACCCTTTACACCATTGTTTCAGCCTCAGGATCTTACAGTGATATGAAACCATACGTGGAAGATTATGAGATGAATTGAACACTGATTATTAGAAGAGAATCTATGTACTAAAGTTCCGTTTTGGTTAGTAGGTTCTACGATAAGACAAATGCAGTTCTACAGTATATCCTTTCATTGTGAATTTTCGTTGTCTTTCGGTTGTCCTTTTCCAAAACTATTAATTTTATCTGCCATGTACAGTCTCATAAGGTTTAGAAAGATCTTTCACTTCCAATCGCCATGTCAAATAATGTTTGTAAGATAAATGGGGAAGTTATTGAGTTGTACAGTGGAGCAACTGTGCATTTATGAATCCATAATCCCTTAAAGGCAGCAACTTTGCATGAAACTAGAGTTTGCTTGAGCCTTTCATTATTTACTTTTAGGCAACCAGGGTCTACTCTACCGGAAAGAAGAATTGTCAAGTTCTAATGTTCTTAGCTTCTGCAGCTACTTCCGCACTTCTTTCTCCCAGTATGCTTCTAAAGATGGAGTACTTGCTCTAGGACTTTTCAATATAGAAAATCAGTTTCAACTTCTATCCTTTAACTTAAATCAACCAGAAACTTGTGTAGGGTGAAAAAGGCCACATACCAAAACAAGATATGGGTTTGCCAAATTACAGCCTGAACTTCTGATGCAGAATATTTTGCCATACTTATCTATTCCTTCGTTCCTCAAAAATTTTGGATGTACCAACTAAAGCATCCTGATCCTGGTAATGTAACACCTGGTTTCCCAGTTCATAAAAGGCAGCTTTTAATTTTGTCCCCAACAGAGAACTTTATATTATCTTACAAGAAAATTCAATATGGTTTCCCATTATTTCTTTCATTTTGTTCAGTCCTTTATCCTTTATTTAATATTAAAAAGATACTGACAAAAACGTAATTTGCTTACTTATTGACTTCTTCAACGAGGATGAAGGAAAATTTGGGGACATCACTGAATAAATGAATCTAATTGTTCCACCTGCCCATCTTTTGAAGATTTATAAAACACTGTTAGGGGACAAGCTAAATACAAGGATCATCCTGCCATGTCGCGTGTTGCAGAAGCAAATGGTTTCTGACCCCCCAAAATTCTAATATCACTAGAGATTCATTATTGACGTCCCCATGTATGAGGTAGCTCATGTGTGAAAGTATGTACCACAGAGCATGATCTTAAACTGTGAATGTGGTTCTTCTCTTTTAAGGTTTCAACTTGAGATCAGAGGAATACAATGAATTGAACATTTGAATTCAAGTCTTAATGACGATATCAGTTCCTAACTCAGGTGGTAACTTTTGCATCTTTAGTATCCTGAGCAATTAGTCTTAACAGATTCTTGACTAAGTTTGTGTGAGAAGACGTTTTCTCATTGTTTACTAGCCTTGGCATTCGGCAGCACAATTTCCATGTTGACAGTTCAAGTGTCACTGATCCCAAATATCAACTTGGAAAACATGGCGTCCTCCTTAAAAGTAAACGTAGAATATCCAAAAGTATAATATACAACTGTCTGCAACAAGCTAAGACCACATTGAAAAGGAGATGGTTGAGGACAGAGGTCACTTTCTTCCATCGTCATTTGTTTTCAAGGTCAGTTTCACCACAATAGAAACGTTACCCTACCAAAAGGGATTCCTATGTTAATCTCACAGCCGTCTTAAACAGGACACAAGACAAAAGGAAACAAGAAGAAAGAACATGCAAGGCAAATTGAACTTGTTCCGCTATCCATTAGCGAAGCAAATTGAAGGGGAGGGCTTTATCACAGCTAAAGTCAACCGCGTCATGAAGCCTAAGAACATGTAAGCGAGAGTGCTAAAGGGTTTGCACCTAACAAAATCTAGGGGATAGGATATTTGTCGGTGTGTATAATCCATGCCACACTTTCTAACAAATATCCAACTTGAATTTCACTGTTCTGTACATTGTGACCCCAAGGGCACATGGAACATGTCTTGTTCTGTCATCAAAGAAACAATTCACCGTAGAAAAGATAAAACCAAGAGCTGAAATTTTCCCATTAATGAAGAGAACATGAAGCCAGGCTGTGCTGATAGTTGTAGAACAGAATCAAAGCGTGAACTTTTAGCCACAATGCTGATATCCAAAAGAAATTTTCTGGTTTTTTACATGATACAAGTTTTTTCTCCAAGCTCTTGTATAGGCGTACGGGAACATTTATTTCAGTATATAATGCACCTCACATGGGTATTAAATTACCTGTGCCCAACTGTGCTCATTAAATGGGCTGAAATTTGAGCATGTGCCATGTACCTATCAACACAAATACTGAGAAATGTTAACCAGATAAGAATATCATCACTGTGACTGCATCACTTTGTACCTTTACTTTTGCTTGTTGAATTGAACTATGGTTCCGGTTCAGTCCAGCCAATAAGAAAAGGCCTTTTGTAAGAACTAGCAACATTGAACATTTCATGTTTGTTGCTAGATAAGAGGAAAGATCACTAACTTCTAGGAATGTACAGGATTTGCCAAATCCGCTGACATAGTTGATGCAATAAAAATCTCAAATTTACAAGTTGGTGGCCTTACATTCTAAGGTGTTGGCTTTGCAAAATTGAGAATAGTAATTGAACAAGTCGAAGCTAAAATTTTTCAGGAAAAGGTGACATCTTATAGTGGTTTCTCAGATATTTTAAACTAGTACTGTCAAGCTTTTAAACTAGTAAAAATGCGAACTGAACACCAAAATAGACTATGAAATGCCAACTGATACTCTGGATAAATTTGTTGACCAGGATCAGAAGTTTAACAGGGCGGTTAAATTATTTCATAATTTCAAGGAAAACTATCCAAAAAAACCAAACAAAACAAAACAAGAGCTAACTCATATTTTTGATGATTTTCTACAATGATTACATTGCTTAACGCTTGATTTCATGTATTATAAGAACAAACCAGAAGCAAGAGGATGAGCAAAAGAACTCTATTGACTAACTTGACATTAGAGTAAGTGTTTATCCTTGACAAAGAACGTAGAAAAAGACTACAGAGATGAAATAGTTCTTCAACTCTACAATAATTGCTGCAAATACGGCTTTGACGAGCAGAATTAAAGAGTTGAGACTTATACCTCTGCAGTCCTTGACAGCAAAAACTTTCTATAAGAACATATGCTTTGAAAGCAGTGCCTTGCTGTTTCCAAAGACTATTGGCTAATGTTTTCTGGGTCAGTCCCAGCCAGTTACTTCCTTGCTTTGCTATACTTTTTAGGCTTGCTAGCCTCAGGCTTTGAAGTTTGAATGGTTCTTCTGTAGAATGAACAGGGCTTCTTTTGATCCTTTGTCTCTTACCAGTTACTTCAGCCCTGCATGTATATACAAAAAGCAGTTTAGCTACTCTTTAAGTTCTAAGCCATGCTAAGATTTTTGGTCCAGTTTAGTTCTTACTGCTTTCCAATAGTTCTGACGTTGTCGTCTGTTGTCCTATTATAGCATTTTATTTTCTTCTGCATGTACATTAGACAGTTTATTGCTTCCAAGAAGGAGCTTGTGAACTTTCAAGTTCCAAACTGTTTTGTATTTAAACCAATTACGTTCGCAATGTCAACTTCACACGTCCTCCATTTTCTTTTCTTGAGAAAAACTCAAATTAATTTCCAGAGAACACTTACAGGTCAAAAGATTACAATGGATGAAATCACGCTGAATTAATCAAACAAGCCATAGGTTTAAATGAACAATGTCTAGATTCAACGTAATAGTTTTATCTAATTCCAGGGACTATAAAGACCATCAATGAACCCTTAATTACCAAGCTCAGACTTTTTAGCTAGCTTTTTCGACAGCGACAGCATCAACGTCTATATCTAAAGTCTCTTACATGGTTTCAGGTTGCTTGGACTTGATGCTCTCGTTTCATCCACATAAACACCTCTCATAAAGAATGCAATGCCTACGTCTTATTTGAATCAGGATAAGCTTAGCCTTCATTTAATAAAACTTCAGGTGATGCGCATTGAACCGGCGCTGTTAGACATAAAACCAGAAATGGCAATTTGGTGCCAAAGGACTGAGCTTGTAGTTTCATGGCACATAACCAAAAAATGTTCACCAAGCTAGAACTCTGACATCTAACAGACTGCAACAATAACCTGAAAAGCCTTTCCAATATATAACAAATCTTGCTTGCAATATCGTGATATTTATTATCATTTTCTTGATCATTGCTATATGGTGACAAAAGCAGTAGGCCCATGACAATAGTATTTCTGGTCTTCTCCGTTAAGAAGAGTGTGGACCTCCGGCAACTCCTAATTAACCAAAACATTAAACCATCATACGGCAACCATTCCACTATTCAGCAAGACCTAGTACAATATGCAAAAGCTACGACTCAAAAACTTGATTGGGTGGTCCAACCATCATTAATCATGCTGGCACGTATAGATAGGTGTTTGAAATCCAAGTCCCAATTAGAGCAGTGAAAGAATTCAGCTACAAGAATAGATCAGTACAATTATACGCTGCCCTTTCGGCTATAAGTTAATATAACTGCATCATTGTTTCCTGCCGCTTAAGCATAGAGTCCCACTACCTATCTACACGTCGACAAGTTCAGAGTTATGCGTCAAGTTGGAGAATACGTTGAATCATTTTGGAGAATTATTAAGTAGTCACCGATAATTGTACTGAATTGTCATAATCGCTGCAAAACTGCTAAGCGCCTAAGCCTAAGCGCCAACGCATCGGCAGTTTTGAAAGCGGACCAGTTACATGAAAAGATGAAAGGATAACCTTTAAGGAATGTCATTCACCACCTTATTGATGATTATGTAAGACAGACTCGGGCGACAAATCTAATGAGCCTTTCCAAGACATCAATATATAAGCTGAAATCCTTAACTAAATGTGAACATACGAAAGTTCAACATAGATTTTTTCCTACCGCAGCGCATCTACAATCAATTCTTTTGCCTAAAAGCACTAAGCCAAGCATAAAAGATTGCGGTCCAGGCAATAAGGAAAAGGGTGCCATTGAATCATGTAAAATTCCAAGTTTACAGCCCACAAGTCGAGATGTTACTGAATCATTTGGTAAAATCATTGTCAGGGCAATTACAGGCAGCAGAAACATGTAAGTTTAAGCTGCAAAGCGCATCCCTTTTTTCCATTTTGCACATGAAAGATTAGGCCACTGCCAATCCAAATATCAGACAGAGCCTCAGTACTAGTGCGTTACCAAAAACCAAATTTTAACACAAACCCACGTCAGAAATTGAAAGAATTGCAGAACCCAGCTTAACGAGACCTTAGATTCTGCAAGCTCTCAACCCTAACATTCAGCCGCAGACAAGTTGGGGGATAATCTCCTCGACACACTAGGCGTGAGGAGAGCTCTTATAGTAGGCAAGGTGGCTTGTAGGGTATACTTATGTTCTTTGAAATCCAAAACCCAAATTGAGAGCACCTACATCATCCAAGTTTCAGTGAAATCATAGGCCCAAACATGTTAGTTGGATTGGTCTTGCAAACTTGCATGTAAGCAATATCACATTCTGTTCTAAACTCAACTCAGCCCAAAACGTATAAATCAGTCCCATTACAATCTATTCATATCCGAGGGAAAATGCTCCTACTTTACATTTATATTAAATTGATGTTTATAAAATTTTGAAATAAACTATTAAGTATTATAAATATATTTACAAAATCAAAAATTATTTTTATCAATTCACAGTTTTAAATAAATATATTTATAAAACCAAAATATAACATATATTGCATTTGTAAATTGACGTAGATATTAAAATTAAACAATTCGTCTTAGCATCATCATCGTCAACACTCAATAACATTGTGTTTGATTGTTGTCCTCACGGGTGAGAACAGATGACAGGGATATAAAAATCTCGTACTCCGTTGTGCTTGCCTACTGTTCTCACCTATTTTTGTTCTGTCTCTTGAGCACAGAGATATAAATTTTTTGTACCTCCCATGACTGTAGTACAAAATTTCTCGTCTCCATCTCCAAAACAAAACATAAGCAATTTCTAAGAATACCCCCTACATAAGCAACTTTTTATTCTTAATTATATTATTAAACTCATCATTATCATCATCATCATCATCATTATTATTATTATTATTAATTATTATTATAAATTTTGAACTTATTATTATTATTATTATTGTTGTTGTTGTTGTTGTTGTTGTTGTTGTTGTTATTGTTGTTGTTGTTGTTGTTGTT
>JAOSBK010000008.1:12503119-12534186 GCA_027568895.1 Erythroxylum shatona
TAGAGACCGGGCTCTACAGTAGCGGTCGCGGGCCTCTTGAGGTGCGCGGGAAACCTACCCGGTACGCAAAGTCTGGGTCGCTACAAATATCCTCTTATGGTCCAGGATACAAAGGTCCTTCCATTGATGACTTAAGAGGTAAACTTTTAAGCTGTTCTATGGTAGAAAGAAGAGTGAATTGGGGTATTTATGGATGTTCAATCATGTGTGATGATTGGACAAATAGGAGCACGAGCCTATTATTACTTTTTTTGTTTATTCTATAAATGGCTCTATATTTTTTAAATTTGTTGATGCATCTGGCCTTATTAGAAATACTGAGACTTTGATTGCGATATTTGATGAAGTTTTGAAAGAAGTAGGGCCTGAAAATATTGTTTAGTTTATTACTGATAATGATTCTGTTTATAAAGCGGTAGGAAAAAGGTTATAGAATATGTATAATTCTTTTTTTTGATTCCTTGTGTTGCATATTGCATTAATCTAATGCTGGGAAATACAGAAGATCCTAGGTAATTTCCTATTATCGATGAGACTATATAGAAAGCTAAAAAGGTGACAAAGTGTATTTATAATCGTACATGGGTATTGAATTTGATGAGAAAGGAATTTACCAATAATAAGAAGTTGTGTTGTCCTATTGTAACAAGATTTGCAACAAATTCTTATCACTTTAGTCTTTTATTATGATGAAGAAAGATTTAAGATAAATGTTTACAAATGATAAGTGGATTGCATCTCAGCATGTTAGGTTTAACACTGGAGTGAAGGTTTGTAATATTATACTGGAAGATAGAAAATTTTGATTTCAATGCCAATTTGTTATCCGAGGTGAGGGTGCTTCACTTGCCTGATAGTGAAGAAAAGCCAACAATGAGTTGTATTTTTTATGTCATGGAGAAAGCGACGGAAGCAATCAAGACCAATACGAAATATAGACCTTCTTTGTACACATCATATCTTTCAATCATTAATAAGATAAGGGAAAGACAACTTTCTTCTCCGTTGTTTGCAGTTGGGGCATTTTTAAATCCTAATGTCTATTTTAAACTGGATTTTACTAAGCAAGCTGAAGTTAATAGATGGATGCTTTTAACTATTACAACAATTGTTAGCATTGATGTGATGCAAGATCTCTTAAGTTTACAAAAGGAGCTTTATAAGTTGTCTTACGAGAATTTTGAAATGTCAATTACTATTCAACAAAGAGAAAAACTTTCTTTAGGTATTAGTTATTTCTTTTTTCTTATTTGTTAAAATTAATTATCACTTGATTTTGTTTATAATGCTACTTTTGTTATCTTATGACTTACAGTTTATTGGTGGCATCAATTCAAAAATGGTGTTCTAGAATTGAAAAGGTTTGCAATTCGAATTTTAAGTCAATGTTTGAGTGTAACAGGTTGTGAACGAAACTGGAGCACATTTGAATTTATCCACTTCAAGAAAAGGAATAGATTGGAGCATAAGAGGTTGAATGACTTAGCTTTTGTTCATTACAATTTAAAGTTTCGAGAAAGGTATGTTATTATTATTATTATCATTACTAATTTTGATATAATTTCTTTTACTTTTCTAATAATTAAATTTTATTGTTTACTAGGAGTCTTAACAGCACATGTAGTTCAACTGATCCAATTTTCATTGATAATATTGATCTTTTGGCCGATTGGGTTTATGAAGAACCGAATTTAGTAGATGTTAATAACTTGAAAGATAATCTTGGATGAGAAAAGATTGGCATGTCATTTGGTGTATTAAATTTGAATGATAATGATGATAAAGATCCTCTTAATGATGAGGATTTTGTACCAAATGATAATTGGGGTCAATGAAGTTATAGCAAGTATCTTCCTGTTGATGATTGAATTTCATTCTAGGTTTTTGTTTTTCCTCTTCTTTTAATTTTACTTATATTTGATGCTTATGTTAAAGTCTATATAAGTAATGTAATTATTAATTGTTTTCAAGTTTAACTTCAACTTAATTGTTTCCTCGTTATGAGCTCTTATTGTAAATTGTAATAGTTAAGGATATTTATTATTCTTTTTGTTGAATGTTTGATGTAATTATTATATATTAAAATGATCAAATTATAGTATTGTAATATTTTAAATACTTTGTATTATTTTTAATTTTATATTTGTATAATGATGATTGTCTTTTTTCATATTAATTGTGGTTATTATTTATACGTAAATATTTAAAATTATTATTATTTCATATTAATTGTGATTATTATTTGTTATTATGATTTTTAAAAACAGGGTTGATGTAAACTTGTAAAGTATACAGTACAATTGAACAATATACCAATCGACTTTTTGCAAAATTTAAAAAATTTAGGGACTATTTTATAAATTTAAAAATTATCTGAAACGATATCCAAAATTGACTGGTACTGTAGAACTTAATCCGGTAAGAAGTCCGGTATGGTATTGGCGACTTTGCGTAACAACTTAAATGTACCTTGTCTAAGGTAATAAAAGAATGAATTAATTGAAATTAAAATAAACTAATAAAACTAAACAATTTAATAAATGAAATTAGTAATAACAATAAAGTTAATCAATAATAGAAACTTGGAGGTTATTCTAACCTTATATTGTCTTCCCTTTATCTTGTTAATTCAATTATGATTTATCATAGATATCCTAGTGTTTTGATTACTCTCTTTTGGGATCTAATCAAGTAATTTCAGTTGAAATATATTGTAATTGAATTGCAACCTCTAGATTAACAAAACTACTTTTAACTACTCAATTAGATTTGAAGCAATTATAAGGATAATTAACTTACAATTAAAATCTCTCTTCAATTGTTTATTAATATGATATTTGTATGTCTTTTAAGGTTTCAACTCTTATGGCACAACTTAACACATATAACTTTGATTCAATCTCTTTATTTCTTATTAAATAAGCATAACAAATACCACAAAGCAATACTTTATTACATTTTACAAGAATAAGGTTAAACAATACAATTCAAGAATAATCCCTAATATGGCTTTAGAAATGCATAATCTTGTTCAACATATCACTATTCAAAATTAATATCAAAGACAACAAATTATAAAAAGAGAAAAGAAAGAAAATAGTTTTGAGTTTTGATCTAGAAATTTTGGAAAATTGGAGTTGATCTTGAAGTTTCCACTTTGATCTCCTTGTTTTTGATGTGTAGCCCTGTTTTTTTCCTTAAATACTTTTTCATCCTTCCAGGGTTCTTTCTATATTTCCTCACTTGTTTCAGTTCCAAAAATAGCCCCAAAATATCAAAAATATAAAAAATTTGCGAGCTAAAAACTACTTGTGCACAATCGTGCAATTGGTCCATGATCGTGCACCCATGTAGCTAACATGCACAATCGTGTACGATCATGCATAACCATACACGATTGTGCATGCTCTTATTCTTTAAGCCCTTCTTCATCTTTTCTTTAATTTTTCCTATTTCTACTCACTAAGAAACATACAAATAATATTAAGATCAAATCCTTGCTCAAAAAAATCAAATAATTAAAACACATAAAAACACTAACAAGAACAAAATTCTAAGTCATAAACACATGATTATCATCTGATAAAACATTTTAAAACACACTTAAACATCTAGAAAATATACTAAGTTTTACACCTATCAATGATAACACATATTTCTCGAAGCTTCAAGTTGTATTGAATAAATATTACATCATTTAATCTTTCATGTTCTAATTTATTTGTTTTTTAGAATAAATGAATTCAAATATTCTTCAATTCTTTTCATAACCAATTGCACTTGTGTCTTATCTAAAAATTCAACTTACAAACTTTTGTAATTTTGGAACACCACTTTTGAATTGATCATATCGAGTAACTATAAAATGATAAAAGCAATCTTATAGGTAAAATGAATTGATGATTAATTTTGAACTAGTAAAAGTGAAGGAAAAAATATGCCTAGATTAAGTTTGTCCTTTTTGTACATTACAATTGGCATCCTAAAATCAGTACACGCTTTCTTATATGCCTCTACTTGTGAGCTAAAGAGATCTTACATCATTTTATATGAAATAATTATGTGATAATTAATATTGTTCCCTACCAACTTTATCTTTCTTTGTAAAACCTAGTATAAAATTGACACTCAAATTAAAAAAAATCATAAAAGGAAATAACAAGGAGTAAAGTTGTCTTTCATATCTTACATTAATGACTTTAAGATAAGGTGTGTAAAAGAAAGACCGAATTTTCATATTAACCTTTATTTCTTTCCTCACTTTGTCTATGGCATCATAAAAGTAACTTATTGTTGCTTTCTCATCAATATCAGTCAGATAAAGTACTCTTACCAAAGGTTAAAACCTCTAATGAGAAACTAACATTGAGACAAAAATTTATGATCTTCAAGTATAATCCTGAATACCTTCATTTTGACATTAGAACTGATATATTGAAATACAAGTATCACTTATAAATATTTATCTAAGCTCCTTTTTCATTTAAACAACATATTTACTTGATAAAGAATCGGCTACAAATTTTGTAATGGAGGACGATACAACTTTCTACCATTAATGAAATCTTTTCTCAACAAATATAAAAACTATACACAATTATCAATGAACTTGGTCATTTTTCTTGCCGTCTAATTAGTTTCACCCATGATAGGAAAGTATATAACATCTTATATATTTTTCAGTTTAAGATCAATGTAGTATGTAGCATAAGAAGTCCAATAAAAAGAATTATACTTGCTTTACAACTTTTTCCTAACTGCTTTATAAGTAGCAATATTTTCAATGATAAACTGCACAATATTTTCAGGCTTAACTTTATTTACAACTTCATCAAATGTCTCTAATAGAATATAAACACTTCTTACAACGTTAGATGCATCAATAAACTTAAGAAAATCATATCCTTATCATAATAAACTAAACATTTGATCATTGATTCATATCTTCTATTTGTCCAATTGCTATACATGACTGAACACCATAAGTTTCCTGAGCCATTTTTCTTTTATTAAAATAATTTTTATTTCAATAATAGAACTATTTATAAGATTATCCCTATAATCATCAATTGAAGGAGATTTATATCATAGATTATAAGAGAAAATAACATTTACCATAGGTTGGTAATAATAAGACCAAGCAACATTGTATAACACATATGCATATGCATATATATATATATATATATATATATATATATATATATATATATATATATATATAAGGCCACTCCTCTCTCTTCTGGTTTTCAATGACTTGACCACTTTTATGCTTCAAATGAGAAGTTACACTTTTGATCTTGTTCTCAGCTTTAGGTCAGGTCACTGAAAACCGGAAGAGATAGGAGTGGCTTATATATATATAGACCACTTTTATGCCTTAAATGAGAAGTTGCGCTTTTGATCTTGTTATCAGCTTTAGGTTTGGTCTTTTAGGTGAGGCTCTTTACTTTACAGTGTGGTTAATGGTTCTCTTTACAGTTTAGGAATTTGTGGTTGGTTCACTTTTGTTTATTTAATTACAGTTCATGCCCACTAGTTATGAATCCCCGCCTTCCCCGACGCTGAGTATATATATATATATATACCTGTTTACATTATAATACACTATAAAGTGAAAATTGAGCTCCAAGAGCTATTCATAGAACAAAAAACAAAGATACTTATCTTCTTCTTTTCTTCATTTTAGTTACAGCAATCCCTTGTTAAGTAAGAATACCACCTTCAACATTGTCACTGTTATCTTAACCACTATGAAAAGAACTCCTACTATTAATTTTGTAGTTCAGTCTTTTTCTTATTTATTTCTCATTTTGATACTCTTCAAGCAAAGTTTCCATTTGTTATTTTACAATATGACTAGCTTTCTTATAAGGCCTTACATTAATTTTGATCCCGACTAAATGTTTTTTTTAACTTCGTGGTTCCCTTACCTTTTAAGTGTTTGTTACAATATGAATAAATAATGTGGTTCTTCAAACCAGGAACTAATCTCTCTTGAGCCTAAATTGGATGATCAAATCTTTTTAAAAAAGGTTAAATTATCAAAAGTATTTGAACTTTCCTCCATTGTCCATAAAAAAGGACATATATCAACTTTAAATTAATAACTTCATATCAAAATAAAGACATATTTATAGTAAATTAAGTCGTTTATTTTACACAAAAAATATAGACTTTGCTAGTAAAGTGGATGGGATCTATTATTTGCCTTCTATGTGGAAAGAAAATATTTCCATTGAAATCCTTTCCAAGTGTTTTATGGGTTTGATATGTTATTACTAGATAAGTTTATATGGCCATTTACAACTAAATTTTGGAATTGATTTCAAAATGTTTGTGAGCAATGCTCTACATAATTTTAAAGATTAGTTATGACCATTAGGGCAACTAGCCAACTAGGTTATGTATGATTGATACATATTATAGTTTCAAGAAATAAGAAAATTGCTTTTTTTTATCACATTATGAATTTTCTTATCTTTGTGAGGAGCAACCAAATAAAATATTGGTCAATCTATTACCAAATAACAATAAAGCTCACCAGTTTGAGGTATCAAGACAAATCATGCTATCTTTAAAGGTCCTCAAGTATACTAGATTACTTATGTGTGTATACATGCTTATGAGTCAATAATTACCTAAAAAATATTGGGTATAACATAATATAAAATCAAACCAACCTTAAATGGTACATGACCAAAATAAACTTAAGGAATCATAAAACATTTTTAATTTGCCTTACAAATTGGCTTTCTGAATTTTTAGAATACAATTTTAGCATGTTTTATTGACATAACATTCTTGTATGGTAGAACAAACCTATGGCATGAACAGGGGAATTAAATCTCCAAAATATCAACATTAAGAAAATAAAAAAGTAGGGAATTTGAAAATTTTAAATTTACGTTCTAAAATTTAAGGATATAAGTTTAACATATTTTATTGACATAACATTCTTGTATGGTAAAACAAACCTATGGTATGAACAGGGGAATTAAATCTCCAAAATATCAACATTAAGAGAATCAAAAAGTGAAGGGAATATGAAAATTTTAAATTTACCTTCTAAAATTTAAGGATATAATTTTAACATATTTTATTAACATAACATCCTCATATGGTAAAACAAACCTGTAATATGAACAAGGGTATTAATTAAATCTCCATGGTAACAACAATTAGAACTTTTCTATCAACGAATAATCAAAACCAAGTCTGCAATATTTCAACATGTTACCAAAATCTCATGCAACTCAAATAAGTAACAAAAATGAAGCAAGAAACAACTAGTGAGCTAATGACGAGGAGACAAATCAATGAGCAAGAGTTGCGGTAAGGAGTAGCGACAAAGACAACCTAAAAGTTGTAGCAAGGATGATCTAAAAGGTTTGATGAAGATGATCCAAAAGCTATGACGATGATGTTGTTGGACAACCGAGTTGGGATCTGATCTTGTATGTAGCGAAATAATTACAAAATATTTTTGTTTGACTTCCCGAAAGCAAGATCATTCAAACTGTTTCTGAAACTAATTTATCTCGACCATCGTAACTACACAAGTATTCAAGCTTTAATAATATCTACATAATAAGTTAAAACTCTGCAAATATTGCAGAGAGGGTTAAGTAAGGAATGTCAGCTCCTTTAGAGCTTAATAACAAGTTCTGGACATTTTAGTAATTTAACTAAAATTAAATTATAATTTTGTCTAATTAAATACAAATTATGTCTAGATAAGATTCAGTATCCTATATTAATCCTTATTTATTAAATATCTTATATTTAATCATAAAGTTTTTCAAACTTTACAATAAAATCCAACTTAATATGTGTTAGTCATTTTACTTTTTATTAATGTCCAATCATAATAGAATAATGACTAGAAATAATTTAGAAATAATACATAAATATAATATGAATCTTGTAATTATAATTTCATCGTAATTTCATATATCTTTATCCCATGAACTTTATCATGGACATTTACGTATGAATAAGATGAATAACGTCTTTAAATAATTGTCATTAAATTACAACTGATCGATTAATTGTAGGGCAGTTGAAATAAAAATTAAGGTTAGAATATTTTTAAATTTAATTCTTATAATTTTATTTGGAAAATAGATGGTAAGACTAATATCTTTTTTATATAAAAAATGGTGAATTTGAATATTATTTTCTGATTTGTCCAGTTGAAAATATTTAATTTAATCAAGTTGTGAGTTAATTAAGTAAAAAATGGTTATTAATCCAATCAAAAATTGTCTCTACTGCTAAATATAATACATGTACCCAAGTCTAACCGACGCCGAATTGTTCTTTTCTTCCACGTCATCCCGGCAACTTCCCAGTAAGTGTTTAAGTTATTATACTAGTAACTAACGCCGAATTGTCCTTTTCTTCCTGGTCTGGTCATCACCCAAAATGCCAAGTTGCGAACAACCTCCCTGTTCCTGTAAGTGTAAATAATAAAATATAACCCAAACTATCCTTTAATTTTCTTTAATCAGTACAAATGAAATTGTTGAAGTTGGGCTTGGGACCCACAAAAACGAGTCCTACTCCTATCGTGGAAATGGGGAGTCGCAGGACGCGCTTATTTAAGTAACTTCAATCCTAGGTAAAGCCTCTCATTCATCAGTCATTTGCAAATCCCTGTATCGGCGGCGAGAAAAAAATGGCCATCTCCTCATCCTGTCTCTCTCCCAAGCTTTTCGCCACCGGTGCTGGTTCCTTCTTTGAGTGTCGCTCCGATCCGGCAGGTACCGACCAGCCGAGTCACGCGCACCGAGTCAACTTATCCCCCCACTTAACGGCCTCGTCGTTCCTCGGCGGCGGACTGCCTTCCGCCCTGATACTGAGGTTTCCTCCGAACTTCGTCCGCCAGCTCAGCACCAAGGCGCGCCGTAACTGCAGCAACATCGGCGTCGCGCAAATCGTGGCGGCCTCGTGGGCTAATAACCCTAGCTCCGTCACCCCTCCGGCAGCTGCGGCGACTGCCAACAGCTCCGCCGCCGCCGCCGCCGCCATCCCTGTCGCCGAGCCAACTGTGGTGGCAGTTGACAATGAGGCGGCGGCGCTTGAGAACTCAGGTGTACAGTCGGAGGATTTTAGTAGCAATATGAAGGAAATCACACCATTTTTGGGGTCCGATGGGAGTATCGCGGTTCATGCTGGTAGATTATGCATTAATTCACCTGCTACCATTTTTCTTAGCATTTACCATTTGGGCATAATTATCATTATTTGATGGGTTATTATAACAATAAATTCAGGTGAAAGATTGGGTCGCGGTATAGTTACAGATGCAATTACGACTCCAGTGGTAAATACTTCTGCATACTTCTTTAAGAAAACCGCCGAGCTCATCGATTACAAGGTATACATTTGAATTCAGATGCTAATTTGGTGATGCACGAGTTTCAGATTTTGTGTTAAGACGGACTTTGTTTCATTAAATCACAAATCCTGTTTTCTTTTTAGAATATTAACCCATCAAGACTCACTGTTAAGATAATTTTAAGCGATAAAAAGTGTCTTTGTAAGACTATATTTTCATTTATACGGGGCGTGCATTGTGATGGGTCGATGTTTGCTTGATACTTTCCTCTAGGAGAAACGCCTATCAAGTTTTGAATATGGACGCTATGGAAATCCAACTACGGTGGTTGCGGAGGAGAAAATAAGGTCAGCCTTCTTTGTTTCATTTTGGCTTCGTTTTTTCTGTTTCAATTACTATATGGTGCCAACATGGTATTTTGCAACTTTAACCAGTGCTCTTGAAGGAGCTGAGTCAACCTTGATTATGGCATCTGGGATGTGTGCTAGTACGGTCATGTTGATGGCATTGGTACCTGCTGGCGGGCACATTGTGACAACCACGGACTGTTATAGGAAGACTAGGATATTCATTGAGAGTGTCCTTCCTAAAATGGGCATCACGGTATGGGCTTTCTTCCACTTCTAATTTTTTTCCATGAGACCCAAAAAAAAAAAGAAAAAAGAAGACTTTTTCCTTGCACATTTTGCACAAAGATATTTAGAAGCAGTATAGTAGATTTTGCCCAATCTGTCTAAATGATGTTATCTTAATTGACCTCTGTTCATTTGTTCATTTTCTGAACCAGTCATATATTATACATATCATTTTTGAGTATGCAGGCAACGGTGATAGACCCTGCTGACATGGAAGCTTTGGAATCTGCTCTCGATAAACACAAAGTCAGTGATGTGGATGGTTCTTTCAGAATTTTTCTTGGAGCATTAGTGTTATCAACTAATAATACTGAGTTGTTGGTGCTATGATTTCTTGCAGGTTTCTCTCTTTTTTACCGAGTCTCCTACCAATCCATTTCTCAGATGTGTTGACATTGAGTTAGTATCAAAGCTTTGCCACAGGAAAGGAGCATTGGTATGCATAGATGGTACCTTTGCCACACCTCTCAACCAAAAGGCCCTTTCCCTTGGTTCTGATCTTATTCTCCACTCTGCAACAAAATTTATTGGGGGCCATAATGATGTAAGTCTGCTTGCCTATTTTAATCAATTTATTTGAGATGCTTTGGCTAGTAGACAGGTTAAGAAATAGACACGCTGACACTAGTATGTATTTCAGGTCCTGGCAGGTTGCATTAGTGGTGCCACAAATTTGATTCAAGAAATTCGTAACTTGCATCATGTTCTGGGTGGTACTTTGAACCCAGTAAGTTATAATGGGTCAATTGGCCTTTACTGTTACTTTTCAGATATTGCATACTATTGTTCGCTACTAAGTAGTCAGTTTTAAGGTGAAATATTGGCTGGTAAAATAATGATGCTTGCAATTCGAGTATAGCCTGAATCTCATTGGTGGGCTTAATTTTATGTTTTCATCTTTACAGAATGCTGCTTATCTGATCATCCGAGGCATGAAGACACTGCATCTTCGTGTACAGCAACAGAACTCAACAGCATTAAGGATGGCCAAACTTTTAGAGGACCATCCTAAGGTTTGTTTCTTTTATTATCTGTCAAATGCGTGTGTATATTTTAGTCTTTGTTGAATAACCCGTGGTTAAATCTCATTCCATGTGAGACATGCAAAGTACGAATAACCTGTGGTTAAATCTTATTCCATGTGAAACATGCAAAGTATAATTCCTGGATTATGTGGAATAGGTTGATGCTATATGTACCAAAAATTTTAGTGGTGATATTTATTTCTATGATGGCTTGATGTTATTCTACAGCGGATAGTTGGTACTTAAGTTTTCCATGTGCAACAAAACTACACACCTGGATCAATAAATGGTTCAAGGCTTTGATTGCTGACAGAAGGATGCTATCAAAATGTTTGGTAACCTAACTGGCTACCTGTCCTTTTAGATGTGGGGGTTGCTGAATGGTGTTGGATATAGGTTAAAATCTTGATTGGTTACTGGTGGATGTCAGATTTTGTTGTTACCTTGCTTAGATTGATTTTTAAACTTGGAATTACATTTTCTCTTAAAAGCTCTGTAAGTAGAATTTCATTTCAGCTTCAATGACTGTGTGGGTGTTGAGAACATAAGCACTAGTGATTAGTCGGAAGTTGTTTGCATATCTTTGTGACAAAGCTACACATAATATATCTTGAGGATTCATTTAAAAGCCATTGGTGACAGGTGAAGCGCGTTTATTATCCAGGCTTGCCAAGTCACCCTGAATATCACATTGCCAAGAAGCAAATGACTGGTTTTGGCGGTGTTGTTAGCTTTGAGGTGATTCCTGCCTAATAATCTTCCGGTGTTTGTTTTAATTCTTTGGTGGGCTTTCTTTTGTGGATAACCTTTGGATGTCGCATTTTAATGATTCAGGTTGATGGAGACTTAATGACCACGATAAAGTTTGTGGATTCATTGAAGATCCCATATATTGCTCCATCTTTTGGTGGCTGTGAAAGCATTGTGGATCAGCCAGCTATAATGTCTTATTGGTATACATACTGCAAAGTTTGAATACAATGTCATAAATGCAACTATTGCGTTGAAGTAATTAACTATTTATACATGATAAACAGGGATCTTCCTCAACCGGAGAGGGAAAAGTATGGTATCAGAGATAACTTGGTACGCTTCAGCTTTGGAGTCGAAGACTTCAACGATTTGAAGGCAGACGTACTTCAAGCCCTTGAGACCATATAGGACTCGTCAATATGAGCTGCTCTTCGGCTTTGGAGTCTATGAATTGGTGGTATGAAGGATGAAATAAGCATGGGGACCTGCTATTTAATTAGTGCTGTCCATAGGCTTTGCCTGGGTGTTTCACCAAACTCTTGTTGTCAATTTGGTTCGTTGAGAACATTAGAAGATGTTGTCTATTTTGCCTTTCCCGAATGCAACATTATGTTTCCCTTATATAGTTGGAATTTTTGAAGATCTAGGGCAAAATGTTTCAGGGAAATCTACAAGGGTCCGTGATTTGATTTGGTGGATCTTCGTTAAGCATTCATGTCTTTTGCATTCGAGAGAAATAATTCAAATTTTATTAAATGATACAATAGTAGCAACTTTTGAAATTGTAACAGGCCGTTTGGAAATTTTTGAATTGAATTCATTAACAAATTGGATTCAATTACATTAATGAGATTTAATTAAATTCAATTTACACTGTTTAGAATAAACTCAGTAATATTAAAAATAAATTTAATTACACTGTTTAGAATAAGAATGAATATAGTGAGAGATGAGAATGAATATTATTATTATTATTATTATTATGATGGTTGGCTAAGAGGAAGGAATGATTACTATTACCATTAAGAGTAGTTGATTTGTAAAAAATATTGAGAAATAAAATTTTATTATATTTTAATTAATTAATTAACCATATTTTAATTACTTATATTGTAATTAATCAATTACAATATATTGATAATTAAAATATTATAATTAATTTAATTAATTATAATATTTTAATTAATTATATTATAATCAATTAATTATTAATAATATTTTAATTAATAATCTTTGGAATCCAATCAAATGAAGCACAAGAGAGTAAGAAGTGAAATAGTCCAAAGAACGAAAGAACAAAAGAGGAAAACGCTACCTTTGAATGATATAGAGTGATTCTTGATAAAAAAATACAGGGCAAAGAATTATACTCAATAAAAACTCATAATAAATATATAAAATTTGATGAATATCTGGTTATAAACTCACAGCAAATAACAATTTTTTATTTAAACGTGTCTTCCTTAAGTTTCAATATAATTGAATTTCTATACTTGGAGGAGTGAATTCAATTTATAAAAGAGATGAGTTTCAATTACATATATAAATTAAATTCATTTTATTTTTGTGTTTCTAAACAGTTGAATTGAATTCGATTACAAATTTTCTTCTTTCCGAACACCCCCTAAGGGTTGTCAAATCCAAACAATTGTTCAACAATTTAGTTAAAAAAGCAAAATCAAAGAGAACATGAGAAAAGTAGATGCCAATCCATTTCCATCCAGCCCAAAACCAAAAGCGAACTTGATACAAAACTGTGGAAACGGTGTGCCAACAAATCTGCTTCCAAATCTAACAAAGGATTTCTTCTAATTTTTATCCAGTCACCCACTTTCTCACAATAGATTCCAAATTCCTCGTCCACGCCCGTTTCGATTCTTGTTGGCTTGTACACCTTCTCTCCCTATTTCCCTTACAGACAGAAACAATTCAGAACCTCAACAACAAAAGATAGAGCACAAATCCAGAAGAATCTAGACACATCCACAATGAAGTTTGGGAAAGAATTCAAAACCCACTTAGAGGAGACCTTGCCTGAATGGAGGGATAAGTTCCTCTGCTACAAGCCGCTCAAAAAGCTCCTAAAGCACTACCCTTGTTCAACGGCTGATACCTTTTTGTTTCGCCCAGTTAATCACCCAGCCCACGCCGATGATTCCGTTGTCGGTGACGGACGCGGCGCCGGATCGTTGGTTGAGCTCCAGGAGTGGTTCGTTAGAATATTGAATGAAGAACTTGAGAAGTTCAATGATTTCTACGTTGATAAAGAGGAAGACTTTGTAATTCGCCTTCAGGTGTTTCTTCTTCTTCTTCTTTTAATGTCATTTTCTTTCTGCTGCTTTTAGCTCCTCTTTCAGTTCACTTTGTCCCAGTTTTTGGCACTTGCACAAACAATGAATATGGTGAAGATTTTGATTGCTTGTAGGTTCTTTTCTATAACGTAATTTAAGTTGTTTCAATCCGTGTGAGTACTTTGATATTTTGGAGTCGAAATGATAATGTCCAGTTAGTGGTTTTTATGCATCTTTATTAATGGAATAGTGAAGTGTGATTATCAGGGCAGGTGACGTATAAAGACTTTTGTTCGGTAACGGTGTCATATTGTTATTTTTGTTGCGCAAAAGGGGACACTCAAGTGGAGATTTGCCATAATACTAGAGAAGTGTTGTAATGCTAGTAATGGATGTTACTGTGAGGTTTATGAAGAACCTAATGTATCAGAGTAAAATGGACGACAAATTGTGTAATGAATGTGATGGGTGTGCATCAAGTTAAGGAATTGTAGATACAGTAGGGTTTTTTAGGATGGATGGGTAATTCATCGAATCACCACTCTCCTAACATGCAACAATAACTTGGTCAACTCATAGCTGTTGTTGCTTGATGTCTTGAAATGGAAGGACTGGTACCTGACTCATCGAATCAAAGATATAATGCTTTCACTTGATACCAATCGACATTATTACATAATAAAATTCTAGCAAGCAAAGCTGAGAAATGCCTCAAATGAGAATTTTTTTTTTTGCTTTTACATCTTTTGCATCTTTTCTTTATGTGACCATTTAACTTGTGACATTTAATGCACATATAGTTCTTGTTAATTAACCTGTTTTCCTTGAATATTTTTGAGTGGCCAGTCCTCACATGTCTTGTTTGACAAAAGCTGATCTACTCCCAACCTTCAAGCAGGAATGGTTAAAGACATTTTTGGTTGATGGATGGAATTATTGTTAATTCAGTTGGGATGCAATGGTTGAGTGACTTATTTTCAATACTAAATTGTTATTGTCCTTTTTGCATTATTCTTGGCAATCCCATGATTATTCTCCGCTTGCTTTGCAGTGTTATATCCAGTGCTTGATGGTTATTTGATCTGTGTTTTTGGCTACAGAGCTGTGAAGTTTTGTAGGCAATTGCAACAGATGCAAATTTGTTTCCATATTCTTTGGTTATATCTTTCTTTGCAGTAGCTTTGATGCTTCAATTGTTAAATATTTTCCTGCACATTTGATTGATTGTCTGTTTCAGAAAATTTTGAACTTGGCCTTAAAGGGCCACTCAAGAGTTCTCTTTATCGTTACATAGTGCAGTTCATGTTCACAAAGTGGCTGCTATCTACTTAAGTTTGGGGCTCTTTATTGATCTGTTTCTGCATTTTTAATAGGAGCTGAAGCAAAGAATAGAGTGTTTGAAGGAAGAGAGCAGTAAGAATGGAGTTTTCACATCTGAGAGTGAATTTAGTGAAGAAATGATGGATATTCGTAAAGACTTAGTTACTATTCATGGACAGATGGTGCTGCTAAAAAATTATAGCTCCTTAAACTTTGCAGGTACTGCAACTCTTGCGCTTACTCTACTTCTTACTTCTAACTTGAGTTGTTTAGGTTTCTCATTTAAATGGGGAGATGCTGCTTCCAAAATTACACCTTGCTAAATGTTTCAGGTATAGCATTTCTTGTTAAAATCACTCGTAATTACAGTAGTAGTACCTGTTTTTAAATGCATATTCATTTTTCCAATGATAGGCTTGGTTAAGATTTTGAAGAAGTATGACAAACGAACTGGAGGGTTGTTGCGTCTGCCTTTCATGCAACTTGCCCTTCATCAGCCCTTTTTCACAACTGAACCATTAACAAGGCTCGTCCGTGAATGTGAAGCAAATCTTGAGCTGCTATTCCCGTTACAAGACGAAGTGATTGAATCTGTGCCAGAACGCTCTAACCTACAATTAAATAACAGAGCTGGTATCTCTAATGAGACATCCTCTTCCCTCGGTGAGGAAACGATAGATACATATCGCAGCACCCTTGCAGCGATGAATGCTATACGAGGCCTTCAAAAAGCAAGCTCCACCTACGATCCTGTATTTTCATATTTCTTCAAGATCCAGGATGCAGAAAGCACCGGTGCTGTAACAGCTGAAAATTCACCTTTAAACTCTTCACCTAGTTCGCTGAAAGGGGAAGACGCTGGTCAAGAAGATGCCAATTCTGTAAGGAGTGGAGGTTGATAGAAAAACGTTTTTGTTTTGTTTTGTTGTGTTTGTTTCCTGTGCTGATACGGCATTGCTCTTGCCTTGCTCATTTTCAGTCTTGTAAAACAAAAATATGGTAGTCGATAGAGATTGAATAATGTCTTCTGTAACAGTTCTACATAATTACTTTTAATTGTATAACCTGTGGAAATATAAAGATGCAAGTTCATTTTCACAATCATATAATTGTGTTAAAAGGAATATCTAATAACCATTATAGGGGATCTTGTTATCATTTCACCAAGTTGAAAATGGAAGGCAATAACACCTTCATCAATGAACTGCATATGCTTTCCCCTTCATGCTTTCTTCCCATTGCAAAACCTTAACTCCTTTCTGATTTTTTTTTTTTGGCAAAAAGACCATCTATTTTGTATTGGCGACAAGGATTTTGACTCGTGTTCGTTAGCAGTTACATCTGCCTCTTTTCTTTTACTCGATATGCGAGTATGTTCAAGAGGATGTACCTTCAAAGGGTGATGTGCATGGAAAATTCAGGTGGCTGGATTAAGCAGCACGAGCAATTTGTAGCTTTTAACCAACAATTGCTCAAAGTTGAAGCAGCAGCAGAACAAGCCACAAAGCAAAACGACACAGACACAGCCACGTAATCCTATGGGAAATAGATAAACTAAATTGAGGAATATTTCAATTTTCAGTATTCATTTCTACATTTTTCCTGTGTTAACATGAAGAAATAATTACAAAGCAAAGGAAATGATGCAAACAAATCTTGAACTTTTCAGAAATTTAAATGCAGCAGTAGCAGTAGAATGTATTATACAAGCTTGTCATCTTCTTCATCATCATAGTAGAATGGCAAGGGCACTGATTTAAATGCCCGATACTTACCAACATTATTAAAGTGCTCATTCTCCAGCCTGATCAAATAACATTGCCATCAGTTGTTAGTAACTAGTAAGGGATACATGAAATACTTTTAACATCAACATAAGCTGGTCTTTAGCTTGTTTAGCTTTATGTTATAAATAAATCTGTCAAACTCCCAAGTCCAACAATTCCTCTAATTTTAATTTAATTTGTTAAATTTCATTAATCAACTCAATCAATTTTTTCTCTCCTCTTTGAAACTAATGTGTTTCCACTTTCATTACCGAGGAGTACCTGAAAAAGTTCCAAATTCCACGACGAATGATCTCCAAACTTGCAACTATTGCAATCACGGCTGTTTTAGGCAAGAAGGGTGCACTTCTGAAGCCCAACAATGTCCCAATCCAAGCTAGCCTCAGCACAACATTCAGCACCTACCAACCATTTTATCAAATATTTGGTGTAGTTAGTATGTGCGCATACTCTACCCTTTTACAGACTTGGCTGTCAGCAGGATTTATTTTTATCTTACCATAGCCACAAAATAAACAGTCTTGTTTGGTATGGCAAGCTTATCTCTCAGCCACGGGTTTACTGAATCTCGTTGCAGAAGACCCCAATCTATCACGATGTCCCAATACACATTAATAACTGTTGCAAAACCTGCAGTTGCAGCAGCTGCTATCTTCCAAGTTATTCGCCTCCTTCGTTCATCAAGTGTTCTCATGGCAACAGCTACTATAATTGACAAGTATTTGATTGAATTACACGCTTGTGATCCATCTTTCTCTTCAAATAAACGCCGAATACACTGAGACATCATAGACTACTGTGTCAGTACCATCATAATCATATGCCAAAGGCTTCTCACTTCAGTATAAACAGTACGTACATACCTGAAGGAACCGGATCCAATATGGAATCATTGCTACCAAAAAGTAAAACACTTCATAAACTTTACTTCCATCACATGTGTTTTCCCTCCTTAGGAAATCCCCCCATCCATAGTAGCAAACATAGAATTCCAAGTTTCTGAAAGCTTGCACCTGAAAAGAGGACATTGTCAAATAGTCTTAAGACTATAGAACGTTTAGAGATGTACAGATTAAGAGGAGATAACGAGAAACAACTGCAACCAGTTAGGAAAACACCTGGCTTGTAAGCTGATCCGCCAAGAAGAAATCTGGGAGGGTAACCTGAGGCATGTTAAGCAGAGGTGAGATATCTTTTTCTAAATGGGATTTATTTTTTATTATGTCTGAATTTCATAAAGTTGTCACCTTGTAAAGAGGGGCAAGAACACAGTGAAGGGCGCATCCAATCAGGAAGTAACGACTTGACCGATATATGATATTGAAAGGACAGAATATGATAAGAAGCAGAAGCTGCAATGAATGCTTGCGCATTAGTCAACCTTCATGAGACACTTGAGCAATTAGAAATAGTTTCAAGTGTTGTCTGTTGAACATTACAATAAGTAGGGCCAACGGGAGTAATTCAGTAAGTGTTTCAAAGCGTTTTGTCCTAGGGTCCATTTCCATATCCAAGTTTGATATTACAGCACCCAACGCAAGTACTGAAAGAGCTGAACTAAGAAGAAGGACTTGTCTATAGCCCAATTCTGTTCCTCGATTGAAGTCAAATATGAATGAATAATTGATCCGATAACGCTTCCAAAAGTATATATTCGCTGCATACATGAGCATATGCAGGACCATGAATCCAAATACCCTGCAACACATCATGGCAAATCATACAATGATCTGATGTCTCAATACAAAAGAAGTTTTCTGAGTATGTTAACTGCAACTTACGAGTAAAGAGGGAAAATGTTTTCCATATACTTAGGTCCTCCTGGACTGTTGATGACATCTCTGGCATGAATAAGCACACAAATTGTGACTACAAGTGCAGCTGCGAAGCCAGAAAGTAAGCCTGCAAGTATACAAATACAACAGTAATTTTATGAATGCTTATACAAGTGATGGATTGATATCGCAGGGAAGATCCATATAATATCAGGATGTGCATAATCTTCTGATCCCTACCCAAGGAAAATGTAACTCTATGCCTTTCCCTTTTAACTTTTGGTCTCAAAGTGGCCATTCCTTTTCTACGATTCCCATTAGCGAAGTGCTTAACAAAGGTGGCCTCCACCCTCTCCATGAGTTTGGTAACCTGCGGAGGAAAATTTAACGAAGATGGGAATTTGGAGCTGCTGCAGCAGAAAAGAAACAAACAATGAAATTCTTGTTCTGACCTCATCAGAGCTACCAAGGTAAGAACTGTCCACCATATTTAAGTAAGCTTTTGACGCGTTCCTCGAAGTGATCTGTACAAGTCCCAGTTAAGACTTTGCAGGTAAATTTAGCTATCAGAAACTGAACCTTCCGTACCTTATCATACTTCTTCATTATCTTGGAGAATGCTAATTGGTTCAAGAAGCTGTTACATCAGTAATCAACACAATTAGTTTCTGCAATGAGGAAATGGTTGAATATTCTGGAGCGTCCTGCTGGAAAAAACATTACCAGTAGCTTTTTAAGAGTTGAAGCTTTTGGTAGAATACAACGAAAGCCCTAGTCATTCGTTCCTCGGCTTTGTTCAGTTCTCCTTTGGTGTATGACAAGTCTGATGTTGGAATTGAGACTATATTTTTCATTGTCGATACTGGGGTTTCAGGTACTACATTGATCTTTACATATTCCAAGACTTGTAATGGAGCCGGTCTAGATGCCTGAATGTCCACTTTATCTCCACTATGTTTCCTCTGGCTACGGGAATTATCATTGTTGCGTTCATTCGTCTCATTTTCTGAGTTTACTTCATTGCTCATCTCAACTTCCTGAATCACATCCATACGTGCAAGTCCTTCACAAAACAATGACTACAAACATTAAAACATGCACAGAGAATTGAATCTTCCAGAATTATGTTCTTAACTACTAACTTGGCTGGTGGAAATTATCAGAGTCTAAATTTGTCCAAACTTAAATTCCTTTTCTGGAAGAGCAGGAACATGAAAAAATCCTAATCACCACTCAACCCAAAAGACCCAAAAAGAAGAAGAAGTAAATGCAGGAAAAGTTGATTATCCAAAAATTCTGGTTTTTCTAACCTGGGTTTCGGTCATCTGTAGGATAAACACCAGAGTCCGAAGAGGAAGAATTGCCGGTGGCGAGAGTAGCAATGTTAGCACCTACCACCGCTGGATTCTCCACCTTGATCCTTAGCGCAATCAAAGCATCCATTTGCTTACTCAAGTCCTCTGCCTCTAACATCACTTCCTCCACTTTCTCCTTGTAAAAGCTTACAACTTTATTGAATTCAACATCAAGTCTCCTAAAGAACAAAATCTCTTTTTCTCCTCCTTTATCTGAACCATTGAGAAACATGGTCTGATAGTGCCCTTCTGTCCCCTCTTCTCTCACTGTACTTATAAGTATTACTTCATCCTCACTCTTCCCTGGGGAGCCTCTGCCTGATCTAGTTAGGCCGCTGAAGGCTCTGTAAAGTGAAACCCTTCTCTTCAAAGAACCTCTCGACGTTCCTATTGTCACTGTTGGTGATGATATTCTCTGTTTGAAACGCAAAAGATCTTTCAATATTGTCTTGAGGTAGTTGTAATCCATGTATGCTTCTTGCCATTCCTGCACCATTTGAGCCGCAAATTCTTTCCCAAACTTCATTCTTTTTTCTCACGCGAAATGGTTCTGCAACTTTGCATATATCTCAGTCAACAATATGACAATGAATATTCTATTAGTAGGCGGATGAAAGGTTGGCAACACGGTGAGCTAATGACGGGAATGTATAAATATATTAATCACATGACGGCCAACTACCGTACCATTTTCCTCTTTAAGAAGATAGTAATCAGCATTAAAGCTGGCATTGACTGCCGTGATTTTGCTCTTGTTTAGGTCTGGTGTTATAAGTAATTCTCTGTTAGTTGATGAGCTCGTCTTATTTGTTTCTTTTTCCTCCTCGCTTCATGCGACGTGGGTACTTTAATTGATGTTTTAGACAAGGAAATCACGCATGTTTACGCCTATGATTGCGGTTGCTCTATAGTGTAAAGTAAACTTCTGTTGGTTAGTATACGTAAAGCTTGAAGCTTTGGTGTCCTGTGCGTAAATTTTATAAGAGCTTTTCCGTTTCACGCGGACATTTAAAATTAAAATTAAAATATTCTTGCACACTTTACATTTGTGTTGTCATAAATAACAACCATCGGCGTCAAAGAATTGCATCAAGTTTGGTTTCACTTGTCATAGTCGATATGGGCCGACAGTTTAAGCCTAGAAAGGGACGGCCTTTCCTCAAATTGAAATTGGAAGGCGCATGTCTGGCCTTACATGAACCGCGTAGGCGTAGCAAAGCATTAGGTCGGGTGACGAGTCAAAAGACGTGTGGTATACAGTTCTGCTTTCTGCGACTTGGTTCTGTATGCAGTTTCCCTGGACCGTAACATCACTTTGCCCTAAACATTTGGTGTGTTGGTTAGTTTCCTCCAACTGTCCGTAAAGTGACAATGAAACAAACTAAACTAAGTTGATGACAACTGTAGTGTTCAAACACAAATAACGCAGAACATTTCTTTTAGTGAGATAAAGCTAAACTAAACTAGCCTTGAGAAATATTCCAAAATTGACATCAGCTGTCATCCTGTACAATTTGTGCCGAAAATGGTCATTGGTTGGGTCGGTCGTGCTAGGCCCGAATTCAATCATGACGGCCCATGGACTGATCGGTCCACTTCTCAAGGATTTATCTAAGTCCAATAGGCTATGACAGGCCCGGGCCCAGGTCCACGTATCTATGGCCCATTCATAAGAGTTAGTCTCCCATGCAAACGTAAAGATCTACGTAAAGACCTAAACCTAGCGTCTATGCCATATATAAGGTATTATTCTGTTATAATACAGGTACAAGACTAGAACCCTACTTTTCTTTGCTTTACAGCAACCCAAAACCCTTACAAAAAGACTAATTTGAGTGTCGGAGGGGCTTGCCGGACACCAACCCCCGGCGTGTCTTATTTGTTTTGTAGGAGCTTCAGAGCTAGAACTAAATAGCTTCATGGATCCAAGCAGCAACGTGCAGCCTCGCCAGAATCAGGCTGAACCACCCAGTAACCACAAACAAATAGAACCAATTCCAAACTTACAATGTAAAATAAGCTACTAAGACTAATTCTTAGCTCGACGTTTAACAATTTTTTTCCATTTTTTGTTTTTTAAAATTGTTGAACCTGCTAAAACAAAAAACCAAACAATAATAATAATTTTTTAAAATAATAATAATCAACAATCACAAATCACAGGACAAAACAAAATTTTAATTGGCAAATGGAAACGGATACGTATTCAATCTCAGTCGTTACCAATTCTTTGATGCCAACTGATGCGTGCTCAAGGATGATCATTCCAAGGCCTAGAACAACGAGATAGAATTGTCACACGATGATGAGTTTGAATGAATGGATTTTAATTCGAAGAACCAGAATCCACCTAATCTTTTCCAGTCACTGGATGGCTCGGTGAATCATTGGTCTAGGATACACTCACCAGATCAATTAAATTGTCTTAGTTTAATCGAAGAAAACAAGAATAGACTTGTTTGTAAAGATATTTAATGTCTGTATTTCTTTTTGATGCCCGAAAATAGACTACAATCTATTCTTTAAATAGAAGAACAAATAAAAGGCTGATTGTGTGCTTAAGATTGTAAACGTTTAGACTTTAGTAAATAACTTTTAATTGTTTTGTATAACTGACTTCATTTAATTCCACCTCTAGCAACAGGCGTGGATTGCAGCTCAAGAGGTGCTGTTTGTGTCATCCACGCTAGCCATCTTGGCTCGTGCGTCATCAACCTCAATCCTAATGACGTGAGGCAACTCCGCAGGTGTCTCCAAGATGACTCCTTACTCGTGAACTTTTTCAATAAGTCTCTTAACTCTTTCCCTAATGATAGGACCCCTTAGAATGTCCATTGCTTGAACTTCTTCCATAGTTCTAGACTGGTTCACATCAGTCCCTCCTTCTCCAAAAGGATTCAACCTCGAATTGCCATCTTCATCATCATCTGCATCAAAGGGAGTTAAGTTAGCAATATTGAATGTAGCACTAACATTATGCTTACCTTGCAAATCAAGCTTGTAGGCATTGTCGCACATCTTTTCAGTGACTTGAAAAGGACCATCTCCCTGTGGTTGCAATTTTGATTTCCTAGACTCAGGAATCCTCTCTTTCCGTTATACCCAATCCCTCGGTTTAAAAATCACTTGTGTCCTTCCCTTGTTATCAACTCTTGCACACTGTTCATTCTTTTTCTCAATCTGAAGCCTCGCTTTCTCATGAATTTGTCTTACCAACTCAGTTTTGCATTTCCCATCTAAGCTATCAATGTCACTCACTGGTAAAGGAATAAAATCCAAAGGCATTAACGGGTTAAATCCATACACAATTTCAAATAGAGAATAGCCAGTAGATGAATGAACACTACGGTTATAAGCAAACTCGACAAAAGGAAAATGTTTTTCCCAAGATTTTAAGTTGCTTTTAATAAAAGTATGTAAGAGTTGTCTTAGCGTTCTATTTACTACTTCAGTCTGACTATCAGTTTAGGGATGACCGGTAGTAGAAAACAATAGTTTAGTCCCTAACTTATTCCACAAGACCTTCCAAAAATGAATAAGGAATTTAACATCCCTATCACTAATGATGCTCTTTGGAATTCCATGTAAATGAACTACATTCCTAAAAAATATTAAACATCGAGTTAGGAATTAGTGTTAGTAGCTTATTTTTCGTTGTAAGTTTGGAATTGGTTCTGTTTGTTTGCGATTGCTGGAAATTATTATCTTTTTCCTATTCTGGTTTGACAAATTTTGGATTGATTGGATTTGGGTTCATTAAATTCTTATGCAGTCTTGTTTCAGCTCTCTGAAGAGTTTGGTGGGATATTAGGAGGAAACAGGCAAGAGAGTTGAAAGAATAAAGCCGATTGAGAGTAGACACTTTAGAAATTAGATATTGGTAAGGCCTTGTTTAGTACTAACTGCTTTCTTGCAGGTTAAAAAGATGGTTATTACTAGGGAACAGAGAAATGTAGGGAACGTGCGTAATCAGGGAGAGCAAAATAATGAACCAACATTGTTGGAAGTTATGGGAGAGTTACAATTTTTGCTGGAATCAATGAATGAGCAAAATGCAAGAATGATCACTTTGGAGACAGCATATAGAACTCGGTGGCAAAGACCACATAGAGCAAGAGAGCCAGTACGAGCAGTACATCCACATCATTATCAATTCCAAAGTTTGGAAGGCATGTACTGTTTGGTTTAATAAATTCTGATAGTGAACCTGAACCAAGAGTGGAAGATAGAAGAGGCTGTGATGATGATGCTCGTAATATTCAGATGAAGATTCCAAAATTCTAGGAAAAAGCTAATTCTGAAGCATATTTTGAATTGATAGGCCTATTGAAACATAGTAAGAGTTGAAGACCATGATGTGGCCATAATTTATGCCTAATCATTATTTCAGTGACTTGTTGCAGGGATTAAATCAAGGTTCTCGAAAAGTTGAGGAATATTACCAAGAAATGGAGGGTGCTTTGACGTGTACTGGAATTGAAGAAAGTCGAGAAGTCACCATGGCCTAATTCCTATAGGGACTTAATACGAGTATTCACGATGTGGTGGAAATGTATCTTTATATAGACTTAGAAGACTTGTATCATAACGCCATTAAGATTGAGAAGTAACAAAAATGAAAATGCGTTATGACGAGTTCTTATAGTGGTGGTTCGAATTTGAGTAACACATGGAACTCTAGCTCTTCTGGAAGGGAAAACAAGGCACTATTGCGACTAAGAGAAAATGACCAACGAAGGGTAGCCAACTCAAGAGCGAGAGGAATTGCTATTGTATGGCCTAAACTTAATGGCGATATTACATGTCTTAAACGTTTAGGCTTTAGGCACTATGTGAATCAATGTCCAAATAAAGCTAACATGGTTTTTCAAGATGGTGGTTGTGAGATAGAAATAGAGATGGAAGAAGCACATTTGGAGGATTCTAATAATGTTGAATATCTAGAGCAAGGTCCATTGATAGTCCTTAGAAAAGCCCTTAACATACAGGTTCAGGATGATAAAGAAGTTGTTCAACGAGAGAACTTCTTCCATACGAGATGTCGAGTGGAAGGAAAAACACTTAATCTGATCATTGACAATGGCAGCTGTGCCAATGTCTTAAGTACTTTGTTGGTGGAGAAGCTTGGGTTGAGAACTTTTGTCACATCCGAAGCCATACAAGTTAAATTTGTTGAACGATAGTGGAGAAGTCTAAGTTTCGAAATAAGTGTTGTTGAAATTCTCAATTGGGAAATACCAGGATGAAATAAAATGTGTTGTAGTGTCGACCATGTTTTGAAAACCGGACCGGACCGGCCGGTTTGATTGGTGACCGGTTAGCTATCCGGTTCGGTTCACTCTTAAAAATCGGTTCTCAATTGAACCAGTGAGAACTGGTCAAAACCGGTCAATTGACCGGTCGAACCGGTCTGACCACTGGTTCAATAAATTTTTTATTTTTTATTTTTATTTTTTGTATATTTTTGTATTTTTTAAATATTATTAATATTATATATAATTAAATATAATTATTGCATAATTATGACGTCATACCGGTTCGACCGGTGGTTGAACCGGTGACCAGTAAGACCTCCGGTTCGATATCCGGTCTGGGTTTCAAAACACTGAGTGTCAATGCAAGTATGCCACATATTGATAAGGAGACCATGGCAATTTGATAAGAGAGATCTTCATGACGGTTATCAGAATCGGTATAGCTTTGAGAAGGAGGGTGAGAAGCATACTTTGGCTCTTATAAAACCGAAACAAATCTATGAAGATCAATTGCAGATTTCTCAGTCACTTGGGGATACCTCAAAGGGAAATACCAGTGAGAGTTCAGGAATGGTGAGAGAAACATAAAAGGATAAGAGTGAATTAAACACTTCAAACACTCGAGGGAAAGAGAGCTTACTAGCAAGAGAGAGAGATGTGAGACATAGCCACTATGCTAACAGGCAGATGATATTGGTGGTTTTCAAAGAGACCTATATTTCAATTTCTAATGCTAACAAGTTGCCAAGTATGTTTGTTATTCTTTTTCAAGAGTTGGAAGATCTGTTTCTAGAAGAGATGCTAGAAGGATTACCGCCAATTTGGGGAATTGAGCACAAAATTGACTTTATGCTTAGAGCAGTGATACCAAATAACCTAGCTTATCGAAGCAATCCTGAGGAAATGAAAGAGATGTAACGACAAGTAGATGAGCTGTTGGCTAAGGGTCTCATTCGAGAGGGTATGAGTCCCTGTGTTGTACCAATGCTGTTGGTACCAAAGAAGGATGATTCGTGGAGAATGTGTGTTGATGAGCACACATAAAAAAAATGTTAAAACTTTTAAATATTTTCATACCCTTTATTTAAAGAAAACAAAACACCAACTTTTAAATAACTCAAGCACATTTAGAAGTTTGTTTGAAAAGTCGCCTAATCTTTTAAAACGACAGTAAACACTTTATCATGAATACTCTGAATTACTCTATTAGGACATTGTTTCAAGTAGCTACTAGTAACATTTTTTAACTTTAACCTTTTTATTTAATTTGAAACTAGTAGAGTGAATTTATTCAATGCTCACCTATTCACTTTTTATATATTTTTATTATTCCATTTTTCATATGGGATAATGAAATTTTAAAATTTACGTAATTGTATATACAAATTATATAAGAAGTATCATAATGCAAATTAAGTATCTATTCTCAACATTAATGAAGCAAATTAAATTAAACTTAATGATCGAAGTTCATAACTATTTACCTAAATAAATCAAATCACAGTATCAACCTTATGATGATTCATCTTGATCAAAATTAATCCTTTGAAAGTTAAAATTTTTTTAAGTTGTTCTTAATAAGTTAATTACAACAAAGTTGACAAGCATAATCATTAGGCCTCTTCTTGACACTTAGGTTATACATTGTCCTCAATAGGTACAAAATAGAATGAAAACAAGGAAAATAATAGAAAGGAGGTAAGGATAATTAATGCTCCCCTAAAAATAAAAATCATTACCCTTATCCAATGCCAACAGTATCCATCTTAAGCTGATGCAATTTGATCTCTATTTAGCATGTAGGAGTAATGTTGCCTTTATAACCTTCAAAACTCCAAGTCTTAGCACAAGTATGATAATTATGCAATAATGTTAAAAGAATGTGAAAATGAACTTAAAATCATGAGTTTAAAACTAAAAAACAAACTAAACTATTTTTAATGATCCTAAAAGCTATCAAATTAAAACAAAAGGTCCTAAAGAATATGTTACCTCCAATTAGTGCTTCTTTATGAGTTTTTTAAATGGGCTTCTCTTTAAACCCTTCATCATCTTATTTCTAAAATCAACGACTTACATCTATTTATCTCTATAAACAAAGGTTTCTTAGCTTTTAGATATGTCATGTGCTGTAGTATAATATGATCATATGACATCAAAGTAATAATGTCATATGAATTAGTTAACGTACTTAAAAGGTTGTTGAATACAATTAAATTCTTTCAAGAACTAGGATTAACAGGCTGCCTTAATATTATTTGATATTCTAAACAAGTGAAGCATGGAGACATATCTTATACTTTATATTTGTAAAACCTTTACATTTGCAAGTAAAATTTTTACAGTTGAACTATAAAATAGTTCATTTAATTGTTTAATCTTTACAATTAAAAAAGTAATGTTTTGCATTCATTTCTTTCTTTTTACTTTCTTCATTTCTTATTTTACTGTATTATCTAACTCTTTAACGCACTGATACTTTTGAATAGTTGATAATTCATTTTCTCCATAATTAAGTTTAACTTTGTTCCTTTAAATTTGTACATAAGTTTCATATAATATAATCAAGTTTCTACTAAATTTGAAGGCCTGATATGATTTTGCATTACTATAATTTGATCAAAGTATTTTCTTCTTTTCATATTTTTAATAGTTGAAAATTCCTTTTTACATCAATTACATTTGACCTGCTTCATCTAGATTTACAAATAATTGTTACAAAGTAACATCAAATTTTCACTATAGTGTTGGTTTCCTTTTTCCCCTAGGTTTCTTATAGTGGTTTTAAAAAAGGAACAAATTATAAAAACATGTTTTCCTTACCATTGTTATCATTTCCTGTTTCTAAAAAATTAATAAATCATAGCAATTTCAATGAAACACAAATTTTGTACTTTTTTCAATTGAGACAATTGATTTTCAAAACCAATAACAACATTCTAATGATCTTTCTTTTTTCTTTCTTCTTTTATTAGTTCCTTCTAGGTTCTTCATTTGTTTTTTATTTGTTTTTGTCCTCCGTCATCTCATCCACTATTTAGCAATCAACAAACACTTCAGTATCTATTAGATCTTTTTTTGGAATGTAAGTAAAATTTCATTTCAACAGGTGAAAATTACATAATGCATAAGGTTACATCTCCAAAGAATGGAGCTCATACTAATAAAGAAAGTGCACATTAGATATCCAAGAGCATTGTATTCTGGATGTTCAATTTAAATGCAATAGCATTGGATAAGAGTAGATAATTAGTATTGATCATGGTCATCATCCTTAGCTTGAGCAACAAATGGTTCCATCCATATTCTTTGAACTCCTAAGCCTTAACGAAGATTTTAGTATTTCTCATCCTCCAGATGTAGTGTACTAACATAGAAAAACCAAATTTGAATAACCTTTGATCTTCTCTATTAGTCCATCTTAGTTTGCCAGCCTAAGTCAAAGTATTCATCCAACTAAGATGATCATCTTGTAAGCCAAAGATATTGAGAAAAGCACTAATTAGTAGTTTGGTTTAAGAACATTTGAAGAAAATATAGTCTAAGGTTTCGATTTCTCCAAAGCATGGAGGGTAATTGGTGTCCAAAATTTGGAACTCAATTTTATCTATGGTTCCTAATTTTCATAAAGCAGCTAACCATAAGATGAAAGAGTGAGCTAGAGGAATATTTGATCCCCATATCAATTTGTAAAGTGGAAACCTTACCATAGGTCATAGCAATAAATTTTTGCATCAATAAGGTGTAAATTGTTTAGACTTGTTTAGTTCCCATGTGATATGTTTGACTTAGAATGTAAGAAGGCCATTTCTCAACAATAGGACTGACTCCTCTACACATATGGAATGACCAGTGCCACCTGTTATTTCGAATCAGAGTTTGGACTTTAGTATCTTTAGAGATAGATCCTCTTAAGGCTATAAAGAGGTTAGTGTTATATAAAGGCCCTAAGGTGTACCAATTATCAATCCAAAAATAATCGTTCTTCCCATTGCCAACGTGATGCTTGATATATGAGGATCTATGAAGGATCTCATTTGTAAAATCTAATAAAAAGTGTAAGATTGCAAAGCGGTTTGAAAAATAAACCAAATGCTTTTTTGTTTGATGTGAAACATGTGAACCCAACTTACCTAAAGGCTTTATTCGTCCCAAAATAACCTCCATAATCTTTTTACAAACAAAATTTTTCTCATTCTACTAGCTAAGTTAATTCCTATCCCTCTATATTGCTTAGGAAGACATAATACACTCTATTTAACTTTGGATAAGTTTCCCCCTCTTGAATTCTATCCATTCCAGATGAGGTCTCTAATACTTCTATTAATTTTATTTAGAATTTTTTTTGGAATAACTAGATGTGATAACTAGTAGATATAAGCAAATTATTAAGAATAGTGATGGCCAACTGTACTCTACCTCCATATAATAAGAATATTTTATTCCATTGAGAGAGTCTTTTGCTAACTTTTTTAATAAGTTCTTTGCATTAAGCTTCCTTAAGCTTCTTTGTAGAAATGGGGACAACCAAATAAGTGAGAGGTAGTTGGTGTAAACTGAGTCCAACATCTACTATCATAGTCATCAGATGCTAATGTACACTGAGTCTAACATCTGTTAGATTTTTACTTAGGTCATATAAATTTGTTTCCTCAAATATCTAGTTTTAATGAGTTAGTGTAGATCATATTTGCAACTTTAAGTTACATCTCCTTTATTTTTCTATCTAGTATATTGAAAAGGCATTATACTTATGATTGATGCGTGGTATGCTTATGTAGTTTTTAGGTTATTTCTAAGTTTATATGTCATTAGGAAGGGTTTGTTTATTTGATTATCCTTGCTTAGGTGGTGATAATACTAATGGTAATAGTAGTGTTTTTAGGTTTATGTTTACTATTTCCTTAGTAGGGTTTTATAATGTGATCGCTTTAGAATTTCTTGGTCACCTTTTACCTATGAAGCTTATCAATAATAAGAATTTATTATAAGAAGTATAAGAATAAAGCGATTCTTATATGTTGAATATTACTAATTTAGGCTCTCAAATGGGTTGTGAAGTAAACAATAACATTAAGTCTTATGTGTAACACCCCACTCCCACATGACTCGAACCCGATATCGATGGTAATATCCGAGTCCGTGCCCAACGAGGGTGGCGTGCTACATCATTTAGTCAAAAACTCAGTATAAATTTTTTTTTCTTTGAAATCTCCAACACACACACTATGCGGATAACAATTATCACATAAGTTAACAATAATTTCCATGACCACTTGGGCCCTCTCATAAATACAAATCAATTAGTCATTTATACAAAATTCGGAATACACAATTTTATACAGAAATAAGAAGACACTAATGCAGACGCGAACTGATCCCGACCTCTTCTCTCACTCACATGCAGTTGCTATACGCCCGTTACCTAACGGGGTTTTCTTTAGAGTCTTAAAAAATAATTGCAAATTTTGGGTGAGTTTTGCGAACTCAGTGAGTGACCATCATCGATGGCTCACCCAGTCACACAA
>JAOSBK010000008.1:12536136-12556331 GCA_027568895.1 Erythroxylum shatona
GTCTCTGCTATTCTTTTTCCTCTTTGCTTCGACTCATCATCTGTAACTCTTGATCTGCTTCGATTCAGTGTGGTTTTGTGAAGAATTTCTTATGATTCTTCACAGTTGTTGAACAAAAGAAGAATACTTAGTCAAGACAAACATGATATACGTCAGAACACATCATGTATGCCCAAATCATCTAGCTACATATTATGAAAACAAAGAGAAAATTCTCAGCAGCTTAACCACCCCATCAATGACATAACCAGAGAAAACACAGGACTCCAACACTTCAGCCACGTGACGTAATTGACTAGAAAAGGTTGCAACAGATACACAATCCTTAACCCAAAAATTAGCAACACACAAGATGATATCTTAATTCAATTGACCGCAGAATATTATCGATAATCACCACAAAAATCCAGTTACCAAGTCATGCAAAAAACGAGATAGTTCAGTTCCAAAACATGCGTGAGCACATCAACAAAAACAAATTCAATTGTCAATCGAATCTTCAATAAATTTTGCTTCCTTAGATAGATATTATCCATAAATATACTATATATTTGAATCTCATTTTGATTAGGATTTCAAACCTTATCAAAACTTATCTAGAGTCCCATATAAATACAATTAGGTCAAATTATCAAATAATGTCCAAAATTAAAGAATAAGATATAATCACCTATATCTTAACAATCTCTCCCTTTTTGGCATTATTTGTTACATATTTAAAACTCCTCTTAAAGTAAATAATTGTACATATAACATCGAATTCACATAACATACAGGAACTCTCTTTTAATTAAGCAGCAAATTCCAAATAATATAAAGTTCGTCAAGTTAAAGAAACAATAATCCCAAATAAACAATTATCCAATCATTTAAGATTTTTTCTCTTAGGACAAAAACATGCCAAAAAGCAAGACGAATAGTCACACATATACCTTGAAATCTCACATTGAATGGAACAGTCACCAAACAATCTGATATCTTCCCCTTATAACAAAACAATGTCAAAACGAAGAATGTCTTCAATGTGATCAATCTCAGTGAATAAAGAGGCATAAAAATCATTAGTAGGTGCAGCGGAAGAATCATGAGCACGTCAATATGACAATTTACCACCAAAAAAACACTAGCTAATATATCAGTACTCATATTAAAGTCATTCGCATATGACTGATTAAATTCATAAACCCTAAAAATGCATTCAATGAATCATAATCAAATTTAATCAATCTCCTCCTCATATAAACCATATGAAAGCATATTGCCTAAATTCATATAGCCTATGATATAGATAAATCAAGATAAAACTTGAAAAACTCGAATCATAGAAAACTCGAATCTTCCTATAGGTCTCTAACCAAGCATTGATATTTTTTCGACATAACTTCGTAAATCAAAATCCAAAAACAAAAATTTCAAATCATCAAGCAGAGCCACATTCTCACATGAAATATACTATTCAACAAGTAAAGAAAAACCAAACACGTACCAGTTAATTAAACCTTGGAAAAACCATACAAACTAAAAAACCTAGATGTTAACTCCTTTGACCTTCGAACCTCCTTTAAAGAAAAAAAATCAAAATATACTTAAAAAATGTAAAGCACAGAGTCCCTATGCCTCTTGAAGAAATTTAAACCTGGGCTTATTCCTCGGCACATCATCTATGTCATCAGATGTCTGGTTTGGTTCTTTTCTAGTAACAACTAACTATAGATTTGGACAATTTTTAGTATTAACTCCCTTGTGTGTCTGTTCTGATGTGTGAGACTGATTTTTTCTAACCAAAGTATGTTAGGTAATATGGGTTGTTGTCGGAAATTTAATGAAGAATGTATAGATTTTCAAATTTGAGTCCTTTAATTTGTAATAACTTGTAGCATTTCGGCCTTTTTGTGCTCGATAACCCTACAAAAATGACATGTATAACCTTTCGATTCTTCCTTGAGATTTCTTCTTTGATAGATCTGGTTGTGCCATTATTCTCATCATTCAACTTAGAATTTTCACCTTTATAGCCAATGCCTCGGAGATCTCCTTTAATCTTACCAATATCTAGCAATTATTCTAATTTTTCTGTACCTCCATTTAACATTCTTATTCTTTTTTCTGTACTGACTAACTTCAATTTTGTCTTACCAAGTTTATCTAATGTAGACAACAACTTCTTCTCTAGATCTTGAATGGTATTCTTCATGGAGAGGTTTTGCTTCTTTAGCTTTTCATTTTTCTTGCAAGTTTTCACCCATTTTGCATACATTAATTCATAAGCTTCATAGATATCCTCCTTTTTGTCATCTGAACCACCGTCATCATTATCATAATCTGAGGTTAGACTTTAAGCTAATCCATCTGCATTTTTTCGAAATTTTCTGATTTATCCACGTTTTCATCATCAGTTTCTTCCTTCTTGGTTATTATTAAGCAAGCAACTGAACTTTTGCTGTATAAAGTAACCAACGCATCACTACTCACAAATTCTTCTTCACTACCATACTCACTTCCGGATTCATTCTCACTCCAAGTGCTTGTATATGATTTTCCTTTTCTCCTCTTCAAAGTGTTAGTGCATTCCACTTGTAAATGTCCAAAGTCTTGACATTCATGACATTAAATTTTCTTCATTTTTTCACCTTTTTTAGTTTTAGCTTGTTGTTTGAAATTACTATTTGAAGAGCTCCCACTGTTTTGCCTAAAATTGAATCTATCATTCTTCACTTTCTTTAACCACTTGCTGAAATTTCTTATCAATAACTCCATATCTTCATTCTCATCGAATTCATCTTCGAAGTCATTCACGACTTTACCCTTTTCGACTTGCAATGTCAACCCTTTGTTTCTCTCCTGTTTGTCCCTTACCAAATTCATCTCAAAATTGGTAAGAATTTGAATTACCTTATCAAATGACAATTCATTAATATCATAATCTTCTTCGATTGCTACAATTTTTGGTATGAACCTCGGAGGCAATGATTTCAATGTCTTCTTAACTAATTTCATGTTAAAGTATTTCTTCCTAAGTTGATGCGCTTGTTTTGCTATGTTATCTGAAGTTTTGAGGCTATCATAGATTTCGATCTCTCATGTATAGTTTACAAAGTATCATATGCTTCTTTTACCGATTCACAAGTTGATATTATTGAGAAGCAACCTTCATCAACAACACTAAAGATGACATTCATGACTTGAGAGTTTCCAAGTGCTCTCTCTTCTTCAGCTCTTGTCCACTCAAATGGACCTTCCAGTACTATTTTTCCCTTGTCATCAGTTATAATTGGATGTGTCCAACTATGTAACACTGAGTTTCACGCTTTTGCTCTATGTGCTTGAATAAATACTCTCATCCGAAATTTTCACGTAGGATAATTTGAACCATCTAATAACAGTGGCCTAATGGCCCTTCTCTTATAGCTATTTACGAAACACGAATCTGTACCAACTTGACGTACTAAGTTTTGATTCAGTGATCCACTCTGATACCAATTGAAAATCCGAAGAGGTGTAGTAGTTTTATAAAAATTCTGATTCAGTCGAAGTTGTTTCTAACACAAGAGAAAACAAAAAATTAAAAGAAAAATAAAAAATAAACACTGAAATTTGTTAATGCAGTTTGACACACATTGTCTATGCCTGCGGGGCCTTCACCCAACTTAATTACTTTCACCTGTGATGCGACAATAGTTTTACTCAAGGTATTACAGAGTCGACTCACTCAACCCTTGACACTATCACTAGATCTCACTACTCGTGAAAGTAAATCACATCCAATAGTACGACTACCTCGTATTAACCTCAACATAAGATTTTCTTAACAATATTTGATAATAAATGATGAAAATAAAATAACTCAAGTAATTGAAATAACAACGAACTTAAGAAAGAAAAACAATTTGCTTAATAATTTCAGCTTCTTCAATGAAAGATTGAAAAGTTGTCCATCAATAAATCTGCTGTAGTGTTTCAAGATTACCACTGTAACATCACATACACAACAATAAATAAGTTTCCAACACGTATAAGCATTTCTTCATCAAAACCATACAAATATTGGGCCTTAACGACAGTTGCTGGAATTTTCTTACACCACTTCCGCTATCAACAGCCACTCAATCAACAACCAATCAGTTCACAAAAAGCCACACAATAGATGACGAATGGCGACACAAAAGGAATATATAAACCAGAAAATAAATCAGTTGCAAAACTCCCAAAGAACACCCTCAATTGTCGTTGAACAAAAGAAGAATATCTAGCCAAGACAAACACGATATTAGCCAGAACATAACATGTATGCCCAAATCACCTAGCCAAGTATTGTGAAAACAAAGACAAAATTCTCAGCAGCTTATCCACCCAATCAACGACACAACTAGAGAAAAAACAACATTCCAACACTTCATCCAGATGACAAAATTGACTAGAAAAGGTGGCAATAAATACGCAATCCTTAACCCAAAAAATCAGCAACACATAAGATGATATCTTAATTTAATTGGCTGTAGAATATTGTCAATAATCACCACAAAAACCTAACTGCCAAGTCATGCTAAAAACGACACAGTTCAGCCCCAAAGCATGCGTGAACACGTCAACAAAAACATATTCAATTGTCAATCAAATCTCTAACAGATTTTGCTTCCTTAGATAGTTATTATCCACAAATAGACTATATGTTTGAATCCCATCTTGATTAGGGTTTTAAACTTATCAAAACTTGTCTAAAGTCTCACATAAACACAACTAGGTCTAATTATCAAATAGTGTCCTAAATTAAAGAATAAGATATAATCACCTATATCTTATCATACATAAATATATGCATACATGTTCGCTTGCCAATCCAAACCTCACGACATAAAGTTCATCTAGTATCTACAATTGTCTTGGAACAACATAAGGCATCTTCTCTTGAAATAATTGTTTCAATTCAGGATTTAAATCTAAGCTTTTGGTTTTAAGTCCTGTGGTAATTATGCAATCGTGGTCAATTTGGTGCAGAAAATTGTGGCAATCTTTACACGGGATCAAATCACCTGTTCTACTTTTGCTGTTCTAACTCTATTATCAGATTACCTGCTCTACTTTTACTGTTCCAACTCTATTATAAGTTATCTTATCCACACATTTTTATGAGATCTACATAAATATATGGAAGAGATAAGTTAAAATAACGTTGAAACAGTAAAAGTAGAACATCATACACCTTCCCTCTTTACACTCCAAAGATATTAATGATTTATGTTTAATTCGACATTAATTTAATAGTTTGGTTAAGAGTTGTGTTTCTCTGTATGTCAGAGGAACCGGACACAGATCGCAAATCTGAGTTACATTTGTGTGAATTTAGAATGCCAAAATCCAATGTTTTAGTTATGGCAGGTCTCTTGGGGCTCATTTCATAGTTGCGGAGTCGATGAGACTTGATCTGGAATCAGGGCAGTTGAAATCCTTATCGGAGGATATAAAGAGGAATGCAATGACTTTGGGCAAGTACACAGGTGTCAACCCCAATGAGGGTCACGATATCCCCGACACCCATAAGCTCAATATCAGGCTAATTCTGTCTGATGTATAATGTTTAGTTCTGGCTTCTACGATGGCATCTCTATCTTTCATGGACATATATGGGTTAAGAAATGGGTATGATAAAGATTTTGCTTTCTCATAATTAAGCACTTGCCATTTGTGGGCTATGTGAAGGGTTCCCATTACAATGCTGTGTAACTGCAGGGAGATGGTTGCTTTCCGTTGTTTACAAGTGGTGAGAGTTTAATTATGGATTTGGCGCTGATCTGATAACAGTGAGCTCTCCCCAACGGAACAGTTAACATATAGGTTTCCATTTTCTATCTTTGGATGTTCAACTGCGCACTCTAAGTCATCCATACACGTAATTTTATTGATCATCAAACACCGCTTAAGTGAAAAAGAATAGATGTTTGATGTACCTGCACAATGACTGCTTGCCCATTTAAAAGAAAGTTCCGATATTTGCTTTGAACCCTCGTGGGTGTCCACCCCAGTATGAGTTTGTTAGGCATGCAACCCTGGCGATCCATTCCACTTTCTATCCCATATGCATTCTCCAATTACTAGCATATTGAAGAAGTCTCTGATGAACCATTTTTTCTCCTTGTAAGGTTGCAGGTGAGGATTGAACAACTTTCATCCCTATAGATCTTTTTTTTTTGGACTCTTCAATGGTTAAATCTTATTGAAGAGGACAAATCTTCACTTCCACCAAATATGACAATTAGTTCTATATAAGGAATTGGCCTAAATGAACCTGCCAGTCACCCAACAATGCAAGTCAGTAGTTTCACTAGCAACAAAGTTAGCTTCTTGGGCAGGAGGCTGCCAATCCATGAACCACCTTAAGCAAATTCAAGCCCAGGCCATTGCGTCAAATCTACAAAACCATTCCATTATCTTGGGGAAACTGTTCCGCTTTGTTGCGGTCTCTCCGTATGGTGATTTAGCTTACGCCTACCGCATGTTTGATCACATGACTCAACCAACTATTTTTTTTTATAACACCCTCATTCGCGGCTATGCCAAAAGCTCATTTCCCGCTCATTCTGTTGACTTGTTTAATCAAATGAGGCAAAACTGTATTGACCCAGATGAATTTTCTTTCAATTTCTTGATAAAAGCTCGGTCTCGGATGAGATTGGATGAAATTAGTGGCTTACCTGCTATTATGGATCGCGATGAGATACATGGGGCATTATTAAAGTTTGGTTTTTCTTCACATTTACTCGTTCAAAACGCACTGATCCATTTATACGCAGTGAGGGGGTGTCCTGTGGCTGCTCGAGCGGTGTTTGACGAGTCATTTAGAGTGGATATTATCTCATGGTCAGGCTTGGTATTGGGTCATGTAAGAGCTGGACAACTGGAGCTTGCTAGACAGATATTTGATGTGATGCCGGAAAAAGATGTTGTTTCATGGACTGCTATGATTTCTGGGTATGCGCAAGCTAAGTATTCAAGGGAGGCACTGGAATTGTTTTCGGAGATGGGAGAATCGGGAGTGAGACCAGATGAAGTAACCATTGTTAGTGTAATTTCTGCATGTACACGTTTGGGAGATGTTGAACTGGGAATTTGCGTGCATTCATATATCGTTCAAAATGGGTTTGGTTGGATGGTTTCCCTTTGCAATGCACTGATTGATATGTATGCAAAATGTGGATGCATGGATAGAGCATGGCAGGTGTTCAACAACATGAGCAGAAAGAGCTTGATAACATGGAATTCAATGATCTCTGCTTGTGCCAATCATGGTGAAGCTGAAGGTGCATTTTGGTTGTTCAGTTGCATGTTGAATTCTGGTGTTGCTCCTGACGGGATAACGTTCTTATCTCTTCTGATTGCATACACACACAAAGGTTTAGTTGATGACGGGTACAGCCTATTCAAGAGCATGCAGAGAGACTATGGAATTGAGCCAAGTATTGAGCATTATGGGTGTGTGGTAGATATGTTGGGTCGTGCAGGGAGATTAAATGAGGCTTATGAAATGGTAGTTAGCATGCCAATACCGAGCAATGATGTTGTTTGGGGAGCTTTGCTTGCAGCTTGCAGAGTCCATGGTGATGTTGACATGGGGGAGAGGGTTGTGAAAAGGCTCTTAGAGTTGAAACCAGAGGAAGGAGGATACTACATTCTCCTTCGTGATATCTATAATACTTCTGGTCGGACAGCTGAAGCAAATCAGGTGCGGCGAGCCATGTGGGACAGTGGAGCAGAAAAGAATCCAGGGTATAGCTGGGTGGGAACATGACCATCTGATTTTCTCTTCTCCAAAGTTGTCAACAACTTAGGTCTTGCTATATGGGAACATGACCATCTGATTTTCTCTTCTCCAAAGTTGTCAACAACTTAGGTCTTGCTATACTTGGAAGCTTTCCTTGCAAATATTTTCCCATAAGTCTTACAAATTGTTTGGTTTATGTGGAGTTCATTCGTGGTACAACCTACAGTATATATGCAATCAGATCTAAGCTATTGCGTGCAAATTATGTATTTCGGCTTTCTGATAGCTTGACATTGAGAATGAGAGCCATTTGGAAATAGAGGCAGGAGGCTCTGAGGCTTTTACTCCCCTCATCATTCTAGAAAGGAAGAAAGCATTTGAAGATAAGTGGCCAGAACAGACCACTGGTTGAAGTGCTCAAGGCAGTCATGCCCATTTTTGTAGTTAGCCTGTGGATTAATCATATGAACTCTATGACATAACAGCTGTTACAATTTTGTTTGATTCCATGAGCGAAGATAAATGTGGTATATTCAGTATGTCAACTAGAGGTAAGGCACTGATCTAATGGGAATTGCGAACAAAAAAAGAAATAAATATTGGATGACAGTTGAATATTTGAATTCTTAGATTTTGTTTCCTATGCTGAAAAAGGGAATGCTAATTCATTCAAGATGTCCGATCCTTGCACATCAGAAACAACCCTGGACTTGCAATCGGGAGGACGATATCATTCACATTTACAGGAAGTCTAATTCTTGTGTTGTGTGGAATATTTAGCAAACTAAGCTTACTCGATAGATAATGGTCTGTCATTACTTAGAACTTCTCCTTAACTGGTTAGCCATTTATGGATTGTTAGAACTTCTCCTTAACTGGTTAGCCATTTATGGATTGTTTCCTTGATTGGAATTAACTTTCATCTTTAATAAGAAAAAAAAAATCAGATCTACCATAATGTGGTCACCAAGAGAATGGTAATTCCTTTCTGAGCTGTCTCCTCTGATTCAGCTGTAAACCACATAAGAATTCTAACAATACCATCTTCTTCATCCTGGGGAAAGATTTTAGTTCCAACAAGAATGTCACTAGAGGGCAGTCGCTTGTGTTAATTAGGAATTTCCATGTATACGAAGTAAGTAATCTTTAATGAGTAATAGCAAAAGCCTATTGTTTGTAGAGTTTTCACTGCTAACAAATCAAATAGGTTCGTATATTTGTGTTTGGAATAAAAATTACAAAAGAGCATCAAGGAAAAGCAAGACTGTTGAAGAACTGGCGTTGATTGTCACTAATAACTGCAATCAATGACATGACAAAGTAAACGTAAATGGCTAAATTTTCATTGACTCGTCTCTCCCTCTTTCGTTTTTCCTTCTGAATTCAGCGGAGCCAAAGCTCACTTCAAAATTCTACACTTTGATAATTTGGTGATCAAGCAGAAATATAGCTTCCTGCTAAAGCAAAACCCAAAAGGAAGGAAAGAATAAAAGTAAAAACTCTCTAATCTCTCGTGTTTTGAGGAAGTCTTGTACTTTGGTATAAACCCACGTCACTTTCGCTCAATACAATAAAACACAAACGGATAAAATGGGTTTCTTTTTCACATTTCACAACATAGTAAACTGCTAAACTACAAAAACAAACAAATCCTCACATTCTGAAGTCGGTTCCTTTCTTCACCCATTAAAACTTCTGCCTACTGTGAACAATCCATCCCCTTTTTCCCACATAGACACCGAGAAAGGAGAGGTCATTATTGGTTAATGGCGAGTAGAGTGGTGACGGTGGCTCAGGATGGGTCCGGCGACTTCAGCACGGTGCAGGAAGCTGTAGACTCCGTGCCGCTTAGCAACACATGTAGAACGGTGATTCGGGTGGTGCCTGGAGTTTACAGACAGCCTGTGTACGTGCCCAAGACTAAGAATTTCATTACTCTTGCTGGTCTGAGGCCAGAAGAAACTATCCTCACTTGGGACAACACGGCCACTAAGATCAACCATCACCAGGTATACATAATGCCAGTTTCTGTCCGTCACTTATCTGGGTATTGATGAATATGATGGCCAGTTTTGTTCATGTGGAATTTGGTTTTTGTTTTTGTTGCTTTTAGGCTGCTAGAGTGATTGGTACAGGGACCTTTGGATGTGGAACTGTGATAGTAGAAGGGGAGGATTTTATTGCTGAGAATATCACTTTCGAGAACTCTTCTCCGGAGGTAACAAGAAGATTGTGTTGTGCTTCGTTTTTTCTGAAGATGCATTTATTGCCGTTCGGATGAACTGTGATGATGAAAATGATGGATTTTGGGTTTTGGCTGTTTCTCGGTCTGAAATTTCTACTTCAGAGGTTTTTGGGCGTTATGATTTCTAGATTCTGGAGTGCTGTATGACCACTGGACTCGTGTTTTTCTTAAGATTAGGAATTTCAAACATAGGCATTATGCGTGTTCTGGCTTTCTTGTCAATTGCCTGAGTTTATTTTCTTTGTTCCTTGGGTTTTAGTCATTGTGCCAAGATGCAACATTCCATGTTTCCGCTTGTTGGTCAGTCCAGTGTTTTTGAATTATTGAATACCTCAACTGTATCTGCCTTTTGATCTCATTGATATTCAGGGATCAGGTCAAGCTGTAGCCATCAGAGTAACTGCTGATAGGTGTGCCTTTTATAATTGCAGGTTTCTTGGGTGGCAGGTATGTCAAATTCCTATTATCATTTCACTTATAGAGTGTTCTAATGCTGTTCTTCCATTTCTTTTTCTTCGTGCATAGCGTGTTGCCAAGATTTTTACTACAGACAATGATGAAACTTAGTTTTGCAACATTTGATAAAAGATACTTTTCCTACCTTCCAAAAAATAGCCTATTAGCAAGGTTGATTTGATCCCCTTCCCCAAAGATTCCAGGTGTTGAAATCTAGGAGAGCTTTAGAATACAACTATCATTAAATCTGACTGCGATGGTGGCAGAGTCTTAGGAGCAAGATGAACAGTGTGGCTTTGAGGAAGTTCTGACTGTAAATGTCTGTGGAATATCTTTTAATTCTCTATCCATGCTATTAGCATTCCATCATAAAGTATGATGAGATGGAACAATCATTCAATGGTAAAATAGAGACAATATGGAAATTTAATGTTAGAAAAGTGCATAAAGTTTTATAAAGTGCATGTATTGAATTGGATGAGGGTTAAGTCTGATGTAAGTTACTGGCGTTATGAAATTTAGGCCCTGGTTGGTGAAACTTTCTCTAAAAAGTATTGCAAAAGCAACCTAGTATGCCCTTGTTTCCTATAACTGTCTAGAAGACAATTCTGGGGAAACGACAGAAATTTCTTCTGTCATGAGTTCTTGAAGTAGATGGCTTTCAGGTTATAGCTATTCTAGCACTTCTTGTTTGCCATCGTTCAATATGCAGTCTCATCGAAGTTAAGGATTACTCAAGGGTATCATGTGCTAATGTAATGAAATATATCTGGTTTTGTAATTTTGTGCAGGATACGTTGTATCTGCACTATGGAAAACAGTATTTGAAAGATTGCTATATTGAAGGAAGTGTGGACTTCATTTTTGGGAATAGCACTGCTCTTTTGGAGCATTGCCACATTCACTGCAAGTCAGCTGGCTTTATAACTGCACAAAGCAGAAAATCTTCTCAAGAGTCAACTGGTTATGTATTCCTTAGGTGTGTTTGATGGAGTTTGACTTGTCTGTTTTCTCCTAGATCCACACTGGATCAACTTTCTGTTTAGAACATATTTTGATAAAATCAATGAGGTTACCGATAATTATATGAGGTGTCAGCTAAATGGGAATTTTACTGGATAAAAGGTGCCAGCACTTAAAAAAATCTGTTTGGTTTTGATATAGATTATTTCTTCCTGTGAACTAAACTTCAAATATGTTATGCACTGGTCGCATCACACCCTACAGCTATTTTTTGGCCACTGTTGACAGTCTAAATGCCTTTTTCCTCATAGTTATCATTTTGTCATCAGTTCAACTTGTGACTGATGAAGATGCCTTATCTACTTAAAACTGATTACCGATTAAAAAGTTGTACATTACTCCAACAGGGCTAATATAAGTATTTTCAGAAGCTTAAATTGTTGACGGCTTAGTGTTGAGTTTGTCAAACAAAAAAAACTTTTAGTTTCTATGACTTTGTTGTTAATCCTTGTTAATCTCAGAAATATCTTGTTTAACTATTTATAATCTGATGCATAGTCTAGTATTCAATGTGTCTAGGATGAAAATTAGCTCTTTGCATTCTTATCCCATAATGTTCTCAAAATTCCTCAAAGAAGGAAAAATCTTATTCCTGATTATTTGATCACTGAAAATCTCTAAGAACAATCCACTTTCTCATATATAGCTTAGTCACTGTTCTTGTTACATTGCAATATTGTGCCTCACTAATGTCTTCCTTTTTGCTCTGATGGACATAGCTTATGTTGTGAGTCTTCTTCATCCTTTCAATATAAACAATCATGGCATCTATGCAGATGTGTGATCACTGGAAATGGAGGTAGTTCGTACTCATACCTTGGACGCCCATGGGGACCCTTCGGAAGGGTGGTTTTTGCATACACGTATATGGATCAGTGTATTAAACATCTAGGATGGGATAACTGGGGAAAGGCTGAGAATGAACGGAGTGCTTGCTTTTATGAGTACAGGTATGCTGGGTGGGGCAATTTTACAACTCATGTATGACTTTGGGCAGCTGTTGTGAGGATCAAATACCAACTTACGAAGTGACTTTGCTAATATTGCAAGTATTATCAACGAATTATCTGAAATATTAAGTTTGGGTATAAAACCCTGAATGGAAAGACTGAAGGACTACTGACAAACTATTGTATTTCAATCAAGATTGGCTAGCCACTGAAGTGGAAAAAGATTGCTTCTTTGATCTCTTAAACTTTGTTCCCTTCAAACCCAAGTATTATCTTCTTGTTTAGTCGCATTACCTTGAGTTGAGAGTTAACCAACGGTGAATCCTGCTTCTTTTAATTCTTGCATCCTGGCTGGACTTGAGCTTAGTTAAATATGAAATTTCAAACAATTTGATTGCTTCAATTTGAACTGTAGGTGTTTTGGACAAGGTTGTTGCCCATCGAAAAGGGTGACATGGGCCAGAGAATTGATAGATGAAGAAGCAGAGCAATTTCTCATGCATGGTTTCATTGACCCAGATCCTGCAAGGCCTTGGCTTGCCCAAAGAATGGCCCTGAGGGTACCCTATTCTGCATAAAAATAATTGCCTTTGGCTATCAGAGATGGCAGATGGAAGCTACCAGGAAACAATCCTACAGTTGAGGTCGTTGAACACCAAGCAGTAATCAATAAAATGGGTAGTCCACTTAGTGGTTCTTGTATAACAGGATAAAGCTCCATTGGCATTGCCTTTGCTGCTATAGATTTTGAAGATTTAAATATTCTGTTGTTTGAATCCGAGTTTTAGTTATGGTACTTCTTGCTATTATCTTTCCACGGTTATGTATTACGATGACTAATCAATTTATGAGGAGCGAGATCTTGCTTATTTGTGCAGGACATACCCTACTTGACATCAGACCCAGAGTTTGATAGATATTTGTCTGATAAAGCCCAGAATTCCTCCAAGCAATATTTCCCGACAGCAACTTAACAAGGTTTTCTTATCTGCTGATGCCCCTCCACAGTTCCATTCTCTCTTCTCTTTACTTTGTTCACCAGAGATTTTTATGGTTTATCAAAATGCTCGTTTGCGATTGCATTCTTGTACTTGCCCAAAAGGCGAGTAGTCAATGTCCCAGACAAAGTTGCTTGTTATTCTATTGAATAATTATGACCACCTGAAGTTATCCATCTTTGATACTAACATCTTCCCCGCGCATTGGATGATATTCTTAAGTTTCCAGAAGAAGAGTATTTCTGATGCTATATAACACCATGTTCTTGGACTAAAGTCTCTACCCAATCACAACTTTATTGAATCTTTCGCATTAAAAAGTGTTCCATACAAAAGTTTAAGAAAATAAATGTATTTACCTTAACAACTAAAATAAGCAATAAAAGAGGATAAATGCACTAAAGTTATTGTAAAAATATCAAATTTTGTTAATTCTCGCAATAATTATAAAATCCCAACAATCCACTTCTCCTTATGGTAAAAGCTTTACTTAAATGAATCATTTATAAGTATTTAAATACTTTGAGCAAGAATATAAGCAAAAGTCACAAAGTTAACTAACTTAAGCACTATTTTAATGTGTGGTTAATATATTAAACCATCAATCTAATTCAAAATAAAGAAGACATGTTAGAAATAAAGTTTTTGACACATTTTCCCATTCTTTCTTATTCGTTGATATTTTCATTTTTTCTTTGCTTTAAGCTACTAACTTTGCCACATCACTCAAGATCTCTGTCCAAAAATAAAAGTCTATCTTTTGAGCCAATTTACATATGGTCTACTTGATGCACACCTACAATTCAGTCCATCAACGAATAGTCCACTCTTTGATTATATTTTGGTGTTAGATCCATCCAGATATGTCTATAATTAACTTTAAAATAATACGTCTATAATTAATCTTTCTTATAATATATAAGCCAATCAATTGACTAACAGTTTGTCATAGCTAATTAATGTCTATAATTAACTTTAAAATAATATGTCTATAATTAATCTTTCTTATAATATATAAGCCAATCAATTGACTGACAGTTTGTCATAGCTAATTAAAAATTGAATTCAATTAATCCCACCTAAAGTAGTTGTCTTGGTTTATTCAACATACTTTCCTCATGCTATAATTATGCTAGTCCTTTATTAAGGCTCGTTAATGGCTAGCAAAATAGTCACATGCATATTAAAAGACTAACAAATTATTCCAACCAAATGAATTTGACACCCTTGATAGAACAAATTGAAGGTATTCATTAAATTAATATTCGAATTCTCACTATCTTTCTCCAAAGTAGCTTTCAAGATATACTTATTCTTTCATTGAACTATTAACTTAGTTCTCCAATTATTTTTATGCTGCTCTATTATTTGATGATCAAGAATCTTCTCTACTAGTTTGCCAAACTATTTCCTCACAACTGATGAAGCTCTCTTTACTTGTATGATGTTGGGATTTGTAGCATTCTCACAGTAAGGTTTAAAAAAACTATAGTAAGGTTTAAAGAAACTAACATAAAAAATTGGGCATACCTTTAAACTTTTGAGCAATTCCAGTTTGTGTGTTGCATTCCTAACTTTACTGAGTATTTTGAATGGCCTATCATACTTCAGCACTAAGTATCGATGCACTTACTTCCAAATGATCTTCTCCTATATTCTTAGTGTCAAACTCAAGGAGGTATCCTTTTTTGATATGCACAATTCTTCATTCGGTTGGAAGCGTTTTACAGACTGTTTTTTACCCCAACAAGCAATTTGCATTTTTCCTTTGCAAATAAATTAGTACCAGGTCTTTTTTCACTCTATTTTTATTGAGCAATCTTGAAGGAAATGGAATGTTATTGCTCTAAAACAATCTCAAAAGACCCTTTTCTACAATTGAAGATTTGTGCAAGTTATAGAAAAATTAAGCAATATAAAGTAAATTAAACCAATCCTGTTGACTTGCTATAATATTATAAAGATATGAAGATGGTGTAGGCACGAAGATATTAGACTTATAAAATTGATTGACCACCATCATAATCAAAGTCATATTAGTCAACTTTAGAAGATTCACAGTAAAATCCATTGAGACCAACATTCACAATCTTTCAAAAATGAGTAGGGCTATGATAATACTCTACTTTCCTCTTCCAATAGTTATCTAATTGATAAACAAAGCAAGGTTTGTCATACACTTATATGTCATGAGTTCATTGAACTCCTAGGTGACTAGCAACTGTGAGTCATGTGTCTCCTTACTTTCATAAGGCAGTAAAACTTGACATATATAGTTAAATATTTTTTCATTAATAACCCATCATTGTTGAGCCAAAGTCTCCATATAACACTATCTTTCACTTATTGAATTATCTTACTTTATGTGTTATTTAACGGTGCAACAATTTGATCTGATCTGATCAATCTTACTCAATTTTGATGATGATACAAAATCGCTAACACTTCCTTTTTACTTAATTCATCAAAATCATTTTTGTGTCTTCTCAACTTATACTCCTATGAAAAATAATATTTGCTAAGAAAATTTTGTCACTTGCTTGTTTATGGACAATTTCTTATAGGTTTTAAAAAAGTATTAATAATATTATTTGTATGAATCATAAACTTGGTTCCCAATAGGTAAACTCGCCAAGCCATAAAGCAATGCACCATCACTAGTATCTCCTTTTTATATATCAAATATAGCTATTTGACAATGTTTAGTTTTCAACTTTCAAGGATACAAATGACATTCTTACATTTTTTTAGGATACAAATGACATTCTTACTTTTTTTAGAAAAGAACAATTCCATCATAAAAGGGCTTTGGACTAAAAAACAATTTCATTATAAAAAGGCTTTGGATCGTTGGATGAATCTCAAATTTAGTAATTTACCAAGCTACTTCCTTAATTCCACTAACTATAACGGATACATTTTATAAGGGATACGAGTATGAAAACTATACTTAGTTAAGTTTAATTTTATGATTGGTTTTTAACATGAGGGAAGAAAAAATATGTTCATTTTTCATGCACATTATATTTCAAAAAAGTTTGAAATGCACGTATTTCCCTTCGAAAACTCTTTTGAAATATAATGTGCATGAAAAATGCACATATTTCCCTTTGTATTTTGTTTATTTTTTATACTAAATTACCTTGTTTTACTTAGTTTTTGCTATATTTTCAGGTAATTGAGAAGACTGATCTTATGATGAGATTTGTCAATAAATAGAGGACATTTTAAGCAAAAATATGAAGATCATCCCACCAGGAGGTATAACAACTCTTATGATGTCATTTTAAATTCATTTTCCTTAGAGAAATAATATTGAAGATCATCATAATGGATCACGCTATTCAAAATACAAGATTTCATCTAAAGTTCCTCTTATCGTGATATCTTTTATTTTGTCAATTGTTTTCAATGGTTCGAACATGATTACTGATGTGCTTTATATGTTTAGATAGGACAAACCTTATTTACTATCTTTGTATGGATTGATTCAGTTATATATATATAATGAGATTTATATCTACAAATTATTTTTGGTTATTCTTAATGTGAATTTAATTAGTATCACCAATTAATCTGATCATAGTTCATTTACGAATGATTTGAGAGAACTTGCTTTTGAGTAGAACAAGATGTAGATATTAAGGGTTGAATGGGATGCTAGAATAGGCCTGCATGATCTCTTTAGTATTAGAGTGAAATCTTTCACAGAAGTTTATAGAAAGTATTGTATTCTTTAGAATGTTAGCTTAGTAAATATATGAGTTAACTAATTTGAAAATAGTTGGTTGTAACTCGAAAGAGTGTAATTTTATATTTTAGGAAGTTTTGTTGATCTCGATGATAAGTACTTTATAAATTTATTGAATCATGGAATCAAAGATGATACTAGACTATTGTCAATGTTAGTTCCTTGGACTCTATAGTAGTATGCAAGTTTATTAAATCCATTTAGCATCTTTGTGAGAACGACACTCTATTTACTATTATATTACTCATCTCTAATAGGTACATTTGCTTTAGTTTGTGAGCAGTTAATCTGTAATATAGGAAACTTTATAATGTGTTGATTATAAAAAACTGGGTTTTTTAGTAGGCATAATATATATCTCGAATGTGTTGGTTATAAAAAATTTATCACTAGTGGAGATGGTATAGGATTACCCCTGTGCCTGGGGTCAGGGATTCTCTTATAACTTTATGAAGTTAGACATAGTTTAGGCCAAACTTGTGTTAGAGATTATGTTTAGTTAAACATGAGTGTTTTGCCTCCAAATCTTCACCAACTCTAGCTCTTGTGCTTAACCTAAACCTATATGCAATGGGTCCCTTATTAGGCCTAATTGTCATTTTATCATATCCCATTATTCAAAAGGATTCGTCGTGAAATCTTTACCTACATCAAAAGGAGAATAAGCTTCTATTTTCAAAGATACAATGATGGCCTGCTTAGTATAAATAATACTCTTAATATTACTCATTTTTTCATTTCCTCATTCTTTTTTTCTCTCTCTTTTGTAAACTTAATTTATCTTTGTAAACTTACTTAGGTGTTAAAGATATAACAATAATATCTGTTTCAACCTTCTTAAAGGTGTAGCTATTCTTGAAGCCTTTATGTATAACAGTTTTGCCATATTGTCATGACCTTCCTAATGCGAACTGATTAACTTATATAGTACAAAATCACACAATACTTCATCTTGATACCTTTTAATAGAAAAGGAAACCAATATCTATTTGCTCACTTTAATCTGTTAACATTTATTAAGTTATCAAAGTTTGTTATAGCTTTAGATGTTTTATAGTAGGCAACCTTAACTTCTCTATAAGGGTAGTGTTAGTCACATCGGTGTAAATTTCTCCATCAATAATCATACTATATACCTTCAAGTATGGAATATGTTTCTCCCTACTGCCCTAAGGTATTATCCTTAAGTTAAAGACTTAATAGTCTTCGAGTGATAAATGTCTCACCTTTAGTAACATACTCAATCGCTTTATCACTAGAATCTTTAAGTGTTAGCCTATATTTTTTCTTCAGAGTCACTTTCACTTTCCACCTCTCTATTATTCCTCATAATTATAACCTTCTTATTTGGTCATTGTTATGCAATATGCTCTATTCCCAAAAAATAAAAATAATTGATATCTTTATCTTAAGAGGGTTAAGAATAATTTTGCCTATGCCTTAATTGTAGGCATCATATTTTAGCTTTAGGTAGTTTAATTTTTACTTCAAAAGAACGTATATCATTCTTTTGTTTCAGTTAGACCACCAAGAATTACTAGGATTGATGGGGTACTTTGTTTATTCCTTTCCACTTTAGCTACCTCCTCACTTTCATAATCATACGCATCATCTCTCCCAATTTTACAAAGTATTGTAAACTCTATAATATTGGTTATATCTCTATTTAACCAATTCAAGAATCTTGTTGTAGTTGTTTCTATATATTTTCTCTGCACCGATTCATATCATGATTATTTCTGTTTCGTTATAATAAGCTTCCATACCCTTTAGACTTTGAGTAAGTCTTTGTAACCTTTAATATCAATTTCTATAATAATGGTTTTAATTTCTTCCTCATAAGTGCCTTCAATTCATTCCAAGTTTCCATGAGTTGCTCACAATTTCTTTTTATTAATAATCATATGATCCCACCAAGTTATGACAATCAGTAAACTCTATTATCATCACCTTTCCTTCCTTTTCTCAGAGGAATTGTGACAATCAAAGATTAATTCTATCTTTATCTCCCACTCCAACTAAGTTTTATGATCATTCTTACCATTAAAGTAATGTATGAATATCATGATGCTGCTAATATTCTCACCCATCCGCTCCTTCTTGAACTTTAGGCTCTCTCCTATACTCCCAATCACACCTAACTCCTCTCCAAGTCCTAAACTTGTCGTCTTTATTCTCAAATGCTAGATTAACATCATCAACACTAGGTTTATTATTCTCCTCATCATCCTTCGTTAGGGCTATTAGATTATGCCTAGTATGCCTCCCTTATTATAAACTTAAAGATGTTGTCTCCCTTTCAATTCAATAATCTACAATGAAAATAATTAATAACTCTATCTTGAGGGGGTTAAGAATAATTTTGGCTATGCCTTAATTGTAGGCATCATATTTGAGTTTTAGGTAGTTTAATTTTTACTTCAAAAGAACTTATATCATCCTTTTGTGTCAATTAGACCACCAGGAATTACTAGGCTTGATTGGGTACATTGTTTATTCTTTTCCGCTTTAACTATCTTTTCAATTTCATAGTTGTATGCATCATTTCTCCCAATTTTACAAAGTATTGTAAACTTTATAATATCGGTTATATCTCTATTTAACCTATTCAAGAATCTTGTTGTAGTTGTTTCTATATATTTTCTCTACATTGACTCATATCATGACTATTTCTATTTTCTGGGATATCTCGAATGCTATTTCTTGTTATTTTTCCTCCTCCTCACTTTTTTGTCCTCCTCCTCGAATGCTATTTTAACAACACAGAGGAACGTCTGCGTTATGAAGGTCACGCAGACAATGTTTGCGGTCTTGTTTGGCAGGTATGTTTTGTTCATGTAACGCTCGCCCAGTTATCAATGAATTCCAAGTTGAATTCACATCCCCGTTTCTAACAAAACTAGCTATCAATGAATTCCATGTAACTACGGTCTTGTTTAGCATTAGACCAAAAATTTTAGAAGCCATTGCTTGTTTGCCTAACTTCATATACATGTCTATGAGGGCATTACAAATA
>JAOSBK010000008.1:12564633-12575519 GCA_027568895.1 Erythroxylum shatona
TGAGATGTAAATCCCTTTCTTTGATCTAGCTACTTCCATGCCTAGGAAATACTTCATTTCTCCTAAGTCTTTAACTTCAAACTCTTTCCTCAAAATTGACTTGAGTCTTGTAATTTCCTCTGCGTCATCACCAATTACAACAATATCATCTACATATACAATCAAAATTGTCTTCTTACCTTCTCTAATTATGAAGAACATTATATGATTAGACTGAGTTTGTGTGTATCCTTCTATTTTTAGGACTTTAGCAAACCTTTTAAACCAAGCTCGTGGTGATTGTTTCAACCTATATAGGGATTTTTTTAGTTTGCATACTCTGTTTCCTCCTCCTTCCTTATCAAACCTTGGAGGAAGTTTCATATGTACTTCTTCCTTCAATTTGTCATTCAAGAAGGCATTTTTAATGTCAAGTTGTTGAAGGGAACAATCGAAGTTAGCAGCTACAAATAGCAATAGTCTGATAGTGTTTAATTTTGCCACAGGTGCAAATGTCTCCTTGTAGTCCATCCCATAAGTCTGAGCATAGCCCTTTGCTACCAATCTCGCTTTATACCTCTCAATGGAGTCATCAACCTTATATTTGACTGTTAATATCCACCTACACCCCACGGGTTTTTGCCCTTTTGGTAGATCAACTTCTTCCTACGTTTCATTTTTTTCAAGTGCTCTTATTTCTTCAAAAATTGCTTCTCTCCATTTTGGAACTTTAAGAGCTTCTTGGATATTATTGGGAATGTCAATTCTATCCAAATTAGCAATAACCGCTTTTTATTGAGAAGATAGAGCATCATAAGAGACAAACCTCTCAATCGGGTGCATGATACATGATCTAGATTTCTTTCGTAAAGCGATTGGTAGTTCTAGATCTGTATTGTCTTCTTGTTCCTTTGTATTACTACTCTGAGCTTCTTTGGCGGGAACCCGCATTGGTTCAGAGATTGGTATAGCTTCAGGAATAGGGAGTGTACTACTTGTTTTCTTCTTTCGAGAGTACACCTTGAGTGTATTGTCAGGCACGGTTACTTTTGTATCATAATTTGTCTCTATAGGAGATGCATTGGACATAGGTGTTAGGATAGGTTCAGGAACAGATGTACAAGGAGGTTCAGGCACAGATGTACACGATTGAGATTCATCACCAAACTCACTCCAATACTCCCCTTGAATCGAAGACTTGGGATAGAAGGAATCTACCTTAGAAAAAAAAGGCATTATACTAACAAACAACCTTTTTGATATAGGATCATAACATTTATAACCTTTTTGTGTCGCAGAGTAACCCAGGAACACACATTTTTTTGGCTCTAGGATCGAGTTTGTTGTGTGAATAATTGTGAATAAAAACTATACACCCGAAAACCTTTAGAGGAAGGTTAGTTTCAAGATGGGCAGTAGTATGAATTTCTTGAAATTTTTGAAGAGATGTTTTGAAAGAAAGGACACGACTAGGTATTCGATTAATAAGGTAGGTTGCAATGAGGATAGCATCCCCTTAAAAATATTTTGGAACATTGCTAGTGAACACCAAGGCCCTAGCTACTTCAAGAAGGTGTCTATTTTTCCGCTCAGCAATCCCACTCTGTTGAGGACTATTTACACAAGTACTTTTGTGAACAATTCCATGTTTTTGTAAGAATTTATGAAGATTCTGATTAAAATATTCAGTACCATTATTCGTATAAAGGACCTGAATACTTGTTTGAAATTGATTTTTTATCATATGATAAAAATTAATGAATACAGTAGGAACTTTAGTTTTATCCTTCAAAAGAAACACCAAACAAAAACGAGTATGATCATCGATGAATGTAATGAACCACCTTGAATCGGTTCTATTAGTAACACGAGATGGGCCCCAAAGATCACTATGGATAAGTGAAAAAGGTTTTGTAGACTTTTATTCAAACCTTGTAAAAGAAGTTCTTTGATGCTTAGCAAATTCACATGCGTCACAATGAACACAAAGATCTTTATTTATTAAGATATTTGGAAACAATCGTGACATATACTTGAAGTTTGGATGACCTAACCTTTTATGCCGTAGCAATAGTTCATCATTCTTAGGGACAATCACACTATTACCCAAACTATAAGGAATAGACTGACTTTCTTCATCTTCAAATTAGTCTTTAGCACTGCCAATCATCTTCCCTGATGACAGGTTTTGTATAACATAATGAGTAGGGAAAAAATGAGCACTGCAATGAGCTTATTTTGTCAATTTCCTAACTAAAAGGAGATTACAGTCTAGATTTGGAGTAGAACAGAGTTTAATTTCATAGAATTTGTTACTTTGATATCTCTTTTTCTTGCAACTGAAGAAGAATCACCATTTGCTACCTTAACCTTTTCATGCCCTGCACAAGGTATGGTCTGATACTCCATAATCAACTATCCATTTCTTCCTACCACATGAAGATAAAAAAGCTTGTATGATATTACCTCTCATAGTAGTATTGGCAATTGTACTTGTCTTCTATTGGTGGCTGTCATTTTGGAGATTCTTTAGTATTTCCAATAATTTCCTCAATGAAATATTCAGCTCACCAGCTTCTTGTTTTTGGCTATCTTCAGATTTTTCTGCTCCCCCTTCACCAGATACTTGATAGCCTTGGTTTTTTTCTTTTTGCGGTTTCGAATTTGGAGGCTTTCCATGGATGTCCCAGCATGTGTCTTTAGTGTGACCACTTTGTTTGCAGTGATCACACCACTTTCTCTGACCCTTCTTACTGGATTTACCACTGGACATCAATGCAGACGCTTTAGTAGTAGGAATTGGAGACAATTTTTGTTCTTCTTTTGACTCTTCTTTTAGCATAATTTTCCTCCTTGCTGCTTCTCTCCTAACTTCAGAAAACACTTCTTTAGTTGTTGGTAGAGGAACTCTACTTAGGATTCTGCCACAGACATCATCCAGTTTTTTGTTGAGACTAGCCAAAAATTCAAATTCTTTCCTTTTCAATTTTCTAGTTGTACATCAATGCATCTTCCTTGCACCTCCACCCTTCGTCCAACAGAAGGTCAAGTTCCTGCCATAATCCTACCATTTCGACCCAATATTTTCTAACTTCTCTGTCACCTTGCTTCATTTGCCACAACTTTGTTTTTTTCTCGTAAATTCGCGATGCATTCTCTCCATCAGAGTATGATTTTCGCACCCCTTCCTAGATCTCTCGAGTTGTTGGCGGAAACATGAAGGTACGTTTGATCGATGGTATCATGGCGTTGATAAGCCATGATGAGACCATGGAGTTGTCTATCTCCCACTGTAGCGCAGCTTGCAAGTTCATTGGGTCTGGAACGTTTCCATCCTTGATAATAAAACTCAGTTCCTTGCATCCTCCAATGGCGAGTTTCATAGCTTGAGCCCACTCCCGATAGTTCGTTCCATTTAGTTTGTCAGAGACGATGACAACAGAAGCTCCTTCAAGACCAAAGGTCATCGACGACTGACCTCTAGTTTGGTTTGGATTTGCCGTGGAGGATCCCTCAAGATTGGAAGCCATTTCTTGACTTGCCGGGGGTGACTTCTCGGTTTCACTGTCTCTTTCATGTGGCTCTGATACCATGTGAATAAGAGTTGTTTTGCTCTATATCGTTTTTCTTAGAGAATGTAGTACATATATACATGAATAGGGGATACTGAATAGGATAGAGAATCTATACAAATAAAGGAAATAATCCTAAGATAATGCTATCTAATCAATATAATCTGATTACAATCAGATTATCACAATATTATGTGATAATACCGTGTCTAGACCATAATATTAGCTTTCGTGTCCACTTAAATAACACCATAATGGTTGTCCAGTAGATATCTGATTGTGTTGAAGTACGTTCCAAAGATTCCCACGAGAATTATAGCAAGAATCCTTCAGTCTAACCGATTATTGCTTTTGAATCATTTCAAGGTTATGGGTTCACTTTTCTGCTGCATACATATTTACGGCAGTTGTCTGCTGGCTTCTTTATTATGTAAGTAGCATCTTATCGATATTTGATGTCATTATGCCACCTGGTTCATCCAACTGACATCATTTAGAAATATTCTGTCTTGAAAATTGTACCTTATGCAGGAGTATGACTATATTTCTTCAAGAAGAATTTCCTGCTTCTATTCATCCAAACCTCTGCCTCATCAGTTTACAATACTAGTCCGTGGTATCCCTGCAACATCTGGGAGAAGCTTTAGTGAAGTTGTTGAGAATTTTTTCACAGAGTATCACCCTTCTACTTATCTTTCACATACAGTGGTTACCCGCACAAACAAAATTCGAGGTATCATTGTAAGTGCACCAGGTGAAACTCAAAATGAATCTATTAACTGCCCTCACATGTTCTGATCAGCTTGTGCATTGGGAATTTTCACATTCAGGTCTTGCTTAACAATCTAGGATTTCTTTTGCTGGTTCACAACCTCTCTGTGCTATCAGTAAACTGGTGAAGGATCTAAAATAGCATGCATGATAGAAGTTGAAAGGTTGACCCTATCTGTGGAAATCAGCTATTTTCTTTAAGTTCAGATAGTGTGGTAGATGATTTAAGAAATTATGGACCCTTCCAATGAGCTAGCAAGTAACACACTTTAACAGAAATGGCATATGAATTTCGTCTAGTTATAGTCTTTTCCAATTCAGAACACTATTCGAAATCTAATTGAACATGTTTGTTGAATGAAAATATTAAGTTTTTGTACAATGATGAGTGAATTGCCTCCTAGAGAGTTGCCGTTATTTGCAACTTTTTGAGCTCTCCATCCCTCATATAATTTGGAAATATTTTGGAAAAAGTTTTCAATTTCTTGTTTTTGTTAGATATTGGCATCCATGTCACGGTTTTCAGTTTTTGTGGTGCAAAATTTGACAATTCTATCCTATTTTTATACAGACTGATGTACAGAAGTTGTGTAGAAGACTTGCCCACCTGAAGTCAAATAATCATTCTCAGCATTTTAGGCGTGAAGGCTTTTTGGGACTATTTGGACGTAAAGTTAATCTTCTACATGATTATGAAAAGAAGTTGGAAGATTTGGAAAATAATTTAAGAAAGGAACAGTTTTCGTCAGCAGGAGAGGTGTGTGATAACTGTCTGAAATCTTACAATAACAATTTTATTGCTAAGGGACCACCTTTAAATGGAAATTGCGATATCATAGGATTGAAAATTTACAGTATAATGCATTTAAAATTTATCTTGCTAAGGATAATCATTTTTGTATTCCTTCTACATACAAGAATTTTTTGGTGTTAGTTCTTTTTCCTGTACATGTTTTTAGTTCAACCATCTTATTTGTTAGTTTTTTTTTTCTGTAACAAGTTTTCAGTTCAACCATCTTATTATCCACAATATTTTAATGAATTTCTCGCCATTATCTCCATAAAAAGATTTTGAAATTTTTTTTTATTCCTGCTACATAGAAGAATTTTTGTGTTGATTCTTTTTTATTGTAATATGTTTTCACTTAAATCTTCTTATTATCCACAATGTTTTAATGAAGTCCTCGCCATTGTCTCCATAAACAAATTCTGTTGGTATTTTTCAAGCATTAATTTTATCATCATTTTTTTAAAAATAGTAACACGTAAATGAAAAAAAAATTATGTTGGAGGAGTAAAATAGAAAAATATGATCAGTAGAAGGACTGACAACAGAGAAACTTTTATGGAATTTTCAGAGGAGTTGATGGAAGGAAGATCATTTTTTTGGCAATAGTAAAAGGATATAAATAGAAAATTTTAAAGTAGGATGAGTGAAATAGTTAATCAGCATAAGTAGAGGAGCCAAAAAAGTGATTACTCTCTCTGTCCATAATTATAATGATCGAATGATATGACTTCAGAATTGTTTGTACCGATCAGCATTTTCCTACTAGTCTCATTAGAAGCTATCATTGCCTGATGCCAATATTGCCAAGTACAGTTTTTGAAGACTCCAACTACAGATGAATTTCATAATGGGCAGTTATCTATTTGATGCTAGTTATTTACATCTACCAAATAGTGAATAGTTAAATCTATCTTTGCTTAGAGAATGGGCTTGAAATATACATCACATTTCATTTGTAACCAAGGAACTGTAATATTTAACATTATTGTTCCTCTAATTCCAAAACGGATGTTGATAATTAACACAACCTTTCTTCTGTCATGGAACTTTTTTAAAACATTCAGCAAGTTCCAGCTGCTTTTGTATCATTCAAGTCCCGGTTCGGTGCTGCCATAGCTTTACACATTCAACTGGGGATCAACCCCACACAGTGGGTTACAGAACAAGCTCCTGACCCTCTTGATGTTCACTGGCCTTTCTTTTCTGCATCATTCATAAGAAGATGGATCTCCAAGCTAGTTGTCATTGTTGCATTTGCTGCTCTCACTATTCTGTTCCTTATTCCAGTTGTACTTGCGCAAGGCCTTGCCAATCTGGATCAGCTAGAGACCTGGTTTCCTTTTTTGAAAAGGATATTGAGTTTGTAAGTCAAAGCAAACTGGGACCTCTCTTATGATTATTTGAGGTGCTTTACATGGATATATGTTACCATTATTTAGAAAGCATGCACCTTGAAAAGAAGTTGTTTTGTTTCTTTGAATTATATTTTAATGCATTCGTAACAATATCTCTATGATGATTTGGAGGTCAAAGTAAGCTGTATCTATGAAGCTTGAGTTCATTATTTCTGCCACCATCTTCACTTTGGTGTACACATGGGATGTTTTAGAAGTAGAAAATCTTGAGGATTGAAAAGTCATTGTCTTGTTACTGAGATTCTATCATGTGAGATAGAACTTTAATATACGCTACCTATTGTTGCAGAACGGTTGTCAGTCAACTCATTACCGGATATCTTCCAAGTCTGATTCTCAAGTTGTTCCTATATTTTGTCCCGCCAATTATGATAATGTTGTCTTCCATGCAAGGATACATTTCTCTTAGTCAGATAGCGAAAAGTGCATGTATCAAAGTTTTATCGTTCACTGTATGGAACATCTTCTTTGCAAATGTACTATCTGGATCAGCTTTATATCGAGTCAATGTCTTCCTTGAGCCCAAAAATATCCCCAGGGTCCTAGCTGAAGCTGTTCCATCTCAGGTTAAGTCATCATCTATGTATCTCTCATAGCTTAAAAGCGCCATTGTTTTGTGCAAGTTACATAAACTTACATTTCTATGTAGAATCTTGTTTTCTTGGGGCATAATACTTCATCCAGCCACTAGTGTACACTTTTTATGCTGAACTGTTCTAAATCTTAGACCAGTAAGCACGCTGAGAAGCTCGAGTGGTGGCATATGGCATATATATTGTAGGAAGATGGGCCTGTCTTATACATGACCTGTTTCAGTTCTCTTGCTGGAATTGAATTGTTTGATAGTTACCTATGTCAATCATCATCCAAAGACCCACAATGAATCTGGGTGAAAGACTTGACTGATAAGTGTGCCATTTGGTCTACTTGCTTGCCTCTTAGCAGATGTACTGGTATTTTATAGTTGCAGCTGAGTACTGCAACTGAAATTATGTTCTGATAAAAGTCTTGACTCAAGTTGTGGACCGTAAATGTTAACCATATACAACCATAGAATAATAGCAAGCAACAGAATTGAAATTGGAGCTCCATTAGGAAGTTCCTACAAGACGGATTGTCATCAGATGTTCGCTACTATGAATTCTGGAGAAATCATTGTGTATTTCTTTTTCCAATAATTGCATGCAATAATTATCTCTATTTAATATTTATATTACCCCGTGTTCAATTTCATATTTTGTGTCCTATGAAATACAAATGCTACATTTATGGAAAAACGGCAGTGTCTTCTTCATCATCCTGATTATTCGAGGATCATAATGGCTGTTTGTGAACATGAAACCACAAACTAATTACCAGTTAAAATTATTTGTAGCAAGCCAGATTTGTGGCTCTGGCTTCTGATGTCCAATTCTTACTTGATTACCAGAGCATTACCTTCTATTTACTTTGGGTGCAGGCATCATTTTTCATTTCATATGTTGTGACCTCTGGATGGACAGGTCTGGCATATGAACTCGTTCAATTGGTTCATCTGTTTTGCTGCTTCGTGAGTAGATTATTTGCAAGGGAAAACAGTGATGAATTTGAAGTTCCATCAATTCCTTACCACAGTGAAATTCCCACAATTCTTTTCTTTGTACTAGTTGGTGTTACGTACTTTTTCCTGGCTCCCCTGATCTTGCCATTTCTCTTGGTTTACTTTTGCCTAGGATTCATCATACTCCGCAACCAGGTAATTAAGGTTTCTTTTCTTGCCCATTGCCTTACTTTGTTAACTGATTGTATCTAAATGTCAAAGAAGGTGATAGGTTCCAGAAAACAGGTATGGAGAAATAGGTATTTGTGTAAAATGAATACAAAGATAATCTGGTTTCGAGGACCAGCACCTCCAGCCTATGGCTCACACACTCAACAATATACGCAATCCCTCTCTCCTCGTGTCTATTGTTTATTTATACCAAGAATCTGTTAGGAATAACAGATTCGGTTAGCTGACAACCAATCATGAGGTTGTCAGCTCCCCCCTCCCCAAATAACAGAACATATATCTATATCTATATATTTACTATATATGCTTTATTCATTTCTGCCCCTCTGCTCACTTCTTATGCCTCCTAACGTATACTTGAGTTGGCTTGGCTGTCTTGGCTCTATCAATACTCCCCCCCATCAGCTTCACCTTGTCCTCAAGGTGAAAGTCAGGAAATCTAGCTTTTACATCTTCGTATATCTCCCATGTAGCCTCAGAAGCAGATTGATCAACCCATTGGATGAGCACCTCCAAATCTGAGTTAGTAGTGCTGTTCCGGATGGCTAGAAGGGCAGCTGGATAAATTGTGGTGGCTTCAGGAACTATTAGATGGTCTGGGAGTGTCGGGTCTCCCGTAATTTTAAGGATTCGATCTCCTTGCCGGATCTCCATTATCATCTTGCTCCAATCTGTCATCACCTTGCCCAAAGTCCGCAACCATTTAATCCCCAATATCATATCACAGCTGCCTAACTTCATTGGTAGATACTCCTCATTGACCACCAACCCCTGTATCGACACCTCAACTCCTCTGCAAATCCCTTCTCCCTTAATTTTCAGCCCATTACCCATAGTTACCACATACTTGGCCGTTGCTGCCAATTCACAATTCAGTGAATTCACCAACTCCCATGAAATGTAGTTGTGTGAGGCTCCACTGTCTATGAGTATTATCACGTCTCTCCCTTCCAAATCCCCCTTCACTTTCATTGTTCTCAGGAAAGTGAGCCCCAACACCGAACCAGCAGCTAATTCCATAGTTTGTAGCATCCCCTCCACTTCATTTCCTTCCAACTCCTCCTCCTGTTCTGTTTCTTCATCCATGGCTGCTAGAACTTGGAGCTCTACCTTTTTGCATCGGTGGCCTGGGTTGAATTTCTCATCGCATCTAAAACAAAGTCCCTTGGCCTTTTTATCCTGTAACTCACTCACCGTCAACCTCCTAAATCCTCCCATATTTGGATCTCTACTCCCTTCTATATGTTTATACCTTGTGTCCGTAAGGACCCGATTATTAACTAGCTCCTCCCTTCGTTTTTCCGCCCCTGTGTTGTCATATCTGGTCCCCACGTTTTCCCCCCTTGTGCCTGTACCCCATCGGTGCCACCTTAACTCACTCATCCGCCTAAATTTCTCCTCCACTTGCTGGGATAGTTCCATCATCTCAGCCAAATTCCTAGGTTTGAGGATCTGTACCTCCAACCGAATCTCCTCTACTAGCCCATTCATGAATGTACTCTCCAACACATCATCGGATAATTCTGGTAGAGGGGCGGCGAGCTCCAAAAATTTCCCGGTGTAGTCCCCCACCGTGTCGACTTGTCTCACTGCTAATAATCGTTGGCACTGGGTTCCCTCATGAGCTGGCCGGAATTTCTGAGTCACCAACTTTTTGCACTCTTGCCAATCAACGATAGGTCGACGGCTCTCCACCCATCTGAACCACGTCAAGGCGTCTCCCTCCATGCTCATTCCCACTAACTCCATCTTCTCCACTTCGGTGAACCTTCCCACTGAGAAGAATCGCTCTGCCCTATAGATCCACCCATCGGGGTCGTTCCCGTCAAAAGTGGGCATCTCGATCCTTCTGGGTCGACAATCGCGCCGGAAATCTCCTGGATGTGCGATCCCAGGTGGCAGCTCGTCACGGTAGCTGGCTTCGTTGCGCCAGTCGTTACTCTCCAGCTGTTCTTCCGGCACTAATGGAGCCTTCCCTAAGTCCCTCCTTCTACTGGGCTCGGGTTGAGACTCTTCGGGTGGGTGATCTTCGGGTCGGTTCGCTACAGTGCCGTCTTCAGTCTTTTTCCACGTTTGCAACACCGACATCATCATACTTCTTATTTCTGACCTCAAATGTTCACCCATTTCGCGATTCATCTCCTCCATCTTCTTCTGGAGCTCCAAGCCATGGTCGTCCATACGCCTCTGCCAGTCCTGAGTGGAGCGACTAAGCTACTTTTGGAATTCTTGTTGGGCTTGGCTGATCGATTTTTGCATCTCTTCCCCATCTCGTCGCCTCTCCTCTCGCAATAACTCCAAGTCCTTCTCCAGCCCTTCCATCCGGTTATCAACCTTCTTAGCAGCCATTTCTCAGGGTCGACCGCTCTGATACCAGTTGATAGGTTCCAGAAAACAGGTAAGGAGAAATATGTATTTGCTATTGATTTCTGTAAAGTGAATACAAGATAATCTGGTTTCGAGGACCAGCACCTTCAGCCTATGGCTCACTCACTTGACAATATATGCAATAATCCCTCTCTCCTCGTGTCTATTGTTTATTTATACCAAGAATCTGTTAGGAATAACAGATTCGGTTAGCTGACAAC
>JAOSBK010000008.1:12577494-12611258 GCA_027568895.1 Erythroxylum shatona
AAGTGTTGTATTAATATATGTTTAAAATTTTCTTAACCCATAGAAATGATATATTTCACTAAATTAAAAAGGGGCCTGAACTAAACAAGAAACCTAGTTAACTATTAACTTCTGAACCTAAGACATTTTGATTCAGAATTAATCAATAAATTAATAAAGCAAGTCTAGATCTTTTCATCACAAAGTTTAATTAATGGCTGGAGATGGAGACAATTGACTAGCCCTAAGGCCTCCACATGGAGGAAGAATTCAGGAGTTCGTTAAGTTCTACTGGGCATTGCTTTGGATGCTCAAGCAAATGCAGTAATATTCTTCTTCTACTCCTCTTTGGAAGCATATAACAAAAAGGTATTCAATTTTAGAATATTAAAAAATATATTTTGTGGGATTTTATAAGTTATTCTTCCCTATCAATCCCCATTATAGATATTTTTTTAGTAGGTTACGTTCTAAAGAACTTGGTGGCCGTTATAAATTAACTTATTTAACGGAAAATCATTTGTCAACTTCAAGGATACAACACGCCAACACTACAAACACTAAAGTGAATGATTGTCGTGACTTGTCTCTTCTCTTGTTATGGGCATAAGTATAGATTCTTTAGCATATTGTAAACCTTTAGAAGAGTTTCCAATAATTTCAAGACCCAAAACTTTGTAGTAACTAAATATTTCCTACAATAGCTTTCTCTTGTTTTCATCCAATCACCTGTCGTGTACTCTATTTATTATTATTTTTTGTTGGTTGATATGAGAATCATATAATTAATAAAGTCAACGTATTCCGTGCACAAGACTTCTCGCTTTGCAAAGTTTAGAAGAGGTCATGATGTATGCAGCATTTTTTGTGTATTCTTTTATAAAGAGATTGTTTCTGTTACTTAAGCTTATAACCTTATTGTTACATAACAAATACAAACAGTATTTATAACAAAGTTAATCATACTTCTTTCCTGCAGCAGTAGAAGTGCCAGTGCCAGTGCCAGTGACTTCTACTGGTTTTGAATATGAAATATTTAGTGAAAATATTCCAAGAATATCTGAATGCTTTGTATTTTGCAACGATGCAATTTCTCTAATTACTTTCGATCTGACCATATCAAGGAGCAAGTTCAAGTACTAAATGTCTCATATCTAAAGAGTGTTCATCGTATTAGGACAAGTCTATAAATGTCTCCATCGCCTGACAAGACTTGAAGATTAGAATTAAGGATCCGTCTCCAATTGTTTATATCAAAATTTGCTATCGTCAACAAGAGGAGGAGCTCATCAGGACTTTTCAATATTTTAATCCAAATAGCCTCCAATGGGGGGAGTATAATATAGCTAAAAAGAGATTAAGATAATAACTAATATGTGATTAAATATCTTGATTTCATCATTAGTGGCTTGGACACGCTTTAGTTTTGGTGGCCTTTGGAAGAATCGTTATTCTCGACCTCTTTCAGCAATGACAAAAACTAGGTTGGAAGGTGATGGCTATGCATGACTACTAATCCAAAGTGGTGCTACCTCAACTTCTTCTGTGGGTAAAAAATGACATGCAAAATAGACTCATCTTAAAGGAGAATAAGGTTGTTCACTACTGAAACTGCTAATGACTTCTCTTAAATCATTAAGAGCAATATTATGAATATCAAAATTTGGTTATTGTATTGGTGTCAGTCAATATATCGGATATCGTTTCGAGCAATTTTTAAAAATTATAAATAATCTCTAATTTTTTTAAAGTTACAAAATAATCATTTAACATAGAGTGTTATATAATTTATAATTTTACATTCACCTTGTCTTTAAAAAATTATAATAAAATTTTTTGAAATAGCAACAATTTATTTATTTTTGTTGATATTACTTTTCACATATTTCACTTATAAACAATAGCTACAATTAATATAAAATAGATCATTTAGTAATTATACAAATATAAAATTAAGGATAATACAAAGTATTTAAAATATTACACATCATATAATAATGAATAATTACATTAAAACATCAAACAGAAAGAATAATAAAGTTCCATGACTCTATAAGTATTTCAACAAGAATTTGTGTCGAGGAACACAACCAACTAGAAGTGAAACATGAAACAAAAACATTTACAATTAAGTGGTTTATATTTATCTTGCATACATAAAGAATTTAACATAGCATCAAATAAAAGTGAAATTAAAAAAGATAAGAAATGAAAAAACTTAAAACTTCATTCAATCGAGTATCTGCTCAAATTGTATCAACTTCAATTCTCATTTAATACAAAATCCTCATCAATGAGATGAGCCTCATTTTCACTATCATTTAAATTCATTGCACTAATCAACATATCGATTCTTTTGCATCCAAGATCATCTTCCAAGTCACTCATATTTATCAAACTCAATTTCTCATAAACTCAATCCACTAAAAGATCAATATGATCAAGGCAAATTAGATCTACAAAACTCCTTGTTCCATTAAGATTGCTAGTAAATAAATAAAATCAAATGATTAAAATTTTCAATAAATATATTCAAATTAATAATAATAATAATAGCATATCTTTCTCGAAGCTTTAAATTATATAGAGCAAAGAATAAGTCATTTAATCTTTTATGTTCTAATCTATTCCTTTTCTTGTAATGGATTAATCCAAATGTGCTCCAATTCCTTTTATACCATTTTACACTTACACATTGATTCAGAATTTGAATTGCAAACTTTTATAATTCTTGAACACCACTTCTGAATTGGACCTATTACGTAACTGTAAGGCAACAAAAGTAATATTATAAACAAAATAACGTGATGATTAATTTCTAATAAGTAACAAAAATGAAAAATATATACCTAGATTAAGTATGTCACTTTAATGAATAGCATTAGACATCTCGAAATCACCAGAAGCACTCTTATAAACCTCCATTTGTATGATTAGGTGATCTTGTATCATTTATTGTGCAATGATTGTTGTAATAATTGATGAATTCCCTTATTAACTTCAACTTTCTTTATAAAACTTAGTCTAAAATAGATGTTAGGATTCAAAAATGCCCCAGCAATAAACAACAAAAAGTAAAGTTACCTTTCTCATCTCTCATTGATGATCACAAGATAATGTGTGTACACATATATTAATATTGGCCTTGAATGTTTCCTTCACCTTCTATATAACATCATAAAAATAATCTATTGTTGTCTTCTCATCATTATTAGCCAAATAAAGTACTCTCATAAAAGACTTACAAAATCGAATGACAATTTAACACTAAGACCAGAATTTATGATCTTCGGGTATAATTCTAGAAACATTTAATCTAATATTAGACCTAGCATATTGAGATACAACTCACTTAAAATTTATAAATATTTTCCTTAACAAAATTATAAATATTTTCCTTAACAAAATATTGAAGTGATAAAAATTTGTCATAAATCTTGTAATCATCGGACAACACAAATTCCTACCATTAACAAAATCTTTTCTTATTAAATTCAAGACCCATGCACGATTAAAGATGAAATTGGTCACTTTTTTCACTTTATGATTAATTTTATCAATAATAGGAAAGTACCTAGCATCTCTTATATTTTTCAACATTAAGTCAATGCAAAGTACATCATAAGGAGTCTAATAAAAAGAATCATACCTGCTTTACAATCTTTATCCAACTACTTTGTAAGCAAAATCATTGCCAATAACGAACTGAACATTATTTTATGGTTCAATTTTATTCATAATTTTATCAAATATCTAAATCAGAGTATCAACATTTCTAACAAGTAAAAATTTGTTAATAGACTTAAAAAATATTGTCCACTTGTAGAATAAACAAAAAATTAATAATAAGCTCTTGTCTTTTATTTATCCAACCATCTGATATGATTAAACATCCACAAGTATTTCTTTCATAAATTGAGCTACTCAAAAGTTTACCTCTATAGTTATCAATTAAAAGAGCTTTGTATCTTAGATCATAAGAGGCAATAACATCCACCATAGGCTAATAATAATAAGACCAGGTAGCATTTAATTTTATACCTGAATCATACTAACATCTAGCCATTACCATATCCACATTATGAGTCACTTTTTTAAATTGTAATTCACTACATATTTTGAACTCTAGGAATTGTTCGTAATGCAAAAAAGGTATACACTTGTCTTCTTTTTCTCATATTAGGTGCAACATTCATTTCTTGTTAAATAAGAATACCACTTTTTAACATCTCCGCTATCATCTTGACCACCACAAAAGAAACTTTCACTACCAATTTTATAGTTTAGTTTTGTCCTTCTATCTTTCTCATATTGATACCCTTAAAGCAAAGTCTTCAGTTGTTATTTCGCATTATAACTCACTTTCTTACAAGGCTCCACATTATTTTTGATCTCAACTAAATGTTTCTTTAATTTGGTGTTTTTTCCCTTTTCAAATGCTTGTTACAATACAAAACAAATAGTATGGTTCTTCATTTCAGGAACCAATCTAGGATGAGCCCAAGATAGATCATCGAATCTTCCTAAACCTGAAGCACCTAAATTATTAGGAGTACTTAAACTTCCCTATACTTTTTGTAAAATAAATGAAGACATGTATCAAAATTAAATTAATAACCTCATATCAATTTCAATTGCAGTATATCCAATGCAAGTGCATTTATTGCTTGTAAATATGAAATGACCATTAAGTTAGAATTGAACACGCAAAAGTTAGCATTTACATATAAGTTTATATAAGGACTTAAATAAGTAAGTCGAATCATTTTAGATCATTAATACAAACAAATAATAGTTCATTAAATTTTATAATTAATTGTTCTTCAAATGAATGAAGACAAGATTATGGTTGTCACCTCTTAATTAGTGATGGTAGCATAAAAAATGAATTTAAATTTTTTCTATAAACTTAAAGATGAAATTATTAAGTAATTACAAGTCGTAAACTCTAAATTAGGGTTATCGACATAATTAACAAAATGATTTGTTAATTTAACTAAGGAAACTATTGAAATATAAGTAAGAAGTATTATTAACATTTCTCGAACCCAATCTATAATATTATTGAATATTATTAAACTTTTGAAAAAGTAAAATTCTAATTTAATAAAAATGAATAATTTATAACATATCAGTATATGTAATTTTTTTATGTTGATTGTTAATAAAAATGCAATCAAATTCTCAAAAAATGAGTAAACCAAATCAACATAAACCATGTTAAATTGTTAATGAAAAAGACAACATCTATTTATTTCTTAAACAACAAATAGCATAGAACAATATTGATAGAGGGAGCAATTTTTAAATAAAAATGCAACACAACATATAACTCATCTTACTTTCTCTATCGATATGGATTTTACTTTCATTTAACGCTTAAGACCATAATTATGAATTTCGTTCTGTAAATAATACAAAAAAAGGTGTTTTGGAATTCTCTTCTCCTTCTCCTTTGTTTTCATCCCTCTCACAGTCTCTCTCTTCTTCACCGTAGCCACTAATCCCTCTCCAACCATCTAGTAATCACCACCACATGATGACAGCAGTCCCCTAACCTAACATTCTCTTTGCTACTTCTCCTTTGTTTTTCTTCTCTCCCACCCTCTCGCTCTCTCTCTTTTTCACCGTTGCCACCATTCCCTCTCTAGCCATCTGACGACCACCACCGCACGATAGTAATAGTCCGACCACCACCACACCAGTCATAGTCATAGTCACAGTCACGCAGTCACCCCAGAATCGTCAAATCTGAAATAGATCCAGATTCAAAACGATCCGACCCAACATTGAATTAGATTTTTGATTTTTTGAGTGTGTTTTTTACCCTAAAATTTTAAAAACAATTACATTATATTTTATTGTTTATATATATTTTTGGATGAAAATTATTGGAAATTACTGGAAATTTTTGGAAATGAAAATTGTTTATGTATTTTTTATAATGATTGAATTGAAATTGTAAATTTGGAAATGTAAATTGTTAGAAATGCAAATTGTTTATGTATATTTCATTATTTTGTAAATTGTGAATTGTGAATTGTGAATTTGTGATGGTTGAAATTGTTAGTTGTTGGAAATTTGGAAATGGAAATTGTTTATGTATGTTTTATGATGTTTGAAACTTGGAATTGAAATTGTTCAAAATTGTTAGAAATAGAATTGTTGGGAATTATAGGAAATGGCAATTGTTATATATGTTTTGTAATGATTGGATTGAAATTGTTTGAAATTATTGGAAATGGAAATTGTTTATATATGTTTTGTGATTGTTGAAAATGGAAATTATTTATGAATGCAATGTGTAATTATGTATGTTGAATAACTGAAATTATGTGTTCTTTATTTTGATATATGTATTCATTTATTTTTACAGATAAATGGAAGGAAGTTCAAGTACTCATGATCAAATTGCTTCAGGAAGATACAATGATCTAGCTTGGGCTCATATTGCATTGGGCCCCGGTATGAGAAACCATACTATTTGCTTATTTTGTAACAGACATTTGAAAGGTGGAGGAATCATCTAATTAAAGAAGCATTTAGCTAGAATTAAAGGAGATGTAGAACCCTATAAAAAAGTAAGTCATGATGTGAAATGGTAAATGAAAACTTTGTTTAAAGAATATCAACACAAGAAAAATAGAAGGGAGAGATTAAATTATCAAATTGATAGTGGAAGTTCGTTTGCTAGTTTTCATGATGATAGTGAAAATGATGAAGGTGGTAATGGTAGTGGTAGTGTTAATGTTCTATCCTAGGCTATGTTAGGAAAAGAAGAAGACAAATGCCATAGATGATTAATTTTTTTGCACCATGAACAACTTTGGAGTCCAACCTTTAATTCATAGTGTCATGCAATCAAGAGATGCAACTCATAATGTAGATGTGGCAATGGCTAGATGGTGATGTGTATAAGTGTTCCATTTAATGCTTCCCAATCTTACTATTATTAGCCTGTGGTGGATGTTATAGCCTCTTACAGTCTGGGATACAAAGCTCCGTCGATTGATAACTACATATGTAAACTTTTAAGTTGCTTAGTTTTTGAAATTAAAAGTTATTTGGGAGAAAGAAGAATGGATTGGGCTACTTATGGGTTTGTGTGTGATGGTTGAACAAATAGGAGACATGAGCCAATTATAAATTTTTTAGTTTATTCTTCAAATAACTCAACATTTTTTAAGTATATTGATGCATCTGGCCTTATTAGGAACACTGATACTTTATTTGAGATATTTTATGAAGTTGTGAATGAGGTAGGGTCAGAAATATTATTCAGTTTATTATTGACAATGATACTACTTATAAAGCTATAGAAAGAAAGTTACAAAATAAGTATAATTGTTCTTTTTATACTCCTTATGTTATACATTGCGTTGACCTAATGCTGGAGAATATAGGAGATCTTAAGTATTTTCATATTATTGATGAGACAATGTAGAAAGCTAAAAAGGTGACCAAGTTCATCTATAACAGTGCATGGGTGTTGAATTTAATGAGAAAGGAATTTACCAATGGTATAAATTTATGTCATCCTACTGTGATAAGATTTGCAACAAATTTCTTATCGCTTCAGTGTTTTGTTACGATGAAGAAAGAGTTAAGACAAATGTTTACAAGTGATAAATCGGTTGCATCTTAACATGCTAGGTCTAATGCTAGATTAGAGATTTTCATAATTATATTGAAAGATAGTGAAATTTGGTCTCAATGCCTATTTGTTATCCGAGTTTATGAGCCTTTATTAAAGGTGCTTCACTTAGCTGATAGTAAAAAAAACACAACAAAGGGTTATTTTTTTATGTTATGGAGAGAGTGAAGGAAGTAATCAAGGCCAACATCAAACGTAGGCTTTCTTTGTACACACTGTATCTTACAGTCATCAATGAAAGATGAGAAAGGCAACTTTTTTCTTCGTTGTTTGCAGCAGGGACATTTGTTAATCCTAATGCTTATTTCAGACTAGATTTTATAAAGAAAGCTAAAGTTAATAAGGGAATGTTATTCACTATTACAACAATTGTTACCTATGACATGATGAAAGATCTCTTAGGCTCATAAATGGAGCTTTATAAGAAGTCTTATGAGGATTCTGGAATATCAATTGCTATTCGACAAAGATCAAAACTTTCTTCAGGTATTAGTTATTTCTTTTTTCTTGCTTGTTAAAAATTAATTATCACTTTATTTTGTTTATAATGTTACTTTTGTTATCTTACGACTTACAATTTTTTGGTGGGATCAATTTGGAAGTAGTGTTTCCAAATTGCAAAGGTTTGTAAATCGAATTTTAAGTTAATCTGTGAGTACAACAGACTGTGAACGGAACTAGAACATATTTAAATTCATCCATTCTGAGAAAAGGAATATATCGAAGCATAAGAGAATGAATTACTTGGTCTTCGTTTGTTAAAATTTAAAGTTTTGGGAAATGTATGCTATTATCATTAATAATTTCAATATGGTTTCTTATAAATTTCTAATAATTAAATATTATTATTTAGTAGGACGCTTAATAGGATAAGTAGTTCAACATATTCAATTTGCATTGATAATATCGAACCTTTGGCGGATTGATTTTCTAAGGAACTGGGTTTAATGTATGTTAATGACTTGGAAGATAATCTTGAATCATAAAACATTGACATGTCATTTGGTACATTGAACTTGAATGATGATAATAATAAGGCTTCTCTCAGTGATGAGAATTTTGTACCAAATGATAATTAGGGATAGTGTTGTTATAGAGGATATCCTCCCGTAGACGATTGAATGAAGTTCCGGGTTTTTATTTTTACTCTTCTTTTAATTTTACTTATATTTGATGTATATTTTAAATTCTATATATCCAACGTAATTGTACATGTTTTTGTTTCAGGTTTTACTTATACGTGATTGTTTTCTCATCACAAACTCTTGTAATAAAGTGTAATAATTTGAGAGTTAAGAATATTTATTGTTCTTTTTATTTGATGTTTTGATGTAATTATTATTTATTATATGATAAAATTGTAATATTTTAAATATTTCGTATTATTCTAAAACTTATATTTGTATGATGATGATTGTCTTTTTTCATATTAATTGTGGTTATTATTTATATAAAAAATATTTGAAAATTATTATTATTTTATATTAATTGTAGTTATTATTTATTATTATGATTTTTGGAGATAGAGTTGATGTAAACTTATAAATTATACAGTACAACATTACAATAAACTATTTTGCAATTTAAAAAAAATCAAGGACTATTTTATAAATTAAAAAATTACCTAAAATGGTACCCGATATTGATCGATATCGACACAATATTGTATCAGAATCCAATCCAGTGATATAACCGGCAAAGTACTCGCAACTTTGCTCAAGACTCAACTAACTAATACTTATTTTTTTTTCACATTTTCAATATACAATACACACAAGGCACAAGTAGTAGAGTCATGAAAGAATAGAAGAAGAAAGCAATTGATATGTAATCGTATTGTATTGTTTGTGCATTTTGCTGAATAGCTTTTACATGTACTTATACATATTTTCGTATCTGATAATAATAACAAATAAGATATTAAAGATCAAATGAGGTTTAGAAGATAAAATCAAATGAGATACAAAATAAATACATATCAAAGAGAAAATCATATCTATGCTGGTGAGAATGCATGAAGATCTGTATAAATTTATCTGAGATTGCCTGAAAATCTGTATATGTTTATCAGCCCCCTTCAAGCTCACTATGGGCAAAAACGGTGAGCTTGCTGTGAAGGTGATGAAAAGCAGATGAAGCTAATGTTTTAGTCATGATGTCTACAACTTGACACCAAGATTATCACACCAGAGTGTAGGTGTAGCATCAAAGATGCCAATTTCACTCAAAATGGTTTTAATCCAACAGATTTCAGCAGCGACAAGAGTAATACTTTTATATTTGGCTTCAGTGCTTAATCTAGCAACAGTAAGTTATTTCTTAGCACTCCAAGAGATGAGGTTAGACCTAAGAAAAATACAATAGCCGGAGGTAGAACGATGATCATCAAGACAACCATCCCAATTAGCATCACAATAGGCATGTAAGGTAAGAGAAGAAGTTCAGTTTAAATGTATACCTGAAGAGGGTGTAGATCGAAGGTAGCGAATAATCTGTTTCACCGCGGTCCAGTGAATGTCGATAAGACACTGTAAAAACTGAGAAACTTTGTTGACAACAAATTGAATGTCAAGCAAAGTAAAGCAAAGATATTGTAAAGCACCAATAGTACTCCGATATTCAATAGGATCAGGAAGAGGAATGACATGATTTTTTGAAAGAGGAAAAGTAGGTGTAATTGGTTTGAGTACAGGTTTGGAGTGATCTAGGCAAGTGTGATGTAGAAGTTTTTTGGTTTATTTAGTTTGTGTGAGTAAAAGGCCATTTATTATGTGGGTAGCTTCAATACCGAGGAAATAATGGATGGGTCTTAATTCTTTGATGGAAAAGGAAGTGTTAAGATCTTAAATAAGGGTGGTGATGAATGAGGGTGAAGAACTCGTGATCAAGTTATCATCAATATACATTAAAAGAAAGGTAGTAGTGGAGGGGGTATTGTGAGCAAAAAATGACGTGTCAGATTTAGTGGAGACAAAGTGAATTTCATAAAATTTCTAACTGAGGCGATAAAACCAAGCACGGAGGGCTTGTTTGAGACCATAGAGAGTTTTGTGAAGGTGACGAACATAAAAAGGATGATGTGTATCTATGAAGCCAAGAGATTGAGTTATAAAAATGATTTTTGAAGAGTGTCATTAAGGAAGGCATTGTTGACATCGAGTTGACGAATTGATCAATTTTTTGAGAGGGCAATAGTAAGGATGAGACGGATGGTAATGGGTTTGACGACTGGGCTAAAAGTATCTGTATAATCTATACCAGGATTCTGATGATAGCCTTTGGCAATAAAACAAGCTTTATAGCGATCAAGAGTGCCATCAAAATTTCATTTTGTGTGAAAGACCTATTACAACCAACAAGATTAGCATTTGGTGGTAGAGGGATAAGAGTCCATGTGTTATTGCGATGAAAGTTCTGAACTCGTCAAGCATGGCCTGGCTCCAATGTAAAAACATTGTTGGCTTGAGTGAAAAAAGGAGGATCAGGATCATTAGGAGTGTGTGTATGGGTAAAGTAAGTGACATAATCAAAGAATGTGTGAGGAATACAAGTTTGATCACGGGTACAAGTGACTATGGGATGATGTAGGAGAGCGGGTGGAGAGGAAGGAGGTGGTGAGGGAGATGAGGCTGTAAATGGAAGCATAGGTAAGGGTAAGGAGATGATGGAGGATGAAGGGCTTGAGATAGGAGAGGGAGAGAAACAAGTATAGGGAAAGTAGATTTCAACAAAACAAACATGATAAGAAATATATATTTTAGAGGTAATAGGGTCAAGGCAGCGATAGCCTTTATAATTAGGAGAATACCCATGAAAGACACATTTTGTAGACTTTAGTTCAAGTTTGTTTGTACGTGTGGATCCAATGAAGGGAAAGCAAGTACACTCAAAGACCAGAAGGTGAGAAAGGTTAGGCTTTGTGAGAAAAACAATTTCATGGGGGGATTTGTTATGGAGAGAAGGAGTTGGTAAGAGATCTATGAGGTGGGCAGCTGTAAAGAATGCTTCATACCAAAAAACTTTAGGAAGTGAGGCATGAATAAGAAGTGTGAGACTAGTTTTAGTAAGGTGACAAATTTTACATTTGGTAGTCCCGTTTTGTTGTGGGGTATGAGGATAAGAAATACGATAAGTAATGTCATAGGTAGTAAGAAAATTAGTGAACGGACCTTTGACAAGTTCAAGAGCCCCATTGCATTGAAAAGTTTTTATAGAGGTTGAAAAAAGGTTTTTAGAGTGAGCTTTGAATGTCTGAAAGCGGGAAAGGGCTTGAGATATATGGGTAAAAGGATAAATCCATATATATTGACTGAAATCGTCAATAAAAAGAATGAAATAAAGAAAGCTAAAGAAGGAAAGGGATGGAGATGGCTCCCAAATATTACAATGGATAAATTGTAGTAGCTTATTTGAAACACAAAAAGATAAGGGAAATGAAAGACGAGCATTTTCTCCGTAAAGATGAGAGGTACAATGTTTTATTACATGAGATTTGATATTTAAAAAATGATATAACCTAGAGAGTGTAGTGGGACCAAGATGACCAAGATGCTAATACCATAATTGAAGTGGAGTAAAGGTGGTGTGAAGAGCGATTGGATTTGTGAAATTGACTGGAATCTTCAATGAATAAAGATTATTATGGATGGTACCCGCGAGAAGTGTTATCCTAGTATAGAGATCCTTCATAATATAACCAAAGGGATTAAATTCAATGAGATAGGAATTATCCGTAACAAATTTAGCTACAAAAAGCAAATTGGCAGTAAGATTAGGAACACCTAAAATGTCATTGAGGTGTAGAGATCTAATAGAGAATGTGAGGTTACCAATAGAGAAAATAGGAAGAGTTCCATTACCGACAATCACTATATTTGAATCATTGTACGGTGTTGAGGATTCGATAAGTTGAGGGTCAGGAGTCATGTGAGTTGTAGCACCAATGTCAAGTAGCCATTCTGCAAGAATGTTGGAAGTGACAGTTTAAGGATCAAAAGATTTGGTGATGTTAAGGGCAGTGAAAGCAGTGGATAAATTATTAGGGTCTGTAGGGGTCAAAAGTTGGCAATTTCGAGATTCAGAATATCAAAAACGACAATGGTGCAACAATATGGCCCCATTTCCAACAAATTTGGCATTGAGGGGAAGATTTATTGGGCCTAAAATAGGTATGTGATTAGCAAGAAAAGGTTTGGTTATGCTGCTGGTAGGTTTGAGCGGGTCTGGGCTTGGAGGATTAGTGATTAAACTTTTGCCACTTGAGGCATTTTGAAGATTTGATATCTGGAGTGACAGGAGGTGGTAGAACAGACCTATCAACATAGTCAATTAGATCAGAGGTGACAAGAATGGCATGTATTTAGTTGAGTCAAATGAGCTAATTTAAAGAATCTAATTTTGTGGTTAGGAAGTTTGTAATCTAATTGAATGGTAATGTGGGGGAAGTAAGGTTGGCCATTAAGGAATTTGGTTTGTGATGCATTGGTTCTGAAAAAAAAGATGTTTTGTGTGTTGGTTTCTACTGTTTTTGTATGCAAGATAGGTGTTTGAGAAAATGATTATTGGCTTGAATGTGTAGCTCAGTAACAGGACTAGTGTGTAGGCTCTGATACTATGAAATAATAGAAGAAGAATGCAATTGATATGCAATTGTATTATATTGCTTATGTATTTTGTTGAATAGTTTTTACATGTATTTATACATATTTTCATATATGATAATAATAACATATAAAATATTGAAGATCAATGAGATATATAAGATAAAATCAAATGAGATACTAAATAAATACATATCAAAGAAAAAATCATATCTATGCTAGTGAGATTGCATGAAGATCTGTATATGTTTATCAAGTCAAGACTCAAGAGTAAGGTGAAGTTGATTGGTTATATAAGGAGGAGTAGTGAGCTGGAGATGAACTAATGAAGAGCTGGACCCTAGCGAAACATAGATTGTGGAGTGTGGATTGATGTTGGATCGTTGACGAGTTGTTGGAATCAATGAAAAGATGATGATGGTGAGTGAGGAGTGAGAAGTCGAGAATTATCGTCAGTGACGAACTAACAATGGGAAGCTATTGGTAAGGATGGAGAGTGTTGGCCGGTGAGAGAGCAGTGGTGGAAGTGGAGTGGAGGAGAGGTAAGGTAATGGGTTCCTACCATGACTGGCTCTAGGGTTACTAACTCTTTTTCTTTTTCAATTTCGTACCCAACTTTTCAAATTTACAAATTTTACGAACGGACTAGTACCTAACAAAATAGCCGATACTGACCAATATTTGTTATCGATATGATACCAACATTTTGAAATATCATTTTTTTACTGGTATGAAACAATATTATGAATGTTGATTATGAATATCTCATAAATCGGTCTAAGCATATCATTGTCATAGCTATATATAGAGAGACGCAGATGCCTAGAAGATCAATTGGGTATTTTCATATATATATAAATAATATTTAGTTCTTTTTTTTCCATTTCAACTCTCCAATTACTAAATTTTCTAATGTATTCATCAACCTTTGTTAAGTATGTTATTAATATCTCTAAGAGATGTTATAGATGGAATATACTTGTAGATCACCATTACCTGCTCAATTTGAATTATGCTAATGTCACTTTGAATTTGAATTTAAGCTAAGGACATCAATTTATACAAGTTCTAATATAAGATTCAATAATTAAAAGTTTGACATACTAAAAATAGGTTATTTTAGAAGCTCTTATTAACTAAATAGAGGTGGAGTGGAGTGGAGTTATTGGTTTGATGGAATGCATATGCATTTGCCTAGTATATGGTAACAAGTAGAAGACTTATAAGCAGTCCCTTTCATGATAGTGATAACTCCAAAGCAAGTCTTTTGCTGGTTTAGGGGAATCTGCTGCTTTGAAAATCAGCCCTAGGTTGTGTTACTTTAATATCTTGGGTGATTGAATTTGGTGGAAAGACCAATTCAGTCTTAGAATTAAGATATATAACTTTGGCTGGGTCATTGCTGATGTCACAAGTATTGCAACTACATAACTCTATTTCCATTTAGTATTATTCTATTATCATGTAGGAGAAACCTCCATATGGTTTGATAAGAGGCCAAAACCCTGAAGAGGGAAAAAAAAATAAAAGACAAATATGTATAAACACGGAATAAGACCTTTTCAGTGAACCTTTCTCTTTTGACATCATCTCCAAATCCTGCCATATAATATAAGTGCACCAGATCAAACCAACACAACTTAAACCAGTGCAAACTGAAACCAACAAAGCATAGTCTATAGATGAAGACTTTGTAACCCAAAACTCAACACACACTAACTTACTAGACAATAGAAACAAAGATATGGGAAGGAAGAGAAAAGTTGGTGAAAATGTGGAGGACAAAAACTCGAGCGATGGAACCATGGCTTGGGAAGAGATGGTGAAGGAAGCTGCAGCAGCTGCAACAGTAGGAGGAGCCAGAAGAGCTAGAAAGCGATTCGTAGGAGTCCGGCAGAGGCCATCAGGAAGATGGGTTGCTGAAATAAAGGATACCATTCAGAAAATAAGGGTGTGGTTAGGAACTTTTGATACTGCCGAAGAAGCTGCAAGAGCCTACGATGAAGCTGCTTGCCTGCTTCGAGGTGCCAATACAAGAACAAATTTCTGGCCTTGCTCTCCAACTTCCTCAACAACTCCAGCTCTTCCTTCAAAGATCACAAACCTTCTCCTCCAAAGGCTCAGAGAAAGAAACAGCTCTTCTGCTTCCCTTCCAACTTCTCTGCCTGTCAATCAGCTCGAAAAGCAAGAACTGGATGAGGAATACAGGCAAGGAACAACAGATTTCGCAGACAACCAATATGCTGACTCCCTCAATGATCATGAACACAATTGGACTTGCACTGATAACATCTATAGTGCTAATGCAAGTGCTGTTGAGTACATGGCAAGTGGTCTGAAATCACTTTTAACTGATAAAGAAGGTCATGCAGAGAGAGATGTGGAATTTGACTATAACTGGAGTGACGTAGCACAGTCTTCTAGTGCTGATGACAATTACTTTGGACGTGGACGAGAAGAAGATGGAGAAGAAGAAGAAGAAGATGAAGGGATTAAGATGGGGGAATTGGATTTCCATTTCCTGGACGATCTTGGATCGTCCTATTACTACTCTCCTTTCGAAATTGCTGAAGAAATTGAGGAGCCCGTAGTAGAACCTGAAAATGATGGAGATGAGCCTTCAATGCTTAGAGCAGCCATGAAAAGGATGAAATATGAAAGGAAGTTCTCAGCTTCGCTGTATGCATTCAATGGGATTCCCGAGTGCCTAAAGTTGAAGTTTAGATCAGGGAATGAAAAGGGTAGAGATAGATCAAATCAACCATCCAATCTACGAAATGAATGCAACAAGAACAAAGAGGCAGATAAGAAAGCAAAAGAAACAGGTGTTGATGCAATGGAGAAGAAACAGGAGGAGAAGCTGCAAAACTCAGTTAAAATGGAGTCATCTGCGTCCTATTCTTCTCTTGTCAATGATGGTGAATCATCACTATGGAGCTCCCTTGATCTACCACCGATATGCTTTGTTAGCTAAAGAATGCGAGAATTGAGCAGCAGTGGCATGGGGTAGTTTACCTTCACGTTCTCAAAAACAGTGGGAGAATCTTTCACAATTGTTTGATGCTCAAGTCACAGATGTCATAATTCAAATCTTAACTTTCTTTAGAGATAATATGAAATAACAGATCGCGTGTAGACATTCTATAATCAATTACGCTCATCCTTTTCTCTTGTTCGAGTAAGAGGAAACTTAAATTGAAGGTGAAACATCTGATTGCTTCATTTGGGATGAAAGCATTTAGGAGGTTGCTTGCATACTTCTCTTTCAATCTCGACTTGTGCAATTATTTTCTTTTAATGAGTTATTAACCAGAAAGAGAAGTAAAAGATGGGAACATCACCAGCTTTCTGCAGGAATCCTGGAAGATAGATTTCGTTTCATAATTTCGTTTTAAGATCAAAAAGGAAGTGGGCTCATGATTGGAGGATTTCAGCAATAGTCTGTGTATAGACATAGTATGACAGTTTCAGGGAAATGGAACATTGTGGTCGTGTTAAAGGGCTCAAAGTACAGCAAGTGTTCTTCTGCATCCATTTGCTCTTCACTGAAACCAGTTAATGCTAAATGTGTGATCTTTTGTTTGTCAAAGAATTTGATCTGTGTTTTTCACTGAAATATAGACGTGCCAACATGTTTTCATCAACCTTAAATATATATATGTAAATATGCTTTTGCAGATTAACAGGAACACTAACAATGCGAGCTCATTTAAAATAAAGAAAAGAAACCATACTAATTGATCATAAATTACAAACCGTAGTTTGAGAATAAGATGATTTAAGAACTCGGGAATCAAATCCAAAGTTTGTTGGTTTTGAACAGTTTGAAGCGGAACATTTTGGCTCAGTAACTAGTCAGTCCCCTGTTTCAGAAAGTACGAAGAACAAAATGCCTTTCGATGACAGAAGCCAATGCATCTAAATCCAATCCTGGCTTAAGAAAGGAAAGAATGCTCATCAACCCCGACATCAACATTGTCCCAACTGTTTCATTTCTAATAAAAGCTCTTCCCGCATGTCTTGGTTAACCCTGCATGGGTAAAATAACTTCTCTCCACCCTTTATGAGATGAGCAATATAGCTCCTTAAGGCTATTGCATATTCTAACAACTTGAACATCCTCTGGTATCCATTACCCTTAATGCCTGAGCATAGAGAAACTTCAAAACTAAAAGATAGAAGGACAATTGGGCACAACTTGCTGAAAGCAAAAGATTGAAAACCTTTCAGCAGATTGGAGGACAATATTAAGATATACCTAGTGAAACACGGGTAGAATGCCAAAATCAAGATTGTTCGTGATTCTGCCAACTGCTATATTGGTTGTTGGCTTTAATAATCAATAACCCAGATAAAACATGGGGTCAAAGTTAAACAGTAACCAAAAGACTCAAAAACTGAATGACATCATATATACATCCTAAGTTCTTATTCACAGGAATAACTTGGATCGAGTCACGTCTTCTTGAGAGCCTATCATTCCCATTTAAAGGACCCGAAGTTGCGCAAGGAAAGCAGCACAAAGATCCAAGAAGAGAAATTGTGGACCCTGCACCCTTTGCAAATCAAGCAAGTACTTGTTGTCCTCACGAGTTTTGTAAAGCTGTCAAGAACATGGCAACAACATATATATGTTAGGTATGAGTTTGTGACAAATAATGGGGATTATGCATCAGCCACGCATCATACAGGTTTTCATTCCAAAATAAATGAGCAAATATTTTTTTGCAAAACACTAGAAATCAAAAGACTTCATAATCAACAAACAATACCTCTTATCCAGCTTTCAATCCCTACCTTGTGACAGTCTTACTCATGCAGAAATTCATAATGAGACAATGGGATTACTGCATTACCTGCACCTCAAACTTCACAACATTTGGTGGCTTAATGACACAATCATTCTCAATGATTGTGGATTCGTCCCCGAAAAAACTATTGTTGTGCACTGGATCATTGAACATGTCTTCAAGCTGGGCAGGATTCTCAGGAATCCACCTGCATTTCATATTGTAGTGACCTATTTTCTTCCAGCATACATCCAATTCTTGGAGAGCTTTGAGAACTTCGGTCATTATTTCTCGAGGATGGGCTCGAGACTGCAGAAGTTGAAGGCAACAAATTTTGTTAGCTTGTTGATGGTCACAAGTAACATAAATACAGACAACGGTACCATGTTTCATAAACTGAAAATACTTGAAACAGATATCTAGATCTCTCAAACAGCAATCAGTACAAAAGTATACATCAGATTTCGTGAAGACCATAATATTCTCCCACAGAAAGCTTTCTTTGTCCTACCATTCAAAATGATATGGCACAAATTGCAAAACAAACATTCAGATCCCAGCCCCACACAGCACAGCTTAAACAAATAGAGAATTACCTGAAGTCCAAGAGCCCACTTCCTGTCAACAGGGAATTGTGTTTTCAAACTCATTCCTTGATAGTCAATGAATCCACCAAGGCGGTGTCCAACAGCAGGAGAAGTAGGTTCATTTTGATGCATACGGTTGAAACCAGTTTCCTAGAAAATAACATAAGTAAAGAGTTAAAACCAATGCAAACATGAAGAAAAACATAAAATAACAACCAATCAAATAGCAAAATCATTGACAAGATAGGCATGCTATATTACTAAGGAAGTTCAGCCTAGTAAACATCTAGAGCAGTGTCCACCTAAAAAAACCAAAGCCCTTAAGAAAAAGGGGCCCATACTGCTGCCAAATCTTGATATTTACCAATGTGAATATTTACAAATAATGCCTATCTGAAGATCACAATTAAGTTCAGATTATATTGTAACATTGTATTATGTTGCTGATAAGAGATCTTTATCCTAAAATAACCTCAGAAAGTCCGCGCACCATGGTTTCTTGGAACTCAGCTCCAAGATAGCCATTGGATAATCGAAACAGATTGTCCAACAAGAGATAATATGCAACAGTACCCTGAAATGTAGTAAGATTAAAGATTAAAAAACAACGATCACCTTAAGCATAAAGGTAGTAAGATATTGGAAGGGTTATGCCAAAGAGTCCTTAAATGTCCAAACCTCATTTTGTATTCTACTACGAAGAGAATCAATTAATTGGTTCCTGTCAAATCCCATATTGACCACTTCCTGGAGAACCTCTTCATCAATCTGCATGAACAAAAAGTACATATGAACAAATTGGGCATCATCTAGATCAAATTACACCTCTATGCCGGCCATTTTCTTCTTTCTACGTTTAACAAAACAAAACACCAATTAATTTATAATAAAACCTATAAGGCTTCAGCCTAAAATCCAAATTTTGATATTGTCTTCTGAAGATCAATAGCTTTCACAAAGGTCAAGTTACCAAAAGAACAAAATCCTTTCATTGCTGAGGCCTGAAAATTCAAATTTTGAAAAAAGAAATGTATCACTTCATTAATCTTACAAAAAAAGGAACACAGAAAAGCAATAGAGGAAGTCAAAAAGCAAGATGCAGACATTTGGCTAAGATAAGTAGCTTAGGTCTGATTAAAGGTGTATGGCAATACACCAAACAAAAGACAGTGTCTTGCTGCATGCAAAAGTAGAGGGAGTGCATCACAATTGATGAGCTTAGGCCTGATTAAAGGTGTATGGCAATACACACAACAAAAGACAGTATCTTGCTGCATGCAAAAGTAGAGGAAGTGCATCATAATTAATGAACATAACCACCACAAGCAAAAGTACTGTCCGTCTAATACTAGACCTCATGGAAACCATCTATTCACATAGTGAAAAGTAGAATGAAACAAGTCAACATCCTCAGGTCATAATGTTATGACGCATTACCACCAGAGAAAGTAAGCAATATATCCAAAGATATTACACCTTTTTAGCTTGTTCCATTGTATCCGGTGGGGGAACGGCCAGATAACGTGGAAGGCGAGCTTGGAACCATGGATGTTGGCGGATTTCAGGTATAGTCATTCGCTTCATTGGATCAACAACTAGCATACGTGGAATCAGATCTCTTGCACCGTGTGATAAATGACTAGGAAGAGTGTATATCCCACCCTAAAAGACAGAGTCAAAAGAGTCAGGACATATTAGGTTCCAGTACATGCTCACAAAATAATGCAATATATAAATCAGATCCAGAATATAAGTACCAAAATAACTAGAAGAGAAAATGTAAAATACTGAGATTAGTCATTAAAAACACCATGTCGAACTTATCTCAGCAACTGCGAAAACTTTTAAAAGAAAAAAAAAAAGAGAAACCAAGAAATATTAAATTCCTCATTTCCTTCATCTTTTCTGTTTTTTCTCTAATCACTGTTGTTTGAGCCGCACAATTGAGGTGTCATCCTCCAATTGTCATAACATACTATTTACAGTTGTGGCCTGTGGGCAACATTTGCAACTCAAGTCTATTAGAACTATGCTGTACCAAATGGCATCTATATCAGACAAGAACAAAGTCCCAACCGACTTGCTTTACTAATTTAGAAGAAGATTGGTGGCCAACATTCCATGAAGAAAGTAATAGGTTTACTTTTCCAAACTGAAGTAAACCAATGGAACTGAAAACCAGTGACAAAAGTACACGCTAGTCAGCATGAAGCAAAACTTCTCACAGTGCTCCTAATATTAAACTTCAAAGGAAATGGACAAATCTGTAGTCATGGAAGAGCTGGCAATAGAAGCCAAATCAGTTATTAAAATTCCTAATACCTTTATTTTCTTGAAGAGGTTAGGAATGTTTTCATCATCAAAAGGAAGGGTGCCACAAAGAAGAGCATAGAGTATGACGCCACAGCTCCATACATCTACTTCAGGCCCAGCATACAATTTCCCAGATATAACCTACAAATGGGGCAAAAAGGAAGGAACAATGATTGGATTAAGAAGAGCATACTTCAAAACAAGTACTAGGGCATATATACAAGTTCTGCTAAAACATCTACAAGACCATCCAATGTCAAGACAACAGAATACCTCTGGAGCAGCATAATTTGGACTTCCACAACTTGTCTTCAAGAAATGGCCATCTCGCATTATATTGCTCAAGCCAAAATCAGCAATTTTAACATTCCGTCTAGAATCCAACAACAAATTTTCAGGCTTAAGGTCTCTATGAACAACCATATTCCTGTGGCAATATTCTACTCCAGAAATTATCTGCACAGGGACAAAGTTTTGCTTCATAATATTGAATTTTCTAAATGCCCATAGACCATGTCAGAAACCAATGTAAAATTGTGACAACTCTACCTGCTGGAAAAATTTGCGAGCCTCATCTTCTTGCAACCTACCCTTCTCCACAATGTAATCAAAGAGCTCTCCAGACTTCACGTACTCCATAACAACATAAATATCTGTAGGTGTTTCTATCACCTCGTAAAGTCGAATAATGTGTGGATGCATGAATAATCTCAGGATTTTTATTTCTCTTCTCACTGCAACAAGAAGTAGCGATAATGAACACAGTAACCACTTAACAGAAACCAAAGCAAAATGCACCACTCAACATAAATCAATGAAATAGAAAAAAGAAACATGTCTCCACATGCAACTGTGACAACAGAAGACTTAACAGAAACCTCAGCAATGTATTCTCCATTCAGTCTATCGCTTCAAATTCAACTTAAAGATAATTGCTTCCATAATTTCAAATCAGCAAAGGGAGGAAGGTGACTAAATGATCATTTCATGCATCATTCAGACTGGAGGGGGCAAAAAAGGACTAGAAAAAAGAAACATTAACAAATTTGAAACCGTCATAAATAGAAAAGTTATAATAGCCTCAAACAATCAAGTATCAGAAATATCCCGCACAACATATACCTTTTTCTTCCATCTCCATATTTTTTATCTTTCGACGGTTTAGAATCTTGATAGCAACCTTGTGGCCAGTCAATGCATGCTCTGCAATTTTCACCTTGCCAAAGGAACCAATTCCGAGAGTTTTACCAAGCTTGTAATTTGATAAATACATGTCTGCACCACTACTTCCCCGGTGAGTTGACCCATCCATTGTTCCTGATCCAAATGCGAGGAAGTTCAGCAACAAGAAAGTAAAGTTTAGCTGTGATTTACCAAATTTAATAAACTACAGAAACATAATTTTCTTACTTCATTTTAGTTGTATGGGGCATACATGAACTAGAGAAAGAAGAAGCAACAGATAATGCTAGCGCTATATAAACCGTAGTTACTAAAGTACAGAAAGCCTCAATACGGTGTACCAGACCAAGTTCACAAAAGCAAAGCCCTGAGAGTCATCTCTCCCTTAAAAAAGCATCCATGACGCTCCAATTTTCATGAGACTAACATCGAATAGCCACACATCAGAAACAAAGTGAAGCAACCAAATTTAAAACTTTACGTAATTAAGTACCAATAACAAAATCTAAAAGATGAAAGCATACACAATATATATAGCAGGAGCAAAAAAAAATGTCACCCGAAGAAATTAACCTTGTTAACCCTAAAATGAAAGAATCCAACAAAATTTGTGGACGCCTAAAAATTGAGAATTTCCGAACAGTCAAGAAAGATCTCAGAAAAAGGAACGAAATTGATGTAAGATTTGCAATTCCTAGGCCATAAAGATCGAAAATTTAAGAATTGGAAATAGAAAGAGGGGGTACAACATAAAGATAGAGAAGAATGGGGCGTCGAAAAACTCACAAAATCAACGGAGACGGTGGAGAACGGAACTGGGTTTTCTCAAAAACAGATCAGCGAATCGAAATGATAAAGAGAGAAATGAGGTCACGCCATCACTAGAATCGTGGAATCTTTCACCATGGAGAGCAGAAGGTGGAGGGAAGAGAAACAAGACAATGAGCAGACCATCACTCTTGTGAATTACAATTCAGATTCCTAGGGTATTTTCGTCTTTTCACAATGAAAGTAAATACAAAACAATACATTGCCCTTTTCTTTCTTATGTATAATTATAATCTGCTATCCATAAATTTACCCAAAACAAAAAAAAGGTGTCCAGGAGGAATTAAATTTCATAAGCAAGGTGAATAATTTTTTTTATTTTTATGGTTTTAATATATATTTATATTTATAGGTGAAAAACGCACAAAACGTAATTAGGAGAAAATGGCAATGGGCTTTGGTTTTGTAAATTGTTTCCTTATTAGAAGTGACAGAAAGTAAATTCCAAACTATTGAAGAATTGATACGGAAACAATGTAGTGATTTTGACAATAGGATAAGATATCCTTCTCAAAGCCTAGTCATCAATGAATATAAGAATGATTACATGAACTACTTAATATGATGAGGTAGTTTAAGCTGTTTTGCAGTTAAATAGTCTGTTTTCGTAATGCATCATTGGCAAAAACCCAGCTTTACACACACTACGAAAGATATGTGCCTGTTTTCCATTTCCACCTTAGCAGTTAAGTTTGGCAAGTTAGTAACAAGAATTTCCTACACGAGTTGCTTAAAGAGAAACACTTTCTGAGTTAGAAGAATCAAGTGTAAGCAGTCCCATCCTCTCTTACCCCAGAAGCTACGAGAAAATAAACATGTTTATCCTGAAAGAACAGAGAATCTGAAAGGGTAAAAAGTACAGTAGAAACAGGGGAGGCTTATGGTAACTTAAATTCTACAAAAGAACATGCACTTCTGTACAGTAGCTTCCGAGTTTCCTTGATCAAATCCATAAGCTGGAAGTAGCAGCTACAGAATTAGATTGGTAGATTCTAATAACTTGGAATAGAAGAAAAGCGACATCCTTTAGCACCTCTCCATGAATAATATGCTATTCGAGTTTCATAAAATCCTGCAGAAGAAAAGCAGCATTCAGAATCAGAACCCAAAATTGCATGACTCATAAGCAAGGTATTAAAAAGGCAATGGATAACTTTTTTTAATATAATGGCAAATTACAAACAGACACAAGCATCTCGTGCCCAAATGTCAACACGTCAAAAACTAAGGATACAAAAAATCCAGTTGTTCAAACCACTTCATAAACTTCATTTTCCATTTGGGCTTGTCAGTCCTACATCTTTATCTGGCCCTTGGATGGCTAATCCTCCCGTTAAGCTAGCTGCAGAGGAGTGGCTCTGTAGGCATAATTAATCCCTTTAACATGAATTATTCCACTCCTCCTACCTACACTTCAATATCCAATTCTTTGTGTCAAGAGCATCATAATTATTCATGTCTAGAAATTTTCTCCATCTCATCTGTATATTATCACTGCAGAAGATTACACTCATCAAATTCATTCAGGGAAAATTACCCTTTCAAGCCATAAACTCCTGTCTCCAGCATATATATTCAACTGCCTAATAGTCATTAACATTGGTGAACTATCCATGTTCCCTACCTTTACACTAGATCATTTACCATAGCACAGAGAATTAAACAAAGTGCACACATTTAAGACCTGTATTTACAAGCATAGCAATTCAGGTAAGCACAAATATTAGTAAATTACTTGTCCATTAATTTTACCTGGCAAAAAAGTAAGGATTCCAGGGGCAAAGAGACCATATACTTGGGATGTCTCTCCTCCCACATGTCCAGATAAAATGAAGTATGAAAGAAACAGAAGTATGGATCCAAGAAAGAGCAGACAGAATGCAAGGGCTATGGATTTCCTTGGGATTTTGTCAAAGGATCCAGGACTATAATCAAATCGAGGGTTGTATCTTTTAGTGCCATTGTCATGATCACCATCTTCATCAGTAGGAAGACGGTTATAATGGATGTTGCACCTAGTTGTCATATTTAGTAAACGGCCCAGGAATAGGTCCCCAAATGAAGTAAGATGATAAACGATCCAACTGAAATCAAGCCATGTTTCATAACAAAACCACACAAGTATAACTAAGGACACAAATGCAGTAAGGTAACTAAATATAGCAACAAGCTAACACACATCCCATCACAATAACGAGCACTAAAACGCGTCATGATATGCAAGGAAATGCCATATAGATGCCAAAAGCAAACCAAAAGTTGGGATGAATCAAAGTGAACCAGAATGTACCTCTAAACAAGTATCATTATCACCTAGGAATTTTCAGTAATTCACTCCCCTATCAAAAGATGACTGCTTTATTCATAAATTATCACTCAGCGACTCTAAGTATCCCCCTATGTTTCACATTTATGAAGACAACTACACAGTTCCAAGACAATGTTTTCAACATTAATTGGGTCAAAAGCAGGAAATGACGCAGCTAAGCTCAAATCTTACGCAATTAAATGAAAATAAACAATTTTAAAAAATGAAATCATCAACAAATTATATGTGAAAAACAAAAGTAACAGAAGAAATTGACCTCAACCCAACAATATTCTGTCTACTAGCATAATAATTCATTCTTCCCAAAACTTGAACTCAAAGACCCAAAATAAAAAAGAAATTGAAATAAGATTTGTCACTGTGAGACCATAAAGATCGAGACTTTATGCAATGAAACAGAAAACAGATAGACATAGATAAAGATTGGCAACAGAAAGACTTAACACTTGAGAGGCTTTTCCTTTCGAGATCAGAAGATTATGACGAAAAATATAGCGGAGGTCAAGCCATCAGCAAAAGCGTGGAACTTTCCAGCCAAAAAATGGAGGTGAGGGACGACAATCTGAAAAGACCATTGGCCTCTGGCTGGTACGAGACAAGGAGGTCAATTTTTACCCAGGGTTAAAATCCTCCACAATTTTTTTACCCAGGGTTAAACTCTTATCATTTACATTAAAATTCAATTTTCTGTCATGTCAGTAAATATTTATAATATTTTATTATCCACGTTGGTCTCACATTACCACGTCATATTCACGTGGCTTTGTGGGACTTGCATTTTTAAATTAAAAATTAAAAATTAAAAATTTTATTGATATTTTTAAATATAGGATTTACTATAATTATTTAGCCCTAACAAAATAACTTAACCAAGTAATAAATTAACTTAACTAATAACTAAACTAATTAATTAACTTAACCCATTAACATCATTCCTTAACCAAACAAAAGCTTTCCAAATTTCTCAATCTTCACCATTTAGAATCTCAAAATTCTCAACCGTGAAATCTTAACTCTTTTGTCTTTGTGAGTGGAATTTCAATTTAGAAAAAACTTGTCCCTTAGTCACTCTCATTCGTCCATCATTATTGCATCCCTAATTCGCCTCCCTTCATCACCACTGTTTATTATTGTCGTCACATTCTATGATAATGCAAATTATTTTGTTTCTTTTTGCTTAGGCTTTGTTTGTTTATCAATTTTTTCAAAAGGGATGTTATGAAATAGAGGAATGAAATGTATTCTTCATTTTCAACCACTATTACTTGCTCCTAATTCAAATTGTTTAAGAATTCAGTTTCTTAATTCTTACTTGGGGGTAATCGTTAGTTGTCTGATATTGGGAGGTGATATTAATGATAATTTGTTTTGTGGGCTTAGATATTTTTAGTAAATTAAACTTCATTTTTTTTGTATTGCTGCTAATCCTCAATTATGTTGCTAATGTCTTTTCGTATTACCATATTGACCATCACTTGGTTTTTGATAGTTCGAAGTCCTATCCATGTTTAAATACTAAGGAACAAGCTTTTATATTTGGTTGTATCTTAATGTTACATGCATCAAGTTTATAGTGTTTGGTCATTAGAAAAGGTTCTTTAAAACTTTGCTTGTAGATATGTAGTTGGCAACTTTCTTCTGACACTAGGTTCGGCTAAGATATTTATAATTCTAATTAATTGCATCTCTTGTAAGGATGTTTAACGTTGAAATACAATGTTATATTTATGTAATTCTCTTTGACTATCATTGAAGATGGTATAGTCATAATAAATCTTTTGATTTTTTTTATGTTTTTGGTTGAATTCAAGTTGTTTGCATATAGACAAATTCAAATGTTTTAGCCAAAGGGTGTTCCTAGTTTGAGTTTGTTTGGTAAAAGGTCATTAAAAGCATTAGCACGACCATTGTGTGATGGGCTTCATTGCATTTTTATAGTGGTTAATATGATCATATTCTAATATTTTAAAGAAGCACGAATTGCAGAATCTTGGATCAAGTCCAATTTATATTGACATTAACCTGAGTTAACATGTTACATGTTAAAACTTGTTTTTCTCCTTCTTTTCTCATGAAATTTCTAGAAGATCTTTATGCATTACATAGCTTTTCTATACATTCTTTTCTGCTTTTGGTAGGTGTATTAACGAGTATGCATGACTCTTTAAATGGTGGGCTTGATATTGAAGTGACTTGCTTAATGCTATTTGGAAAAGTTAGGACTTATATTTAACCTATTTAGTAAAGTTAGGATTTATATATATTTATCTTATCTTGGATAAGTTAGGATTTATATGCATTACATAGCAAAGATTATCTTATATTTAGCATTGATATTGTCTTTGTAGGCAAATTTACATTTTGATTTTTTTTTGTATGTAAATGTAATCATCATCATCGACTAATACAACAGTAAGTTCAAATTTAGGAAATGATATTTACTATTGTGGGCTAAAGGCCCCATTAAGGACCTTATAGAGTGATCATAATCTTGGTTGGAGATTTTAAGGATGCCTCAATTATCCGGTGAGAATTTATTTTTATTTGATTAAAAACTTATATTTAAGGTTTATTTAATGAAATGAAATTGAATGTTTCAAGTTGGCAGATGCAACTTTTTCAAATGGTACGATGAAAAGTTTATTAAGAGAGTTGTTGAAGTGATTCAAAAATTAAGGAAAGAATTATTAATGTTAAAGCAGGAGGTTAAAACAAGAACAACTGAGGAATTTGAAGAAAAAAAACTTATAAAGGAGGACATAAATTTATTGAGAAAAGAGGAAAAAAAGAAATAAAGCTTATGGTAATGAACATTGTAATATGATTTATTATGATTCCAATACTTATGTTATGGGGATATTGTATTGAATTTTAACAATGTAATCATTAATATCAAATTCAACTATATTATGAAAAAATTGTTATTTAAATTTATATATGAATTATTTAATCAAGCAAAAAGAGCACTACTATATAAAACTAATAGACAATGAATAATTCAGTCCATATAAAGTGAAGGAAAACTTTGCCATACTCCTCGCATTTCTTGTCAAATGTTGAGTTATCTTTACTAGCATGATCTTCCAATCTCCATGTATGCTTTGGCTTTTCCCTAAGGCCATAACTAGAAGCAAGCTAAAAGAGAGATAGAGAGAGAGAGAGAGGCTAAAGTGAATATGTAGCAGTTCGTAATGGCCAAGCCAAAAAATACAATATTTACCTCATTTTTATACAGCACAAACATTTGTCATCATTATCAATAACACATAAGTAATGGGAAAAATCAGAAAGTTAGATTACATTGTGTTAATATATTGTAAACATTTGTCACCATTATTAGTAGCACACATATGTAAAAGTCAATGGGACAAATATTAAAATATCAAAAAGTTAAAGGCATCGCTAATCGATGTTGGCTTCATTTTTATTTGACTACAAAAGTTCAAGTTGTAATGATTATGTCAATAATGTTTTCCTTCTGATTGCCTCTACTTGTAATTATTGTGAAGTAATACTATAACGTCCTTTAAACTGTAAACCCCTTAGTTCAAATGATAATTGGAATGTGTGTGCGTCAACCTCTCCAAACTTTTTTTATTGGCATGTCTAAATGTACCAACCTAGAAAATTAAAGATAAAATATTAAAAAAACTTGTAATTATTTCAACTAAGACAAATTAATTAAAAAAAATACCTTACAATATTGCTTTGTTGACTTTGTATAGCATTATCATCAACCAAATTCGTGTCACTTGACTATAATTATAATAAAAACAACTTTGTCAATCATTAAGCTAATAATAATTAATATAAAACTAAAACGTTGTATGCATGTGAAGTTACCTCTGTTTTAACCTTACTAAGATAATGATAAACATTAGTTATTATATATTTATAAAAGTGAATTCATATGATTAAAGTAAGGTGTATACACTTGTGAAGAAGCCTCAACATGTTGAGTTGAGTTGTCCTTATTGCAATTTTTGGAGTTATGATCAGAATTATCACATTTTTGGAATTTCTCCACTTGTCTTATTTGAGATAATTTGTATGAGTTTTTTTTTTATTTTCTTTAGCTCATTTTGTTGTTTCCTTCTTGCAATTTTGGGTCTACTGGGCATAACTCTTTTAGGGAGAGGATGTATCATCTCTACATCACTTGAAGGCCAGAAAATTTCACCTTTAATTGGCTATAATGCGTGTTCATATAAACTTATGAACCGATCCTTCTCATAGCATGAATCTATAAATATCTTAGACCTTTCTTTTGAGTGATGGATTGCATTAATTGTATATTTGTATGGGTATCCAAATGTCTCATACTCGATAACTACATGTTTGTTGTCTACCAATCCTCATAGTATGCAACTTCATAAGCACCATCTCTTTCCCATACGATTCTCCACGATTCTTTTTTGTTCTTCTCCAACTTCTTCATTATAGTTGGTGCAATATCTAACTTTTACTCAACTACAAAAATGTCTTATCTGTATGCCTCTTTATTACCATTATTCTAATTTTCTCAAACAAGCTAATCACTAATATGTCCTTTGCTGATAAGATTCACCCTTTAAAGGTTTCATTCATATTGTTGTCAACTATTGGACATTTAGTTTAAAAGGAACTAATCTCTCTTCATGATATTCAAGCAATATTGAAGCATATGCAGGGCTTATTTTGTCAAACCTCTTCAATTGTGAAATCTTCAACATAAGTTAAGCATGCATAATTCCAAAACTACTTTCTGAGGTCCTTTCTCTTTCAACTGTTATTCCAATTATGATATATATGCCTAGTACACATTCATCGATCTGCATTTGGCAAACTCTCCTCTACAACCCCGACCAATTTTTAAATCAAATTAAAAAGATATTAGTTAATATTTCATATAATTATTTCAATTGCATGTATATTAACATACCTTCTGCATATCAGGTATGATAGTAAGTCCTTCACAATCTTCCAATTCTAAATCATATACTAACAAATTCATGAACCAAGTATATGAATCTATGTTTTCTACCTCTACAACTACCTAAGCTAATGGATACATTCCTCCATCACCATCTTTACCAACTGTGCTTAATAATTGGCCTTGGAATTCTATCTTTAGGAAGCATCCATCAGTTCCAAAAATTGATCTTAAATTCTTTGACACTCTTTTCATGATATTAAAACAAATGCATAATCTTTTGAACTGCAACAAAATATAAAGAAGTATTAATATAATGTATAACATGTCATAATGAAGTAGGAAGTATTAATACGTTAATGAAATTTTCATTTATCATTACATGTAGTGATGAACTCTCTTGATTTCTTGAAAATTGTAACCCTACTGTTAATCCGGGATCGCTTAACTTCAACTAATATACATATCCTTGCAACTTCGCATAGTCATTAATATAATATGTTGCTCTCCGTTTCCTCAATCTCTTCTTTACTCTTCCACACATACTTGAATTAACAAAAATATTGAGTTTTTCTTTGCATTCTTTGAACCATTTTTTAGTTGAAATACTAGGATTCTCCAAAATTCAATTCTTGAAGTGTCTAATTAAGAATTTAGCGGAAACCAATTTTCGTTTATTTATTATGAAACAATTGTGATCAGGGTTATAACGGAAACATCTCTCCTTCTTATCATATCCAACATACAAAACTCATAGGCATCCACCAACACATACTAACCTAATTTGATTACTCCCACACTTTTTAACCTAACATTATATCAGATATATACTGCATAATCGATAACAGCATCTTCAAATTCTTTTACATTTTCGAGCTCCATTCTCAATCTCTACTCATGTGCCACATTTGTAAGATTATCCTTAACATTTAAACTTGGTCTATGTAAAGCTTCACCTGCATCCTCTTCACTAGGATATCATCAATACATCACAATTTGTTGATGTGATTTCAACCGAATCATGGTCAACTAGAATGTCTACAAAAAAATTTGATTGAAAATGTGAACCATATTCCTCCATATTCTCATCCATATGTGCACCATATTCCCATAGAATTTCATTCATATGTGGACTATGTTCCTCCAAATTTTCATCCACATCTCAACCTTTTTCTTCCATATTCTCGTGCATTTTTGCACTTTGTTCCTTTATATTTTCATTCATATGTGGACCTTATTCCTTCACATTCCTATGAGTATCTGGTTCCTCCATATTAACACCTTGTTTATCATCATCATAATCCTCTTCTCTAGTTATACATAATATGTCAAGAGCATAGATATGTGTTTCTATACGATGAGATACATATACCTCAACAATCTCATGTATTTGCATAAAGTTTGCTAGCTTAATATAACTTTAATTTGACTCTGTAACTTTTAGTGAGCCTAATATAACTTTGATTTGACTCTGTAACTCTTAGTGACTCTTTAAAGTTAAAACCAGATACTATATAATATGCCTTATTAATTTGATTATACCCTAAATCCTTTCTCATCTCTTATATTTGTCTATTACTAACATGGTCAATGTCAACATTGTCCAATGTAGTAATATCCCCACCAATATATTTGAAATCAGACTCTAATATGAAATATCCACTATTAAAAGCCTTATACTTCCATGTTGAGCCATTAAAACCTACAAAGCAACCATTAAAAATAATTTCATCAACATTAGAGGCTAGAGTATAACAAGTTATTCACAAGCAAATTCAAATTATAAAGTGTGAGATAAAATGCTTAAGACATAATGCTTCCAGTCTTAGAATAAAATAAAGAAACCTCTTCTATCAATCAAGACATTTATTTTAGTTATTTAATATAAAAAAGACAAGTTATTAATAATAAGGTAAGAACTTAATTTAAAGGAGAGCACAACAAGGTATTCACAAGTAAATTCAAATCGTAAAGAGTAAGACATACTGCTTCCAATCTTAATCTAAAATAAAAAGTGATAGTAAATTGTTAATTACTTAACTACCTTATACAATTAAAAAATAAAAACTCAACTACTGCAAATTAGCTACATCAAGGTATTATAGTAACGAGTCTCTTTGGTAAATGGTTAATTATTAGGTTAAAACAAATAGTATGTTACAAAAATCATCACTTTGTCAATATTTCAAATACTACAAAGAGCTAAAAGAGGCTACTCCCTAGTAAAACAATATGACTTTTATTAAAATAAAGAAACCTCTTCCATCAATCAAGTCATTTACTTTAATTATTTAGTATAAAGACAATTTATTAACAATAAGTTAAGAACTGAATTTAGAGAAGAAAATAATATGAGGAGAGGAAATTATAGCAGACAAATAGTGAGTGGATGCTAACATTTTATAGGCAGAGGAAGGTTTTAGGATAAAGAAAAAAAGCTAATGTGTATTCATTATGGCTTAATAAGACATACTATTGATATGTGTTGTAAGAAGCATAACAGAGGAAGGTTTTAGAATAAAGAAGACAAAAAGCTAATGTGTATTCATTATGGCTTAATAAGACATACTATTGATATATGTCATAAGAAGCATAGCTTTCCTTCAACTTTCAATTTAAACAAGAGATAGAGAGATATTAAGAATGATAAAAATGCAAAGTCTTCTAAGGTTGAAAGTGATACAAACACAAAGTCTTCTAAGGTTTATTTAAACAAGGAACAATATGTACAACTGATAAATTTTTGATGTAGTCTAAATTTCTAACTATGCGATTTGCACCTAAGATTGAGAAAATTTTTAGTTTTAAAATTCACACATCTAAGCTATAAGTAAGGTAAGGGATAAAGGAACTAAAGCAATCTTTGTAAAACATTATATTCACTCCATGCCACCCAGTATTACCATTACACCTACATGTACATTCAGTGAAAAAATGGAAGCATCAAAAGTATGTTTGAGCATGTTAATGTATACAAAAAAACGGAATTACAAAAAAAGAAGGTTTGGCTTCATTCTTAAAAGTGTTATGTTGTTATAAGGATTGAGAAAATTTTTAGTTTTAAAATTCACACATCCAAGCTATAAGTAAGGTAAGGGACAAAGGAACTAAAGTAGTCTTTGTAAAACATTATATTCACTCCACCTCACCTAGTGTTACCATTACACCTACATGTACATTCATGAAAAAATGGAAGCATCAAAAGTATGTTTGAGCATGTCAATGTATACAAAAAAAGGGAATTACAAAAAAAGAAGTTTTGGCCTCATTCTTAAAAGTGTTATGTTGTCATATATATAAGCTTAATAGCCTAAACATTCACACAGAACCATATGGAGTTGTGGTTGATCATGTAATACTCTTATATCCAGCCATTTGTCAAACTAGAAACTTATTTCTTTCCCATCTCCCACCTTATGTCTTATGTGATGTCTGATTGTTGGATCCCGTTTCCGAAATCCAACTACTTATATGAAAATCAACAAACGCGGCGAATACGGAATAACAAAACGGAAAACGAAATACAGCGAATAACGAAACGAATAACCAAATGCGGAAGCGAATCGAAACAAAAGTATCGAACGCGAAGC
>JAOSBK010000008.1:12646311-12665172 GCA_027568895.1 Erythroxylum shatona
TTTCAGTGATTTGTGAAATGTAAGATTATTGTGGTTTTAAAAATTTAGTGTTATGCATAATTCAGTGTAAGTGTATTAATGCCATGCGAGTATTTAGTGATTGTTTCGAATCGTAGCACTTCCTTGCAGTGGGATATGCGTCGGAACGACCCACGGGCGTCCCGGTGCGTACCCTACGGTAAGGGGGCGCTACACGAATAGTATTAAAGAAGGGGGTGGAAGCAATTAATGTTCGACCCTACAGGTACTCGGGAGCTCAGAAGGACATTATAGAATAGGCGGTGAAGAACCTTCTGAAACAAGGGTTTATCAGACAGAGTTATGGACCATTTGCCTCGTCAGTGGTTCTGGTTAAGAAGAAAGATGACTCCTGGCGCATGTGTGTCGACTACAGGGAATTGAATAAACAGACGGTGAAGGATAAATTCCCAATTCCATTGATTGAGGAGCTTCTAGACGAGTTACATGGAACCAGGTGGTTTACGAAACTGGACCTCCGATCCGGCTACCATAAGATCCGGATGCAACCAAAGGATGTAGCAAAGACGACGTTCAGAACCCACGAAGGCCATTACGAATTCCTCGTAATGCCCTTTGGCTTGACGAATGCACCTTTGACGTTCCACCGACTGATGAACGATCTGTTCAAACCGCACTTACGCCGCTTTATATTGGTGTTCTTCGACGACATCCTCATCTACAGCTCCTCTCTATAGTTGCACGTTCAACACATTTCTATGGCCAAGGAGACGTTAAGACATAATCAATTATTTTTAGGGGAGATAAATGCATCTTCGAGGCGCGACAAATGGAGTATCTTGGGTATACAATATCGGAGTTGGGGGTCGCTACCGATCTCCGGAAGGTTAAGGCGATTAAGGAATGGGCGACACCTAAAAATCTTAAGGAGCTTCGGGGTTTTTTAGGAATCACCGGTTACTACCGAAGGTTCATCAAAGGCTATGGGGTGTTAGCTAAGCTGTTGACGGAGTTACTCAAGAAGGATCGAATGAACCAGTGGACGTAGGGAGAGGAGGAGAACAACTCCTTCGAGCAATTAAAAGCGGTGATTACATCTGCTCCCGTACTCACACTGCCAAATTTTTCGAAGACGTTTATCATTGAAGCAGATGCCAGTGGGCAAGGCATAGGAGCGGTGTTACAACAAGAGGGCACCCGGTGGCGTATCTTAGTAAGGCACTTGCGAGAAGACATTATGGCCTGTTAACGTATGTGAAGGAATTTCTGGCCATTATCAAGGCGATCAAACACTGGCATCGCTACCTGAGATGTAAACCTTTTATGGTTAAAACCGATCACCGGAGTCTTAAATACCTGTTAGAGCAGAGGTTAACGACACCATTTCAGCAATCATGACTTCCTAAGTTACTAGGATACAACTTCGAGGTCCAATATCGGAGTGGGAAGGAGAATAACGCCGCTGATGCTCTATCTAGAATCACGAGTGTGGAGTTGATGACACTATCGGTGTTGCAGCTGCATGGCCAGTTGATGGAGGAGATAAGGAAGAGCTGGGAACAAGATCCGTCAATACAGGGGTTGATTGCAGAATTAAGCGACGGTGGGAAGAAATCAAGCACATATGAGTGGAAGGATGAATTGTTGAGGTGGAAGGGCCGACTGGTAATTGGCAATAATATGGCGTTAAGGAAGCAAATAATTGGAATCAGCCATGATGAGGCTATCGGAGGGCACACTGGGGTGACGACGACGACCAAAAAAATACAGAATATGTTCTTTTGGAATGGATTGGCAAGGGATGTGCGTCAATATGTTCAGAATTGCATGAATTGTCAACGGAATAAGTATGACGACGCAACGTATCTGGGACTGTTACAACCAATAGCGATTCCGAAAGGGAGTTGGAGCGAGGTTAGTCTAGATTTTATCGAAGGGTTACCGGCATCGAAGGGAAGGTCAGTCATATTGGTGATCATCGATCGTTTTATGAAGTATGCTCACTTTGTAGCGGTCAAGCATCCGTATGCGACGAGTGATATCGCGGAGCTATTCCTCACGAATGTATTCAAACTGCATGGGATGCTGGAGTCGATTATTAGCGACAGAGATCCTACCTTCATGAGCAAGTTCTGGCAGGAGTTATTAAGGTTGCAAGGGGTTCAACTCAAATGCTCCACTGCGTATCACCCTCAGACGGACGGTCTTACGGAGGCAGTTAATAAAATTTTTTAGACATATTTGCGGTGCTGTTGTGGAGAGGCTCCACAGAGATGGAGAGCGTGGTTGGCAATGGAAGAGTGGTGGTATAATACGATCTACCGGCTGTCAATCGGATGTACTCCTTTTGAAGTATTATACAGTTACGCACCACCTGTTTATACGCCATACATGGCGGGGGATTCCAAGGTGATGGAGGTGGACAGTGTGCTTAGGAACCGAGAGACGATCATTGACGTGACAAGGTTTCATTTGTGGAGGGCTCAGAATAGAATGAAACAGTACGTGGATTCCAATTGTTCGGAACGAGAATTTGCGGTGGGGGACATGACGTTACTTAAATTACAGCCTTACCGACAATATTCGTTACAGCGAAGGAGCAACCAGAAGCTGTCTCCTCTATATTATGGACCTTATAAAGTCATACAGAGGATAGGAAAGGTGGCTTATAAACTCGAGCTTCCTGCTATTTCTTTAATTCACTCGATGTTTCAGGTTTTGCAGTTGAAGAGGGTACGGGGAGACCAGGCTCGAGTTTCAGCAGAACTACCAGACTTCGTCACTTCAATCAAGAGGATTCCAATCGCTGTCTTGGACCGACGAATTGCGAAGAAGAATAACCGAGCAGTGACCCAACTATTGGTGCAGTGGTCGGATGGAGGGGGCAAGGAGGCAACGTGGGAATACCTGTTTAAGCTTCAGAGACATTACCCGGAGATCAATCTGGTGGACAAAAATGTTAAGGGGAAGGGAATTGTTATCGAATGATCGGAGAAGATGACGCGGAAATAAGAAAGGGATGATCGTCAAGTTAAAAAGACGTAGAGGCAATACGCAACGTTTAACTAATAGTGGAACCATAGTAATAGAATGGGGTGAGTTGTACGGGAATGTAGTAAATGGGTTTAAGCCGAATGCGTGTGGCTCCAACGGATGGCCATTCAATGTGTGTGCATCGTGTAATCCTTCTCACTATGAATGGATCTTATGTTTTCCCTCTGATTTTGTGTATTCTCTCTCCTTAATGTGCGTTTCCTTTTTCTGACACATTCTCAACCTCCGTATGCTAATTCCGTCAGAATCCTTATCTTCCTAACAGGTACCATCTTCTTCCCTTTTTTTTTTGTAAGTTGAGGAATAAAATTAATTGAAAAGGAGAGCGATAACATCTTTGCCCTAGATTTATTTAAACCTTTTCTCTTTTTTTCTTCCCTCAAAAACAAAAAGGGGACTTGGTTATTTCATTCCTGTTTTAGTTTTTCGGGGATTGTTTCCGATTGGATCGAATCGAGGAACGGGAAATGCAAATTGTAGGATACCCATTTCAACGTGTTGAGTTCAATGGTTTCTTTATAACTCTTTAGCCCTAATTATTGAAGCTTTAGTCAAATGATTCGACTGAAGCGCACCCCCAAATTTGGCATTTAGGGTTTAGAATAGAACCCAATTGCCAGTGGTATTATCACTATCACTTCATTGTAATCATGGTAATGAAGTTTTATTATAATTTTTTTTAATTTTAAACTGATTTGTTAAACCATAACAGTTTGCATTTGAGGAGAATGAAGAAAAATAATGGATTCACCAAGAAAAGAAAAAAAAAGTTTCAAAAGTTAAAGATGCAGAACATTGAAATAAAATGCTTTCTGCAATGCGTCTGAAGACCCTAGTGCTGTAAAAGTTTGAAGACGTATACTATATACTGTGATTTTTGTTATTTCTTAACACATGATCAAAATCAGAATTTCCAGTCCTCTTTTTGGGTAGACAAATGGGCACCACTCTCCTACATCTAATTCTCGATTTCTTATGCAATTAGTCCATTCACTCTCTTGAATTCATCAGCTTTTTGTTTCAGGTACAATTAGGGGTTACATAAGAAAAAAGTAGAATCAGGGGGCGATCAAAGATTAATTGCAGCCTTATGTCAGCTACAAGCTGTGTTTCCACTCCTTCAATTCTGTGATCCTGTGGTCGAGTTAGTTGGAAGTCTGCGCCAGCAATACTGGGTTTTCCACTCCTTTGAATCCTTGCACTAGATATCTGCAAAACCAAGATGCAACTGTTGAATAGACCAACTTCTGAAATGTTCTCTTTTGCAGAATCATTAGACTCCAGATTGTTCAAGTTCAATCGAATAGGAGAAATCTGGGATAATATGAATGCAATACGACTTTACAGGATTTAAAATCAGTTAGCATGGAAGTAGTTCGCTTCAAGTGCCTTCATCCACCCTTGACGTGTGGGCAGTGTGAGGTATCTTGTTCTCATTCCTTTGCAGGAGTGCATCAGTCGTGGTTTGATTGATGAACCTCATTCGACTGTAACAGTATAGGTCCTGAAATAATTCTCTCTCTTGTGTTGGCATGCCCCTAAAAATTTAAGGCCAGCCCGTAAGTCTCAACTGATATATGGAATTCCAGTAACTCTTCTTATCAAATTTAAAAGTCAGGCTATGGCATACCCTAATCAGACCACTTCTTACATGGATTGGTAAATCAGTTGCTGGATCATAAGAGTGACATAAACTAGGCACATTGAATGCATCAGGCAGATCGTGCTGTTCTTCTGGCTCCTGCACTGCATCAGAGTTGCATGCTGCTCCTTTCTGTAAGCCAAAGGAACTGTTGTTCGCAAAGTTGAATTTGGATAAGCCTAACTCACTAAGTTGGCTTTCTGATATTGATTGAGTATAGGATAATGTAGATCTTGGATCCTCTGCTCTCCATTTTGCCCATGCAAAGCCAGTTGATGCTGTGAGTTCTGGGCCAGTGAAATTAAGGTGGCCTTTTGCCACCTGGGAAGGTTCTTCAATTTTGTCAACTGAGGAACTTGGTTCTCTATGCACACCTTTTCCATTGTTCATATGTGCATCACTGTAACCAGTCCTATTTCGATGCGGACGATTGTCTTTAGTTTCCTGCATAAACAAGATCAATCTATTGGAAACTATTTCCCCTTCATAGCACTACGCAGGAGAAAAGGGAGATCGAAAGCCCAGGATAGAGTGTGTGTTAGGGAGAGACCACCAATGTATTCCTATTGAAACTGGTACGCTGTTGCATAGTCCTATGGACCCTTTTGGGCTTCCTTGATGCACCTGTTTCCCGCAATCTATGATCGGCCTTTCTCCTGCAGAGGTACTAAGAGACTTTCAGAAATGAATAATCAGAGGACCGAACCACTCTCAATTTTGAAACATATAGAATAAAAAAGCGTACCTTAGTGCTTCTTCTCGATATTTAACATCCATTTCCTTATTGGGTGGATACTGGGGCAAAGTTGAAGGATCACAAGCATATGGTGTCGTGCTGAAGTACTGAAAATGACAAAAGAGAATAATATAATAAACTGAACAGATAAAAGGACAAAGTTAGTGGATGACAACAATTGCTATGATGACAAAGAAATATGCACAAACATCCAAAATTTGAAATTTCGTTAATATCATGATCCAAGAAAAATGGGGGAGGAGTGCATCATTGAAACCATGGAGAAAAAGATGGTGAACACATTAACTGATATCTTTGAAAATGGTAGTATCTATATTCAACTTGGGGGAAACAGTAGTGGATTAAACTCTAAAATTGTATTACCTTAGACATAAGTGCGGAGGAGGCAGTCCCACGCTTTTCCGGCTCTATGGAAAGTAAAGTTTCTATCAAATCTACAGCAGTTATGGGTAAATCTTTACACCTCTCTCGAAGGGATGTCTCATAACAGTGTTGGGGTCTAAACATGGTCGCATTTGGAAGCTCAGACTGATTCCAGTACCCATCAAGAGGAGAACCACAAAGCTTGAAGATTTTGTGCAGTTGCTCAACCTTAAGAAAAATGTGAACATCAAGTAAATGAGAGGCTTGAAGCAAACAAAATGAAGAAACTCTGCCTTGGATATTGAAGAGTGGCATCAAAGAACTTCAGAAATGTGCTTGTGCCTTCATTCAACTTTCACCCCCCTCTTTGTATCCAGTAACAGGTGAATAACATACAGCTACACTAACGGAATTACTATGTTGCATCCTATGTGTCATTTTATATCTAAGTCTGCATTATTGACATTACAATGGTCCTGAAGCATAAATCAAGGAATGCTCGAAAGATCTAATTCCTGTGTATTTGTAATAGAGATATTGAAGCCTTTAGTAAAGGTAATTGCAGAAAACATTTGTATTTGTTTCTATTTCCTTATTCTATCACCTTCCATGAGCAATCCTAGACACAGATACTACGTGTGCTTAGCTCAAGGTAATGCAGTATCTCTATGGGACGCAATTACCTCAGTTCTCCCTTTGAGGAGAGGCTTTCCCAAGTAAATTTCTGCAAGTACACAGCCTACACTCCATAGATCCACTGCTACACCATAACTTGTAGAGCCCATCAAGAGTTCAGGAGGACGATACCACAATGTCACCACACGACTGGTTAGTTGTTGCTTATTCCTCAAGTTAAGAACGTTTGCCAACCCAAAGTCTCCTATTTTCAGAATTCCTTCATTGTTTATTAAAACATTGGCTGCCTTAATGTCCCGATGTATCACACCTCGTATGTGGCAGTGCTCAATTCCACATAACAGTTGCTTCATGTAACACTTGACCTACACAAGAAATCAACCTAAGTTTGGATGGAATAGCAGAGAAGGAAAGAAACAGAGAACACGTGCACAAGTTGAATTCATGGAATTACTGACCTGCGACTCACTAAAACTAATTTCTGGAGCAGAGGACAGCCCAGCAAGATCATGCTCCATGTATTCAAATACAAGGTATATAGAAGTTGACAGGCGAGAAGTAACTATTCCCTCCAAACTCATTATGTTTGGGTGGTCAAGCCTGCGAAGAATCATTATTTCACGGGCCATAAATCTAATGCTCTCTGCTTGAAGGTTGTCAAAGCGGACCTTCTTCAAAGCAAACATCTTCCCAGTTTCAACTTCACGAGCTCGGAACACACTGCTGTATGTGCCTTGACCGATCTAAATGAAATGGAGCAGATCAATATATATATGGACAGAAAGGAAAACAGATTTTGTAATCAACAAAAACTTCTGGAGGGACTTATAAGTCGTGCAATTTGTAAGCAATTTAGCCTGCGTCCTGTTACCAACATTTCATCATGCATGCCTTCATGCTCACATGGGTAAGAGTCACATAAAGGGGAAAGATCGAGATTGCTGCCTATGTGAACTCGAGAGTGCCATTCTTCAATGATGGTACATGATATAATTTCAATAAGAAGATCGCCAATCGAATCATAAAAATACCAACTACATCTGAATTCCTTGATCACCCTAGTCCTTTTCAGAAGTACAAGAACACTGCTTCCTAATCGAAGATAAATCATGAAACACAACTACCTCTTTTTTGGCTAATTCCAGCCGATTTTGTGTCTTTTGGAATATAACCACTCATTAAAAGATCATTTCGAATTACCTGCACGCTGCAGTTTGCACATGATTAAGAATGACCAACAAACACAGCTACGACAACCAAAATTCACCCTACAACCTTGGATTATTCCTCAAGATACGCGTCTCCTCCTCTGAAACATCTCCGTTTATAACACGAAGATGACAACACGGAGAAACTTACGCGTGCAATTACGACAATCTCAATCCCACCAAAATACTCGAGAATTCCATTTTAAACCCATCTCACAAATATAAAAGCAATCCATCAAACAATGGAATTCTTGGTACTACAACCAATAAAAACTGAAGTAACTAATAAAAATGCTTATTACCTTTTCTAATTTCTCATAAGCATCGGCATGGAGAGGCACCCAACCCTGAATGGCTTCACCGGCGGCGGTGGTGAGCCAAGAAGGCCACCCTGCAGCAACGTACTCAGCCTCAACATTCCTCCTTGAAATACCTAATTTGAAGCTAAGAGACCCGCTCCTTCCACTAAAGCTCCCTTTCCTTGACCGTTTGCAATTCTGAGACTTGCCATGTTCATGACCATAGCTTTTCTGTCCACCATTTTCATGATCGTTACTATAATCATCCCTTTTATCGTGCTTACACCAATCTGTTCTATCCTTCCTTTGTCTGCTTTCAACATCTATAGACCCAGATGGTTTTTTCAACGAAAAGGCCGGGAATTGACGATCAATGACGGCCAATGTTGATTGTGGTGGAGATGGTCCACGTGACTGCTCGGAAACAGGGGAGGCAGCGGCCACCGAGACGGTCCGCTTGGAGTTGATGCAACCCATTAACCCGAATCTAGGATCCGACCCAGATTGGGAAAATGGGTCTAGATTGGATTGGATTACTCTCACATTACCTCAAGATTCGGTTTTGTCATAGTTGGTCACTTGAAAAACAGCAAAAATTTGGAGAAAAAAGAAAATTTGAGTATTTTTGGGGTGCTTTGTAGAGATTTTGGGGCCTATGGTGTAATGCGCGACTTGCGGAGGATCTTTGTCTATGTTCAATGCTGTGGAAAATGGGGTCCGAGATCAAAGGGTAAGAAGAGAGGAAGTTGGTCATGGTCGTGGGTCCGAGAATTTGGTTCATCTTCTTTCTAGGAGACGAGGTGAAAGAGAAGAATGCACGTCTTGTCTGTATGGTATTGGGTTCCTTAATCCTTATCTCTGGCGTTTCGTTTTTTTGCAAAAAGCAGAGAGACAATGCAAAGGCAAAGAAGGTGACATGTACAAGTTAAGGGGTGTTCTGTATATTACATCTTTTATTTCTCTGTCGGTTGAAAAACTTATGATTGAGAGAGAGAGTGTGTGTGTCCTTATGATGGTTGCAGGCCAACTGCGAACAACAGCCACACTGCACCCTCTCCAGAAAGCTTCTTGATTGTGTAAATAGCTAACATCTCTTTCAGTTAAGATAGATTGATGATGAGATCATGAATGATAAATTATAATTACAGCAAATTCTACCATTCATATCGAAACCCTTTATCCAAAAACAATTAAATCTTTTATCTGCTTTTCTTTTGCTTCTTTTTCCTTGGGAATTGAGCAAGTCTGGATAAGGTTAGATTCAGCAGAATTTTGATGAATAGGTTGTAGTTGGTTGGGATACCACAACCAAACAATGACATAGTATCCTTCTCAGGTTGATAGGAACTCAACCAAGATAGAAAGCTTATTTCTTAAACAATACCCTAACTGTTGATTGGCCTACATCAGAGGTAAATTTGCATCAAGCATAGTTCTCTTCCGGACAATTGTTTAATGTTTAAGAGCTTATGTTGCTTCTGTTCCGTCACCTTGCTTGTTCCACAAGAAAACGAGAACAAGGCCCTAAACACTGCATAAATAAGCTTCTTAGTTTGAATAAGAAAAGCGTTGCAACTTCACATGGGATCTGTCATTATGTATTTATGTTTGCAATCTGTGGGTTCTTACGTTCTCTGTCATACCAGTAGAAACCTGCCAAATTGGATCTTCTTTTATTACTATGAATAGATATCTGCCTCAGAAATCGTTGTTTTTCTCAGGTTTTACTATAAATAGATGCAGTTGGAGTAATTGTTGTTCAAAGACATACACTTCCTGAATCTGACACATAATGCTGCCTGTGAAAAACGACACGGACTGAAGAACATATGAAGTTTAGCAATGGAGATTTTTTGGGTCTCTTATGTACTAGTTCTGGAATTTTTGCTAAAATGACCGTTTCATTATTTTCAGATTAATTAAAGGATAACAATAACTCTTTAATTAAGACGGTTATGATATGAGACCCTTCCATTTGGAAGTAGGTTTATTTTAAGATTTTCTTCAAAAAAACTAAAGCCTGATTTAAATGATAAAGTTTTGCTATATAATCGTACATTTCAATTTGGAGAGAATAAAACGAGTACCTAAAAGCACTTTTATTCTAAGAAGTGTAATCCTTTCTTCTTAAATGTGATTTTTATACGATTCATAAACACTAGAATACGGCAACATGAAGAGCAAAGCACTATTAATGTGTTAATAATACTTGGCTTGTCTTAAGTCACTTGGCCAATCTTTTATTGCTTGTTCTAAATTCTGAAAACCTTGTCTGCAATCTGTTTGTTGCTATCGAGAACTGACTCCTTCCCTGAATACATCATACACAGTCATCAAAGAAAATTAGAAGCAAAGCCAACCCAAAGCAAAATTTTGTCTGCCAAACATAGCAGTATCTTGATTAGCCGAGCTTAAATTATATTCTTTTTCTGGAGTTCATGCATAAAACAAAAGGATAAGATAAAAGAACTTGAATCAAAAGCCAGATATTAGTACATGTCATTGCACATAATTGTGAGCAGTCATATACATCACACTAAGAGATCTATGTGACACGGGGAGAGAATCTATAATAAATACACACCCTCTATCAAAATGCTAACAAATACAGGTTAACTATTCACTGATGTCTATGTTTCCAAAGATTAAGATATATAAGAAGAAGAAAAAGAAGAAAAATATGAATATTATTATTGCAACTTCAAAATAACCCATTTCCTTTCTCCGAGTTTCACACACTGTACCTTTGTTAGTTGGCTGGAAGCTTCATTGTGGTAGCCTGCGAGCTTATCAGTAAAGCGCTTTATACTGTGATTTCCTCTTCTTTGAGCCGTAGAAGTATTGGCCTCTGGTCATTATTTCCAAAGTCCATCCCTTTAAGCATGGAATGCTTTGCAGCAACCACCTTCTGAGGATTAGACTGCAGTGCACTATTACTCGCCATGGTGTGGCTACTATTTCTTGCAGCTGGGACGTCGTGATTGTGTTTCCCCTCATATGTAGTTATGACAGCTTTCGGGTCTCCTGCAGCTCTTTCAACATGCTTACGTACATTGCAGCCAGCACTAGTGCACTTGTAATAGCTCCTGCATATGATCAGTGCACCAAAATAGTCCTCAGTGAAACTAAGCAAGTTCAATTTTCAAAATTTTTGAAGCAGTCCATCATCTATATTTCAAAAGGAAGATAAAAAAAGCAGACAGAAAAAGATTATCTTGAGACTGCCGACTTTTTTACAACTTAATCATGGGAAACTGCTTTGAGCATCTTTAAACTGCTTTGAGCATCTTTGTAAGTTAACTGCAGTTATAGGTCTAAGGTAACAGCATTCAGAAAATTAGTTGCAGAAGAAAGCCCTACGTCATATCAAAAGATCTGAAGTTGAAAATGTACAAGCCTACAAAAAGTAAGTTGTTCTGTTAGGGAGCAATAAGAACCTAAGGTCTCAACTTTTTCAACTTAGTATTGCAAGACACAAGTCAAATCTGGAGCTGCTATGTTCAATTGGACAAACGAATACCGAAGGTCGCGTGAAAAAAACACAATTAAAAACCCAAATGCTAGCTAGGAGACTCCATCCAAATGAATGCCAATTTTTACTCTTTGATGACCAGAAGCCATGGTTGAGCTTCATTGTTCCCAAACATATATAACCAAAAGCAATAGGTTTCTTCTTTGATCTGACAGTCACCTGACTTTGAATGAAGACTAATTCAGAATTAACTATTAATGAGGTCAATTATCTAGAGCATACATATCATGAGTGTAAATCTTTTATCCCAATTTCAAACCAGAAAATTCCCATGTAGAAAGTTGATTTCTGCCTCCCGAGACTTAGGTAGAGTAGGAGCAAACAAGATTTATATAGTTGTTATTTACTCTAATCTAATATTAGCGACAACATCTAGGATATCTAGCCCCCACCTCAAAAATCAAGATTCGAGAAGAATACAACCAAACAGACGAGTACGGATTAGCTACCTTGGATGAGGATTCCCTTTGACCACCTTTTGGCCATATTTGCGCCACCTGTAGCCATCATCCAAAAGATCAACTTCACTTCTTGTTTGGACTATGATCTTTGGTTCAGTCACAGTCTTATGTGGTATAGCTACATCAGGGACCCCAATATCCATGTGCCTGCAACTAGAAAGATAGTTCTCAAGATCACAAGAAACAAAGAAAGAAATGATCATGAAAAAACGAAGGTTTTTAAATTGCCTTCTCTTTGGGTTTGGCTCTTTGTCATCCCCCTCATCTTCTCTTGTTGCTGCCTCACCTGCTTCTTCACTGTCACTTGATCCAGGTACTTCTGTTGGATCAGCCTGGATTGATTCCTGATCCCTTCCAACCACTGCATGAGTGGGTCCCTCACTCAAGTTGTTAATACTAACAGCTTGCGTATGTGAACCAAGGTCAGTCTTAGCCTGAGAATTTAAACCCCCATTTTGGTCACTGTTGTCTTTTCCGCGCTTAGTAGGCTGAGGCAGCTCATGGTTGTGTTGCCCTTTGTAGATAATCTCTGTTATCTGGCCATCACTAGAACGCTCAACCTTCTTTTTCACAGGGCAATTTGGATGTGTACATTTGTAGTAGCTTCGAGGATATTCACTACCCTTAATTGGTTTCTGCCCATATTTGCGCCAGTTGTAGCCATCATCACTAGGCTTGTCAACAACAAGAGGAGGCTGGTATTTCTTATCAGACTGCGAGAACTCTGATGATTCAACCACAGTATTTTCATGCTGAGAGGTAGATGGAGGCATTTGTTGCTGTACAGCTTCCACTGGTAAATAAGATGGATGTTGTGTCAATGACTCTTTTGGTGCAGCCACTGATGGTGGCTCATATTGTGCTTGCATATGCATATGTGATTGGGAAGATAGTGCAGCTTGAGCTGTAACCTGTGCCAAGGCCTGCTGGTGGGACATCCCAAAGGGACTCTGCACATAGATACAGGAAAAATTTTATAACTATCCAGTATAACTTAATTATAGCTACAATGGTGTTAAGTACCACCTTGCCACTCACTGAATTATTTGCAAGAAACATACAGTTTGTCAAGGGCAATAGGCCTTTGGATATCATATTAGGCATTTTATATACAAGCATTATATCTTTCCAGCAGAGCTGGGTAAAAAAAATTGTTTCAGCTTACTATTATATTGACAGTGTAAAACATAAATCATAAGCACAGTTTAGTTTCCCACCAAATTGGAAACCCAAGTGAATTGTTCTCTTGAAACCTTACCCCAACTCTTCCTAATCTAAGCATAAGCCAAAGTGCTCTGCCGGAGGAGATTTAACTGAAAACAATATTCATGCCAAATATTAAAAATACACTATCTGCAAATCTGGGACTGAGACAGCTATAATAATAGAAAGAAAAAATGAAGTTCCATCAAAAGTTGGATGTTTAGGGCATAATGTTCCATACAAGGGCAAATGGTTGGATAATCAGCCGACCTCACATTTGAGGTATGGGCCAAGTGAAATATATAAGACTTGGAAGTCCAGTTTCTGCATGCAGAAATGCCTAACAAATTTTTTTTTCCCAATAGGTTAAAACCATTCAAAATGACAGCGGGTCTAGCACCATTCAGACATATTTATATTTCAAAAGACCTACTGTATACTTCCTAAGTCAAGCATAGAACTGATCAACTACATTCAAGCTATTCTACAAGTTAACACAACCTAAACTTTTTAATCCAAAAACAAAAGGAACAATCACCCAAATTTTATTTCTCACTTTGAACCAAAAGAATTCTGTATGTGAAAATTTTCTGACCGTAGAAAGTATATACAGGGGCAAAAGTCCTCATATACATACATTTACCACAATATAGCACGAAAACATCATGGCACAAGAACAAAGAAAGGGCAACCATAGAATTCGTAAGCAGATCGAGCAGTAGATTCACCTGAGGAGAAAAGAAACCGGGCGAGTTAAGCAAACCAGAAGGGCTCAACCCAGGAGGGACAGTAAAGAGTGGAGACCGAGCTACAAGCAAATTCATTGGCCTACTATGCTTAAACCCGAAATTACTTTTATTCTCTGATCCATATCCATCGTCTTTCACCGATGAACCACCGACGTTACTTGGCATCGAGTTTTCAACTAAAAAACTTGGTCTAGGAATTGGAGACATAGCACCAGCGAGTAGTTGAGAGAAAGAGCCATCAGGGTAGTTGTCAGAAAAGAAATTGGAGACCAAAGTCATGGGACCAGGACTGAGACCGCCGGTAAAAAGAGCATCGATGGAGGGCCTTGGCGGCAAAGTTAAGCTTGGACGTGGTGGCGCCGCAACTCTAGTATTCGCTGTAGTAGCTGTGGACCCATGTTTCTCTGCCATTTGGAAACTGTAAAAAGAACAAAGAACAAACAGATCAATCTGTTTCAAATATCAGTTCTGTGCTCTGCGTCTGAAAAGATTCAATCTTTACACCGAATTGAAGTCTGGGCAGAGCTATGCTAGAGAAAGGAGAGACCTTTTTGGTGTCCTATAACTTTATTTGGGTTTATCTTTTAACTGGGTTCTCTCTCTATCAAAGTGTCGTGGGTAGTTTCGTGCTGTCTTGAAGTTGTGGAAAGTCCACGCATAAAAATGGACAATCACAATTTTCTCTCCTAAACAACCTCCCTCAGGTCTCCATTATTTATTGTTTTTTTATATAATTTAAGTATTAATTTCAAAATATTTTGTCTCGTAATAGTTTCTAAATTAGGGTTGATTAAAAAATTCCCAAAATTTACTTAATTTTATAATTATAATCTAAGTTTTAAAAAATAATAATTAATTTTTTAATTTTTGTTGACGTGATTGGTCACTTATACAAATTTCATTTGTATAGCTTGCTTCTATAAGGACAAAGGATTACATCAAAAATCATGTCAAATTGACAAATGGATCTAAATGTTAAATCTTTTTGCTGCCATTTCTATTTTATCTTGACTCCCGCCCCGAAAAAACGGCCGGCACCAAATATACCCGACCCGACCGTTGACTATTTGATATCTCAAATTCATGTATACAAAAAGCTCCTTTATATCATGCGTCAATTTACTATTCCTTGTCCCGATTAGGTGATAAATTAAAATCAATTAGCCGACTAAGAAGGTTCAATTGGAATTATTACATAATTATTTATTAGAATTTGATAAAAGGGACCCACGTAGACAGGAAAAGATCGCAATCAACGGTGCTGTCCTTCCTTAATGATGTCATGTCAGAAGAAGGACAGTTGCTATCCATTCTTGATTGGTTTATGATTCAGTTCTCCATGGGTCCACCACCAATTTCACATTTATATATATCCAACCCCACCCAAGTACCAAAGCTAAGACTTTGGCATATCACATTTGCCGGTCTTGAAATCCTACGACTTTGATTTCGTGACGGACTTCCTCCTTTGAAAATTCTGAATTTTAATTTTGTTCAGACACAAGAGTTGATGATGTAATTTACCCTCTTTTATGCAATCCCTTCCTTCGCCTATGTAAGGATATGAACAATGCTGCACGGAGTACTATTTACGTTAGCTGTGGTGGTCGTTGTCTTAATTAGCAGGTAGAACGTGTGTCCGAGTACTATTCAACCTCAGTTTGTCAACAACGGTGGTTGACATAAAAGAAGAAGAGTGGAGGCCACCAGCAAAGCAAAGCAAAGCAATGCAAGTTGATGATATTAAATTGGGAAAGGACTTGTACGCGGAAAGGACGAGGATTGCCTTTTTCCCTGTTTCAGAATTTACCGTTCTCTGTATATGCAGAACCATCAACAAGAACGCAAACTCACGTAAAGAACAGAACATCAACCTAATGCCATAATCAGCAACAAGACGATTACATTACGGTTGCTGTAAATTATGGTAACGTACGGTTGGAACCGTATTACAGTGACATTGCAGTTGCCTTCCTGTTTCTTGTGATTTGTGAATGCAGCAGACAGGGAAGTAAATGCGGACACAAGAACCCATGCGTCTATCAGTTCCTGACACATGTTTACGGCAGTGCAGCGGGTAAGGTTTGAGCTTTTATTATATGAGGTAAAAGCTAAGGATGGCCATTTCTGCGTTTCAAGTATGGCTGGACTGTAAATTCAGTATAGTGCATTCCTTGAAGAATTACCGAAATCCCCCTGAAAGGGGTTTCTGGAGGATTGTAACTCTTCAATCAAAATTTTTAAGGTCATATAATATCATCAATCATGTATTGATTCTAAATTGAGTTGTATAACCTTTTGTATTAACTTGTTATATGCCTTTCAAGGCTTTGCAATTCTCTCTTTTAGAGAGAGGCAACAAAGTGAAAGCCACAAAAATAAATTTTGGATTCTTTATAAATCAAAGGCCTTCTGTTTAGGTGATTCAAAACTCGACATTGAGTTCACGGAGAGGATGGGACCTGCAATAGGTAATGATTTCAGAATACATTCCAAAGGGTTAAATTCTCTAGGTAGCTAATGGTTCACCATTTTGCATGGATGAAACTATTGCAAAGAGGAAAAGATTAGTGTGGAAATCATTAAACTACCAAAAATAGTCTCAATAATGAAGCTCAATAAAAATGGTGAACTTGTTGAAGATTTAATCCATGTTTCCTATAGCTGAGGGCCAACACTAAAACATCAAAGGAAAATGTGAAAACCTACAAGGAGAACTTTTTATAAAAGGGGAGTTTGAAGAACTTATGCCATTAGATGAAAAAGTGCAAAGGCAAAGATCTATTCAAGCTTAAAATAACCAAACAGACAAGGGTAAAGGAATTATTGTCATCGATGTTTCTTACGCCTTCTTAAAGATAAGGAAAAATGATGAGATTAAGGGTTTGAAAAATAAAATTCAGGACCACTATTGAAGAAAATATCATCTCCACTAACCACTCAATAGAGGAAGGAGAAAACAAGGTGTACTCCTATAAGAATGGTGAAACAAAGCTTGTCCAAAGCAACAGGAAGAAGAAAAAGGGAAAGAGAAGCAAATTAAAGGGTGCAAAACCCTCTAAGTTCGAATAATGTCAAATATAGATTAGAATGTAAGGGTTTTAAATAACCCTAATAAGCTTGATGCAGTTAGAGATTTTCTCCTAGAAACCAAGCCTATTTTGATTGGAAGTTTGGAAAACAAAATCAAGCTGAATAATATCCTAAAGATGCAAACCCTAGGCAACTCTTGATCTTTTCACTACAAGAAAATTAATAATTAGCAATGAAAAATTACTAAGTTCACGGATATTTTTCCTGTTGCAAAATGAATTTTGTCAGTAACATTGTTGAAAAAAATTTGTTAGTAAATATGGAGGGAAATTATCCTGACAAATTTTTTGACGGAATATAGCAACGATAGAAAATTCTCATTAGTAAAGAATGTAGAAATGCTTGGCAACACAAATAAGTTTTGGGTTTACCGACATAATATATTTCCGTCAATAAATTCTGTCGGTAAATTTTAAAGGTAACAGTCACTATTTCCTTCGACTTCAACGTTTTAAATAAAATGAAACGACGTCGTTTGGTTTTAGTTTAACACCAAAAGACGTCGTTTTCTTACACATTTAACCTACTCGAAGACCCACTCTCTCTCCCATGCGTTTTTGTTTTCATTTTCATTGTTTTTCTCTCTCCCATTTGCCTGCCTCTATCTTCTCCGACCACTGTCCTTGTGTCCTTCAATGGAGATAAGTCATTCAGTATTTGTTATCTATGATTTTTTTATACACAAAGTTGGTATATATATTTGAATGTTGCACAAACCTAGGAGTTTTTGGGGTGTTTTTGAGTTTGTTTCGATTGTCTGTGGAGTATTTGTCTTTTCATTGTTTTGGAAAATATTGAGGAAGGAAAAAGACATGATTTGCTTAGGTTATTTGGGATGAATCTATCATGCCTTTGAAGTGTTCGACGAAGGTTCTGAGTGGTTTCTTTAATGATTTTCTCCTTGTTTTAAATGTCTAAATATCTTATGAATCATGTGCAATGTATAGAAACAATCTCTACTTAATGTGTAAATTTTATTGATACTATATTATATAGTGGAAAGATTACTTATACCAATGGTGTGAAGGATGCTCCAAAATCTAAATAATTAAAGAAAAATGTCTTTTATATACATGAAAATGGATCAAATTTAGGTTTGGTCATCAATAGATGAAGAAGCAAGGAAAATGATACTAAAAATAAGAGCAAGTCAAACTCAATACCGACGGATCGGTTCAACAAGGGTCCACCTTCTCTACAACTAAGGGTTTACTTCGATACTAGAACGGCAAGTGGTGCAGTAGGTTTATACAGCACATCGGGAGGTAATCTCCGCTAGAGGCTGAGCTATGGGGTATCCACTCGGGGCTCACATTGGCTTGGTCGCTTGGGTACCACCATGTCATTATCGAAGTAGATTCCTTAGAGGTTATTAATCTTCTCTCCTCTTCTAGTAATGTGCGTCCTGTGAATTTTGATTTGTTGACAGGTACCTGTGCACTGCTCAAACAAGATTGGGAGATCAAGATTCAGCATGTGCATCGAGAAGGAAACTAGTGTACGAGTTACTTAGTCGCTCTCGCTGTCCTTACCAGCCCAGGTTTGCATTGTCTACAGGAGTCACCTGTTGGATCCCGAATTTTTCTTGAAAGCTAGAACTGTTAAATAAGAAATTGTTGGCGATTATTCATGCAAAGAAAAGGAGAATTCTTGAATTTGAAATGAATCAGGAAAGATGGTTTAGATACAAGACGGGTTATAGGTGAAATGTTGGAAGTTAAAAGTTGAAAAATGAAATTGAAAAATGTTCATTGAGTATGCTTTGGTGATTTAGCCATAACTTTTGCTCTAGTTATCCGAATCAGATTATTCTTAATTTGGATTAAACTAGAGAAATAGGGTTACAAATTGTCTGATGAAATTGAGTTCTAATTCAGTCTCTAAG
>JAOSBK010000008.1:12665272-12682975 GCA_027568895.1 Erythroxylum shatona
ACTATGGGTAGGTTAAGTTTGAGTTTGATTTGTGTTGATTTCATTTGTTGTGATTTTGAAGTTTTAGGGATTTTGTGAAATTGGGGGATTTCCATTTGAATTGAAATTGAAGGAGGATTTTGGTTTGTTTTAGGAAATCAAGAGAGACCCTACCCAAGAGCAAGAGGAAGGGAACATTTGAGTTTGGATTTTCAAGCCAAATTAAGGTAGGTTTCATGTTTATAATAGAATTAATGAGCCATAAATGTTTTCTTTTTAAAGCAAGAAAATAAATGATTTCAATTACTTAATAAAGGTTGTTTTTATTGCTTGTGTATGATTTGAGAATTTGCTACATGTATTGGTGTATGAAATTTGATAATGAATTATGAAATGTTGATAGAAATGCATATGAAATATGTCATGCTCATGAAAGACAAGTTTCTAAAATGTTGTCATTTGAGCAATTAGTTTTCAAGTCACGAATTGCATGTTATGTGGGTTTGTGGTGATCCCCTAAGTTAAGTCAAGTGCACTTGTCTAAAGGCTTCTCCCGCCTGCTCGTTAGTGGCATGGAGTTCCCTCGCGGACTCCCATAAGTTCACGGCTACGCAAAACCATTATATAGGATTGCGTTAGTACGTTCTGTTTACAGCTACACAGGACTCTTAAGGGAAATGTGCAGCACGTTCTATTTTGGATCCACCCAAACCATTTTTTATGTGCTTATTTGTTATGAATTGTGAACAAGATGAAAAAAAAAATGCATTGTGTTGTTGGGATTTTGATTACATGACCAGAATTTTGAAAAAACATGTCGATTATGATTCAACAAGAATTTTCTAAGTGAATGAACTTTTTGAAAGGTTTTGCTTGTTTCTCGATTATAAGCATATTACCCACGAGCTTTAAGCTTACCCTCTTTCATTCCCATCTCCAGGTGATGAGAAAGAGATCAGGTGAAAGAAAATCGAGGCATCGTTTGATTTTGCACATGTTGTATCTTAAGTTAGATTGATGTAAAAATAAGACGTTAGATATATGTTGAGAATTATGGGATTTTATATCTTTTGTTGTATTTTGGGCTTTTAATATTGATGATGTAATATGGCTTGGAATGCCATTAAAGTTTTGTAAACATTTATCTTATAATGTTGATGAAATATGGATTTGTGTATGAACATGGAATATGAATTGTATATGGATGATGATGATGAATGTTGAGCAAAAAGGGTTGGTATATATATACATATATATTTACATAAGTGAGACATTATGGAAATGAAAGGTAGGATTTTGTGGATGATGAGAATTGGACGCAAGTGATGAATGAAATGAGTAGATATTAGAGAGTTTAATAGAATAATGTTGATAGTTGAAATCGTTATGAATGATATTGCAATTGAGGAAGTGAATTTGGGATAATTCTCAAGTTTTTCATGAGGGTAAATGTGTGATCTATTTTTCAGGAGAAAATTGGACTGATTTAGGTGTAATTAGATAAAGTGATCTTCATGAAAGTTATAGCTTGCCTTTCGATCTTTCTAACGGTATAAAATATGTGATTTTTTAATATCGGAGTTGAAAGTTATGGTCATTACGAGTTAGGATGTCGTAGAGGACGTCTTTCCTGAACCATTAGAGTTTATGAAGTGATATCGGACTAGAAAGAGTAGAAATTGGGAAGATTATTTGGAAAAGGGATGATAGAATGGGTTTAGGATCCTTTGTAGGGCTCTTGGAGGGTGAAAAATTCGTGTCACCAGAAGGTTACACGGCCTGCCAGTGTAAAATCACATGGGCCGTGTGTTTTTGGTGCAGGAGCACATTCCACCAGAAGGTTACACAACCAACCTGTGTAAAATCAGACGGACCGTATCCAAAATGACAGAATCTCATTTTTGTGTCTTCACAAAAGTTGTAGATATAGGAGTATACTTTCTAATGGTCCAATAATGAAGTCAATCCGACACCCGTAGTGAAAGTTATGGCATTTGCGCCAAAGGATGTACAATTCGAGTAAGGACATGAACATGTTGGATTCGTTTGGCCATAACTTCTTCGTCTGACCTCCGAATGAAGTGATTCTCGAGGCGATTGATTCCTAAGACATGTATATATCTCTCCATGAAAATTATGATCTTTGGAGTTGTTTTGAAAAAGTTTGATTGAGAGAAAGTGAGGAGTCAATTGGGAGACCGTGATTGAGGTATGTACACATTTTGGTTTCTTAAGCATATCTTTAGCTATAGAACTCCGATTGAGGTGATTCTTTCTTCAAAATAAACTAGAGACTAAGAGCTACCATTTTCATGAAGTCAATTGTGATTTTTGTGAATTTTTTATGTGGGATCGCCTTTGTGACTTGAGATGTTATATGAGCAATGTGGAATCGTTGATGGCTAATTAGGATACATTGGCACAACCCTACAAGTAAAACCCGCTCAGGCTTTAGGACTCAGGCAAGAGTTGGATTCCGGAATCAAGCGAGATCCAACATTTTGTGATATCAGAGCAAGAGTTGGGTTCCAAAAATGATGCCCAACAAATTGTGGTATCAAAGCAAGCGGTTGGGCTTCGGAATCAAGCAGGGCACAACACTATCGATGTCGGCAGTGGAGCTCATCCACCGAGATCAACATGGAGCTTTGTACCGCAGATCATTGCGTTAGCTTCTCTTTTGTGTTTTTGAGTTTTCCTTTGTAAAAAAAACTATAAAGAGAATAGGAACTTTAATAGAAAAGTGAGTATTGTTATAATGCAAGTGAATTTTGATGAAGAGGATGGAAGAGAATAATTATTTGACAGTTAGTAATTTTGAATGTGCAAATTGGTGTGTGATAGATAATGGCACATCTTGTTATATGACCTTTAAAAAGGATTAGTTCTATCCTTTCAAACAATGGAATAGTACTATCATATTGGATGATAACGGAGAATATTTTATTAAAGTAGTGATTTAATATAATTCCTAATGTATTATGGGATTATCAGAATATTAGAAGTCTTGTATATTCCTGAGCTTCAAAAGAATTGGATTTCCTTAGGCACTCTTGACGTATAAGTTTTCTAATGGTAATAAGCAGCTAAAAGTGAAAAAGTGCATCATAACTATAACGAAAGGAAAATTATAGTATATAATGTATGTCTTAATAAGTAGGATAATAGTAGAATCGGTGGCTATACCTCTATGATTAGGGGAGAATAATGGCAGTACAAAGTTGTCGCATAAGTAAGTAAAGACTTGAGATTTTGAGTAAAAAAATATTGTTGGATGGAGATGTGGCTAGAAAGATGAATTTACATGAGTCTTGTGTTCTGAGAAAGCAAAGGTTAAATTTTAGTTTTGGCATGCATAACTCAACTTGTATTCTTAATTATATTCACTCAAATTTATGAGGTCTAGCTCCTATTCAATCTCATAAAAGATGCAGTTATTTTCTCATTTTCATTGGTGATTACTTAAGAAAAGTACGTAATGCATTTTATGAAATTAAAGAATGAAGTGTTTGAAAAGTTTAAGAAGTGGAAGACAATGTTTGAAAATGTACTGGAAGATAAGTCAAGACATTCAGAAGGAAAAATGACTTGAAAAATTGCAATAGACATTAGTTTTATAAGAAGGAAGGTATAGTGAGGCACTGCACTATATTTCATATGCCACAATAAAATATAGTATAAAATGGATAAACTAAATATTCATACAGTGGTTAAATGTTGGTCTTCCAAAGCAATTTTGGGTTAAAGTTATTAACATTGTTACTTATTCAAGTGCAGTAAATTTTAAGACTCCTCAAGAAATTTGTTATGATACTCTTTATTAATATTCTAACTTGAGGGTATTTGGTTTCCCTGTTTATGCTTATGTCAATGATTGTAAATTGGAGTCTAAAGCATTAAAGTGCGTACTTTTTGGGTATATTGTTGGATTAAAAGGGTATGGATTACGGTGTATGAAAAAGGATAGAGCTCCAAGATTTATGATTAGCAATGATGTTACTTTTAATGAATTTGTTATAGATCCTAATGGATTTGAACTTCGAAATTCTTAAATTGATGTTCACAATGTCTTTGTTTTATCTTGCATACTCTTGCATTTCTTTTCAAATAATGTTATATTATTACCAATTAACTAATTAACATCACATGTTTGGTTTTAGCTTAAATAATATATTTTCTCTGTATTGCATTATATATCAAAACTCATATTGCCTTATTTTCTAATTTGCTTGCTTTAATATATTAAAAAATATAACAAAACTATTGAACAAGTATATTATATTAAATATGAAATATTCTTTTTTGCTGGCCCTAAATTGTGTTGAAGAGCATTGCTTATCCATCTTCTTTGTAGTCTGTAGTTGTTCGTTCATCCAAGTAAGTCGTTCAACTAATGTCTACCATATGTATTGCTTTAATAATACGATTCTGATGCGTTTGAGTTTTATGTGAATGTAATGATTTTGTTTGGTTGTTTAGAATATTCTTATAATCATTGATGAGTATTTATGTTCTTATTTAATAGTCTTAAGTATTTATTGTATGTGGAATGAGTTCGAGATCTTATGGATGATTCTATGACAATATATAGGCTGGAAACCTGTGATGCAACTCCTGTAAGGCTTATCAGTGAAAAATTCTTCGAGCCTAGGAGTCACAGCAAGAACTTGCTTTTTTGATTCACAGGTGTATACAATGTCACGTGCCATAATATTGGAATCAATTGTAGGTGATTAATTCAAACATAAATATTTCAACTTCAACGTGATCCATTCAAACATAAATACTTCAAGTTCAATGTGATTGATTTAAACTTAGTATTAACACAAGAAATTTATAGGTTTAATAGACATGATAGTTCTTTGCATAATAAACCCCTAGGATGGTGTATAGGCTAGAAGCTCAAGATGCAACTCTCATGAGGCTTATCAGTAAAAAATTCCACAAGTCTAGGAGTCACAACGAGAGCTTGCTTTCTTGATTCACAGGTGTAAACAATGCCACATACCATAGCATTAAAATCAATTGTAGGTGATTAATTCAAACATACAACTTCAATGTGATTAATTCAAACTAAATATTAACACAAGAAATTCATAGGTTTAATAGACATGACAGTTCTTTGAATAATAAACCCTTAGGCTGGTATATTGGCTGCAAACTCGTAATGCAGCTTCTGAGAAGCTTATCGGTAAAAAATTTCACGAGCCTAGGAGCACACCAAGAACTTGCTTTCTTGATTCACAGGTATAAACAATACCACTTGCCATAGTATTGGAATTAATCGTAGGTGATTAATTCAAACATAAATACATTAACTTTAATGTGATTAATTCAAATTTAGTATTAACACAAGAAATTCATAGGTTTAATAGATATGACAATTCATTGCATAATAAACCCCAAGAATAGTTTATAGGCTGGAAACCCGTGATGTAGATCTCTTAAGGCTTATCGGTGAAAAATTTCACGAGCCTAGAAGTCACAACGAAAACTTGCTTTCTTGATTCGCAGGTGTAAACAATGCCACGTACCATAATATTGAAATCAATTGTAGGTGATTAATTCAGTTCATTAATACTTAGGGGATGTTGCGTAAAGTTTAAATGTTTTGTAAACTTAGAGAGCATGAAGGATACTAACTATGAAATTACTTTTTTTAACTTAACAGTTTTTCATAAATATGTAATGTTGATAGATTTTAGATGTATAGACGATTAACACCTGATGATTTCATTAATCTTGATTTTGTTAAGGAGGTTAAAGCTTTTATTCATTATGCATGTTCTCTTAACCTGCATATATGGATGACCCAAAAATCAAATATCCATGTAAAAAGTGTAAACATATTCGTTTCCTTCATATTGATGAAGTGAATGGCCATTTACTGAGAAAATGGTTTGTTCTAAATTATTTTGAGTAGACATGACATGGAGAGCCATTGATTTGTAGCACCTCAAGGGGTAATGAAGTAAACTCATCAGTAAATATGGATGAGTTTAAAAGGGGATTGGATTTAGAACAAATAATGTGGGTGCAACTGAAAATCCTTACAATGCAGTCGATTATACCTTTAAGGAAAATATAGAAAATCTTGAAGAAGAACCAAACCCATAGGCAAAATAAATTTTTTGATTTACTACACTTAGCTGACCAAGAAATATGGCCACGTATTTTTGATAATAGTTTTGATAAAATTCTTGGATGGTATAATGAATCATTACCTCCTGATCATACAATGGTTGATGGTTTTTACAATATAAAAAAACTTATTAGGGGTCTTAGTTTGCCTGTTGAAAAAATTAATTGTTGCAAATTAGAATGTATGTTATATTGAGGAGATGATATGGAATTGCAAGAGTACAAATTTTGTGGTTAATCTAAGTTCAAGCCTAGAAGACGTTATATAAAACATAAATTAGTACCCTAAAAGTTGATGTATTATTTTATGCTAACTACGATATTTCAAAGACTATATACTTCAGATGTTACTTCATCTCACATGAGATGGCATAATGAACACGAACACGAAGATGAAATAATGAGTTATTCATCGGATGCATTGGCACGGAAACATTTCAATAACACCCATTATGAGTTTGCAGCTGAAAGTTGAAATGTTAGGTTAGGATTGTCGACTGATGGATTCCAACTTTTTGTTCAATCTGGCCAACAATATTCATCATGGTCAATCATTATTACTCCTTTTAATTTGCCTCCATGGATGCTTATGAATGTGGTATATATGTTCTTGACAGTGATTGTGTCAGGGACTACAAATCCAAAGCATAAAATTGATGTATTCTTACAATCATTAATATCTGAATTGTAACATCCTTGAAAATATGATGTGGAAACATGATATGTCTTTGAAATAAAATTTTGTATTGAGAGCAGCTTTGATGTAAACTATTAGTGATTTTCTGACATATTTTATATTGTCTTGATAGATCATAACAAGAAATTTGGTTTGTACTTATTTTGACAATAATTCTAATACGTTTTATCTTCCAAACGGGATAAAACATTTATAAGAATGATGACATTTAATAATCCAACAGGATCTATCCGGAAAATAGTTGTGCATACAGCAACAGAAATGACATATATCCCAGTCGGGTGCTTCTTGTTAAACCATCATCTGATGAATGCCATGTACTATCCCAGTTAGGCTTCAGTGACTAATCATCATATGATCCAGCAGTTGCGAGTAACCATTTCAAACTTCCAAACCTGGCTTACCTTCAGGGAATCAACTAACCAATCGACTTCGGAGCTCTCACAAGCAATGGCTTAAAACAAACTAATAGACAAAAAGAAATAAAAAAACAGAAACTTGAGATAATGCCTGCTCACCTAATTGATTATTTGACAAAGAAAACCATTGCACATCCTATCAAACTGTAAAATTCCTATCACACTAAGCCAAATATGTTCGCAGCTTGCTGATGTTATTTGTAAGGCAAAAATTAGAAAGCAAAACAAGCTTCCATTGCAAACGATGGTGAGTTTATGACACCCTTTAGGATCTGATATTTTCGTTTCACCGGTACTGTATTAATCTTCTCGAGTACTAAATTAACTTGAGTAAAGTGGAGAAAGCAAAAGCTGCATAAATTGCAAATGACAGAAACATATGTCTGCCAATATTTGATGGAGAGCTACTTTTGGTGGGCGAAGGTGCTGGGGTGACTGGAACTTCTTCAACATTTAAAGCCACTTTCATTCCATTCCAGCAGTAGCCTCCACTGCTCAGGAAGTAATATGGCCTTGCCTCTGTGAGCTGAGTCACATCCCGGCCACCTCGGGTTATGTTGGCTATGAAGTTTTGATCATTGCAGTTTGTATAGCTTGTCTCATTGACCTCCAGAACATTGTACATATGCTTGTCAAACACAAAAACTGCTAAAATAACACAAAGTCTTTAGAAGCCAAATAAAAAATTGATCTCAACATACGTTGCAGATAGTGACTAATAGAAAAACACAACAGGAATTACAGTAACCAGAATTGTTCTATTGATGTTTATCTTTTCCAAGATCCGTGCAGTGGATTTGGAGGTAGCAGTTTGGCAGCGCTTTTGCACACTCCAGGCCAAAAAGAAGAATAAAGAGACGGTTCTAACTTTTTCATTTGCAAACTTGCATATATCATTTGAAGGCAAACCATTTACTTTCTAAGCATTAAGGGTGTGCCTGCCAAAATGTTCAAAAACGAGTTATTGCATTAATGAATCCACTACGTTACGAAATCAACCTACTCCTAGTCCATAATTCTGGATTTCATATCGTCGAACCAATCCATTAGATCCCTAAACTTCTTAGCTATCTTCGGAAGAGATCACACAAGCAAATTACCACCCTTATCCACTTCATAATTTAATTCCAAAAACCAAGTTGATGTTTGTTCAATCAAAGAAATTGTCATCACAATCCTATCCAAACTCAAATCAAACGCGGGATCATTTTTTTCTCTCTTAAAAAGAAAAAGAGACTTGCCCTTATTAGGGATCCATACACACAACTCAGATGTATAAATCCCTAGAAACGACTATACATACTGTGTGTGTGTGTACATGTATATACAGGGAGGGAGAGAGAGAGAGAGATTCACATACGCAGCCAATCACCAACATAGAAATGCTCTCCACTCGACCACTCAGTGTAGTTAAAGCCAGGTATCCATCCACGAGCTGATCCTACCTTATGCAGCGTACTCTCTGAAACATTCACCATCGCCATGATCACTACTATCACCGTCACCAAGCCCGCAACTCCTTTCCTTCTTAAACCCTCCATATCTGTTTCTGTTCTGTCTCTCACTCTCTCGATATTGTCGAGAGGCTTAGATAATTAAAACCCTGGTGGTAAACTTCTTGATTAGCTCATTTACCTTCATGGCCTGGGTTGCTTTATAGTCGAAAACATTGCCATCTTTGGCAAGCTGAGTTGGCAGATGCTGTGTATGATAGATGCCAGTTTTCGGCGTGTATTCTTGGCCGTCTCGCATTGTGACACATACTAAGATGAAACCAATCGACTCTAACTCTGAACATAACAAAACCAGAAGAGTTATAGGGGAAAAAAGAAGAAGATAAAAGGTTGTTAGCTAGGCCATGGCACTGGAGTGGAGTCCACCGAAAAGACATGAAACTGATTACTGGTATAGGAAAGTACTTAAGTTCGGACAAAAGTGGAAGTATTTGTGACAAAATGTGAATTGGGATTTCTTTGCATGCACGGGTGTGTTTTACATTTTTCGAAAGTTCGACTACAATGATAAGGAGGGTCAGAAGATGCGATTTAAAAAGGCGAAAAGACAAGAAGGTTTATGTTATGTAGCTTACATAATTTTAATATTTAATATTTAATATTGTTGAAATTTTTTATAATTTATAATTTAAAAAACTCATTCTCTTGTATATTTCTAAAAAATAAAAAGCATGCGTAACAACAATATAATTAATTAGTTAATTAATTATTGACATAATGATTCAATCTGATTTTTAAATTGAATTCGAACTAATTAAATTATAATAATTATTAATTTAAATAATGTTTAATTAGCTAAGTCAAGTATATGATACGTGTCGATAATATGTAATTAGTCCATGTATGTTTCAATATTAAAAATAATTTTAAAAAATCAAAATTATGAAGAGTTATTTTATTAATTTTAAAATTTAATTTGTTTTAAGTTACTTATATCACACAGAAGTACCATATCTTTTACGTTAAACCGCTGAGTTACGTTACCAAAAAAGAAATATAACTAAGAAGCTTTCGATTGGTCAGAATGCTTCTTCTGCGTTGAACGGTTCACCGAACGTTATGGGATTAGAAGGCAAGTGGTTACTTTCCAACAGTTTCTGAATTGCAGGATTGGTCCATTACGCGTTAGACGGCTTACATTTCCGCTGGGCCTTGCTGCAATTTTCAGTTTGCTTCCGAAAGAAAAGGACTAAAAGCTCTATCGATTGTTAAATTAATTAATTATTATGAAATTGATTTTATAAAATTTTCAATTTAGAATCAAATTTTTGTAACAAAAATTATTATATAATATATGTAACATACTGTTCAAATCATGACGTAAAATAAATTATGTATAATTACACCAATTCGAATTTAATAGTAATTTTTATCAAAACAATTCTATAAAAAATGTAATCAAATACTTTATATATATATTAATAATAAATAGTATTTTTAATATTGTTTTAACATTTGTTTTAATTTGGTCTTTTTTTAAAGATAAAATTAAGATTGGAAGTAATAAGATAGAGTAGTAGTAAAGATAAAGATTATTAGTGGAGTATTAAATATAAGAATTGTTATCTTAATATAAAATTTTATTTATTAAGATAATGTTGTTATATGTTAAGATTTAAAAAGCTTATACAATGGCATCAATTTCAGAATAAAAAGTAGTAGCAACATTATTCTTCTCTCCCCCTCTTTTCCCGACAATTTTAAATATAAATACAAATATCATTATCTTTTATCTTTATAAAATTATTCCAAAGATTCATTGTTAAGCCATGTAGTAATGTTATTACTAAGATTCATTGATAAGCCATGTAGTATTGTTATTACTATTTGAGATGATTCACAAACATAAAAAGTTATGTAAACCTTTAAACTGTAGTGGAGGAATATATTTTAGCATCCTCTATGTTTATCTAGGTGTAATAATTGAAAATAGATCTTTTGTTCCCCCTACCTATATCTCCCATTTTCCCAACAGATCTCAACCATCTAATGCAATAAATTGGATTGTTGAGATCTATTAGAAATAGAGAGAACATATCTTCAGGAACAGAAGATTTTTTCCTATAATAATTAGGTGTGATGATAGATTACATTGTATTATATGTAATACTCTCTTTTATAAGAAAGAGTTTAATCACCTATTTTTCGATTCGTTAAATTTGAATCGACCTATCTCATTTCTTTTTATTCTTTAGTGAACATGTCTTTTACTTCTTTGGATTCTCTTAAAATTAAAAAATGGAGATTTAATGCTTTAAATAATAATCAAAATAGAAATTTCAGAATATGATCAGAAGGATCAAACACTACATGCAGAATGACCAATAGCTTTATAATAGAGAAGATTGGAGCATAAGAGTGATGATGATCAATTGAAGCTTTGTCAATGCCATGCCAAGTCAAATAACATGAGAGCTTAAAGATTTAGAAATAACCAAATGATAATAAAAGGAAACGAATTCAAAAGGTGTGAATTTTCAAATAATTAATTGTTGAACAATAGTTAATAATATTACCTATAAATAATACATAATGATCAATTGAAAAGAATGATGATCTAAAAAAGTACAAATGCTAGATTTTATGTGAAAAATATCTTGAAAAATTATGTGTTTATTTATGTGTCCCTACAAATTATATATGCGTCTTAATCATATTATTAAATTAAATTAATAACTGTGTTTTTGTTGAATTGATTATTATTCTATGACTTGTTTAAATTCTAGAGTGATTATGACTTGTTTAAACAAATATGAATCTTAATTATAATCTTCAAATGGTGTTTTGTTTAAGTGTTTGTTGGCAATATATTATATGTATTAATTCCTATTATCATATTTGTGTTTAAACAATAAATTGTTGTTTATCCAATGTTAAATTCAATTGTCTATTTATCTAGTTCCATTATAGATAGAAAATATATTGCCTATCTATCGAGTTCCATTGTGGATAGAAATTATATTGTTTAGTTTTTCTTGATAGCCAACTACATATCCAAAGAAAAAACAAATACTGTAGAAAAATAGACACACAATTGTGTTGGCTTATAATTTAGAATAAGTTTTGAAAAAAATAGAAATGTTAAGATATTTATTATATCTTAACTATTTAATTTTAGCATTTTTTATTATTGAGTCTTCAAGATAATGTTTAAAAATCCAAATCAAGATATGGTGTAAATAAGTAACACTTCTTATTTGAGTTAGACTCTGGTATAAGAATCGCAGTGAAATTAGAAATTTATCTTTAATTAAAGTTCAAGTAGATTATGTCAAATTATGGATAGACAACGTGTTTCTTTTTGCCGTAGCAAGGTAGGTTTACGTGAGTGATTTTGGTCAAGTATTGATTGCAGTCGTGGGTGAATGGTGAAGCTTTGATTTAATTATTTTGGTGAATCAAGGGACACGAGATTGCTAAAGTTGGTTTGGCGTGTATGTGTGAGCCCTCATCTGGAATAGGAGTGCGTATGTAACATGTTGTCGTGGGCTAAAGGACAGTGTTAGTAAGGTGTAAATTTGGTGTTGTGCGTGCGTGACTCCTTGTGTAGGTGACTCTTGCTTTTTCTATCTTGGTTGGTTGCACGATCTTTGTGATGATTGCTGCTGTGTTAGGTGTGGGTCATGCATGAATTTAATGAGCAGAAAAAATCATTGATGACTTGCATTCTTTCTAATTGTTGACCACAATTGAGGAAAATTCAAACAACTGGTTTATTTGAAATGAGTGTGTGTTTTTGTAAGGCTGAATTACTGGAGTTGTAGTTTTAGGTGAATCACGTGATTGGGTTGATATGTCTTTGGCTGATGTCTTCCTTGGTTCTGTTGTGATTATTGAGTATTTTCAGTTGTTTTTGTTTTTGGAATATAACACACCTTAGGCTGATTATGTGAGGGCTGCAAAGTTGTTCTTTATGTGTGACCCTTGGCTCGGTATTCTTCATCTCTCTTCAACGATAATAGTAGGCTGTGTAATTATTTATGGTGTTGATTTTGTCAGCTACAATTTTGGTGATTTTGAACAATCTTTGTTGCTGTGTTTCATATGCATAACGTGGATTTTTAGACATTTATATAATCTTTCTTTAAAAGGAAAAACATACTGAAGTTTTAGTGTGTGTGTGTGTGTGTAGTTGGGTTTTTAGAGATTTTGAGTGATATTTGATAGCCGATTTTTCGATGATTCTGTCTAGATTTGCAGTTGTGATAATGTGAATTTCTAGACTGAATATGTGCTGTTTTTTTAGGGAAACATGCAAAAAATTGTTCCATTGTGTAGCTACGCTTCTTCCTATTTTGGCTGTGTTTTCTAGGGTTCGGTGTGACCATTATGGGTAGTCATTGTTGCTAGATTTTTATGTGAAAACTCTAGAAGTTTTAGTATGGTTATAGCTCCATTGTATGCAACGTTTCGGTAAAGAAATTTTTGTTTTTGTTGGTGAATTTTCTGCTGCTACGTGTGGGATGCTCCAGTGACGATATTAGAGGTTTATAACAGATTTCTTAGTAGACAACTTCCTAATCTTTCATTGACAAAGCTACATTGTCAGGGAAGTTGTTTTCTTTCTCAAGTGTTTCCATTTATGTTGAATTTTGTTTAATCATTTGATTTGTTTATTTTGTTTTGTTATCATTAAACATTGTTTGAGAAAATCTTCTGCTGAGGTTAGTACAAACTGGTTGTACTATTGAGCATGAAATTCTTTCACGGGTTGTGAGGACAAGGGATAGTGTCAAGGGTTGAGTAGTATTGGTTCAGTAAAGTCTTGTATAAAACTATTGTCGTCAGTGAAAGGATTAAGTTGGGTGAGGGCCCCTCAGATGTAGGCAAGGTGTGTCAAACTATGTTACTAAATTTTGGTGTTGATTTATATTTTAATTTTTTTGATTTTTGATTATGATAGAAACGACTGCGGTAAATCGAAGAGTTTGCGAAACTAATATACCCTCATGGTTTTTCAAGAAACTTACACAAGACGACAACTATGAATTCTTGGATAATACCATAACACCAACAACACTATAGAAATTCAAAATCCTAAAGACATTAAGAATCATTTAAATTCGACATACATTTCAACCTCTATGAAACCATCACTTTTGGATAAAACCAACAATGTTATAAGGAAACCCAAAACTCCTACCATATTTCACCTTATTACCACTTGCTATATTTCTATGGCAGAGTGGATGACAATTGCTTCCTCATAAAGTAATCATGTGCGATAGTAGTTTGAAGATGGTGGTTTGAATCCCACTCCCCGACAATAGGCCATACCATATGGAGGAATGCACATTGCAATGGCAAGGCATGATGTCACTTGAGAGATGAGTGGAAACTTGGCAATAGATGCACACCACCTATTGTCGTTGCCATTGTCCTATGCCCACAAATCACCTATGGTGTTTCTCCTACCACCACTAACGACATCTTTCTCCTTACTAGTCTACTAAAAAAGAATGGTTGCAAGCAATGGAAGAAGATATGACTTCTTTAAGCTCAAACCAAGTGTGAGACTTAGTCGACCACCTTAATAGGTGTAAAGTTATTGGGAGCAAATTGTTTCTCAAAATATAATGAAACACTGATGACAATATCGAAAGATATAAGGCACGCCTCGTGAAAGAAAAGGATATACACAACAGGAAGGAATTGACTATAATAAGACATTTTCACCTGTTATAATGTTTACTTCAGTTTGTCTAATTTTAACTGTAACAGCCAGTTTGGATCTTGAATTACATCAAATAGATTTAAAGATTGCATTTCTAAATGGATGATTAAAAGAACAAATATATATTAAACAACTTGTAGATTTCATTAAGACATGCCAAGAATATAAACTGTGTTGGTCATTGAAATAGATTTATGGTCTAAAGTAATTTAAAAGTTAAAGGTACATACGTTTTCATATATTAATCATTTTATTTGATTTTTATGTGATTGATGATGACCAATGTATATATATTAGGAGATCCAAAGATAAATTTGACTTTTATCTTTAAAATCCTAAATATATACATATATTCTTGGATTTAGGATTTTAAGAAATTGTTCAAAAAGATTGTTGTCACTTTCTCAAGAGGCTTATATTTAAAAGATTTTCAAATGATTTCTTGTGCATGATTGCAAACCAATAGATAATCATATTACTAAAAACGAAGGTCTTAATAAGACGTTTTGTGCATATATGCCACAAAAAGGGAATAGATGAAGAAAATTTCTTGTTTTAATGCAATTGGAGGTTTTACGTATGTCATAATGTTCACAAATCTAGATATTTGTTATGCTATTAGAATGATGAGCATATATTAGTCAAATCCATAATCAGCACATCGGAAAGCAGTAAAGAGAATATTGATGTATTTAAAAAGTGCTATTGATTATGCATTATGTTATCAAAACAATGATATATGTATACAAAGATATATAGATGTAGATGGGGGAGGAGGTTTAGGTGAGGAAAAAACCTACCTCTGGATATGTTTTTACTTAACAATGATGCTATATCGTAGAAAAGTAACAATCACGTGTTATTTTATTCCACAATAGAAGCTAAATTTATATCTTTTTTTAGTAGTAGTACAAGAAGTTATGTGGCTTAGACAATTCTTAGTCAATTTAGGGGATACTAAAAGCAAAATCGATCCAATAACAATCAACTGTGGCAGTGAAGCAACAATTGCTTATAATAAAAACCCCGAATTGTATTGTAAAATCAAGCATATAGACATCAAATACAATTTTGTGAAAGATATAGTTACATAAGAAGAAGTGAACATGAAGTATATATTTATAAAAGACATGGTGGTAGATTTATTGACAAAACCAATTTCTTCATATATATATATATACTATTAAGTCAAGAGGACGTCACTACTATTAATTTTGATGACAATCAAATAATAATAATCTTAAAAATGTATGAACTGTTTTAATAAGTTTGTTAAGTGTGCAGATAAATGCGAGTAACACTTAGGCAACATACGAAGAAGTTCAACGTAAGACGAAGTTCAACATAAGATAAAGTTGAAGCATAAGACGAAGTGCAACATAAGACAAAGCGCAGCGTAAGACGAAGTTCAACATAAGACGAAGTTGAAGCATAAGATGAAGTTGAAGCATAAGACGAAGTGCAACATAAGACGAAGTGCAGCATGAGGCAAAGTCGCAATATAAGACGAAGCGAAGCGTGAGACAAAGTCGCAAAATAAGACGAAGCGCAACGTAAGACGAAGTCACAACATAAGATGAAGTGAAGTACGAGACGAATTGCAACATGAGATGAAGTGAAGCATAAGACGAAGTGCAACATGAGACAAAGCACAACATAAGACGAAGTGGAATAACAGATGAAATATAGTAACAAAAGAAAAGTTACTCTAGACGATACAAAAGGAAGATATGCTAGAATGATAGTCAGTTAATTAGTTTGAGTTAGTTACAGGACTCAACTAATAACTGTTTCTAGAAGATTCAAGAAGTGGTTATCAAAAAGACAGTTGGAGATTTAGGTTATAAATATTAGTTCGAGCCGAAAACTACATATATACACATATGAATACATACAGAGAAATATATAGAGAATTACTCATGAACGTTTTGATATTAACAAAATTCCATATTCAGAGTGTAAAAGAAGTGAGCAAACACATCTGTAATGTGAAAGCTCAAAAATACTTTTCTTAAAGAGAAGGGAAGGCTAGAGCTTGGAGAGGCTAACATAGCTGATAAAGAATACTTGTGTGAGAGACCTAAAGAGGCTCTACGTGTGAAAGAATACTTGTAAAGTTGAAAGAGTATAGTGAAATCTCAGAAATACTCTGGGGACTGGACGTAGCCTAAGGTTTGGGGTGAAGTAGTATAAAATCGCAGTGTCTGTTCTCTAACCCTTATCTTTTAATTTCTTGTGTTAGATGAATAGATAATATTACTTGCGATTGCATTGCTTATCAAATTTGACAAAGTATTTTTGTAATCGTTTGAATTTTTAAAGAAATCTCAAATGATTAATATCCTCAAGAAGATTACACAATTCAACCTCCTTCTTGTGTAGTTTATATATTATATCAGATTTCTATATTAACAAGTGATTTACTTCAATTGGTATCAGAGCAAGGTTTACAAGAAACACTGTCGTAAAGTGAAGACAAAGATCCATGGCTGAATCACATGTTTGTATAGCTGAAGATGCCTCAGTCACAAGACCTCTTACATTTAAAGGTGAGGATTATCATTATTGGAAGGACAGTATGCGGCTCTTCATAGAATCCACACATATTGATCTTTGGGATATCATCGAGAATGGTCCCTATACATCAATAGATGATGAAGGCAATATCATCTCTCGCGACAGATGGTCAGTTGATCAAAAAGCTTGATTTCAGTTGAATTTAAATGCCAAGTTCTTTCTAAGTTGTGCCCTAAGCAGAAGTGAATATGGTAAGGTTCATGGATGCGTATCTGCAAAGGAGATGTGGGACACACTAGTCATTGTACACGAAGGTACAAATCAAGTGAAAAAGTCCAAGATTTGGATTCTTGTTCATCAGTATGAGTTGTTCAAAATGAAAGATGAGGAGTCCATTGATCAGATGTTTGGATGATTTCACGGACTTAAAGCTCTTGGGAGAATCTACAATAATCAAGATCATATCAGAAAGATTCTCAGAAGACTACCTAAAAGATGTAGATCCAAGGTTACAACAATATAAGAAGCCAAGGACTTAAACAAGCTGAAGCTAGATGAATTGCTTGGATCACTGAAGATCCATGAAATAGACCTTGATGCCGAAGATAAACCTAGAAGAGATAAGTTTATCGCATTAAAGGCTGGTCAGAAGAATCAAAAGAACCAAAAAAATAGAAGCACATCCTCAAAAGCATTAAAGATTGAAGAAATCAAGGATAATGATACCAGTGAGTCTGATCAAGATTCAAGTGAAGATGATGA
>JAOSBK010000008.1:12701447-12712960 GCA_027568895.1 Erythroxylum shatona
AGGGAGAGTCGGCAGAGGTGAGTGAGAGAGTCGGGGGGTTAGATTTTTTTGGGGTTAATGTTTGATTTTTTGCAAAAATGGTCCTTGAAAAAGTTCATTTTTTCCGGAATGGTCCGGTATTTTCCGGAATTTTTGGTTCCGGCCGGTACCGATCGGAATTTTCCACCGGAATTTTTTAAGGAGTACCGGTACCGGTTTTCAGCCGGTACGGTACGATATTCCAAACACCTGCTCAAATTTATAACATTCAATACAAATATTTGACTATAATATAATCATTGACCAATAGTATTAGTCCAAAGCCTGTTGTGTGTTACATAGTATTCGTACATGGAACAGTATCTTTCTTGCTTAACACGAGCGCCATTTGGCTAACCTCGTCAGATTTCTCATGCTGAAATGCCAATGATCACGTATGCTTTTGCCGGTTGTTCATGATGACTAAAATCCTGACATCATTATAGCAAACACACAATCTGTAATTCCCGCAATCAAATTCGCATGGTTATCTTTCTTCTTTTTTTGGCCAATTTCATCATGGGAAGCTTATGGAATATGGCCCCCAAAACATTTCATATGGTAGAAGCCAAAATCTTGGAATCCTTTATAAGGTCGAGCTGGAAACTCCGGCACAGCCTATTCCAACACACCAACTACAAGCTGTGCGCTAAATGTCTTGAGATGCCAGTTGGGAAACTTAAGGCCTTCAAGTGGGAAATGTGTTAGTATGTTTTAAGTTATAGGGCGGAACTTCAAACTCTAAACCAACATCTAAAATGGGAAAACATTGTCTCACCCAAAATATTAATTCTTTAACAGATTAGAATGATCTTTTTCATTCATGGTCATAAGACGTTAAGAACATATATGGACCTGGTTGTTGGTTTTCCTTGAAGGAGACTGCACAAGCTTTGCACTATAATTTTGCATCTCTGAAACCTTAGAGATATATCCAGAGTTTCAAATCACAAGCTTTAAACAAGTACCCAAAAAACAGACAGGTTCCACATAACTATAAACATATATCGCCAAGTTCAATCCAGCCTTCTCAATAAGTATGCAACTTGTACTTCTTTTGTCAATGGCATGATCCACTCACCATACAAGTCCTCAACCAAGCTTGGTCGGATTTTGTATGCAGGGGCAACCCCGTCTCCCTCAACGGGTAGCGTCACCTCCATGCCAAAAGTTTTAGTTTTGATTTCGACCCTCTCCTTGATTGCATCTTCGACTTCTGGATATGTCAGCAAATCCATCAAGCTATCACTGTCCTGCAAAACTCAGAGCCTACCAGGGTGAGCACATACCACCAATACCCCGCTTTATGAAGAGAAAAATAAAGTTAAGGAATTTATCATGGGCATGCCTGTGCTCTAATTGCAGCTTCGTAGGCATCTGGACAGGCTCGAAATTTAGCCTCAGCCACAAATTTACCATAGTGGATTCTTTTTGAGAGAGCCTGCAATTAAGAGAATATATGTCATAACAACTTCTATTTTATATCAATGCAAATTTTCAGCTCCTTTAGGAACGCGAAGAAAAATTATTCACAGAAAAAAGATAGCACTTCCTTACGATGCTTCATCAATTGCAAAATAGGATCTTAAGAGAAGAAATTCCAATTTAATAACTAAATCGTCAGGAAAAGATAACCAATCATGGGGATCCTGAAGATTTCTTCATTGCCATAGAGCTAACGTTTCTGTGGAAATTTTCAAGAACAATGCAAGTTGAATAGGATCGATCCATAAGGCAATCCATTTTGCAGCTTCAAAAATAACATAAGTGGCTATAGTAGAAATGAAGGCATTACAAATAGAACTTGGGAACTATAATATGAACTCATGCAAGTGCATGCATCCATATATGAATCCACCAACATCTGTCGAAGAACCAGATAATACATGTTTCAGTATATCATTGGCATTAGGTCACCACGATGAGAAATCGCAAGTTGCAATTACAAACTTAACCCTGTTTCAAGTAATAAGCAAAATCTGAACTAAAATGAGTTCTTCGGATACAATCTTGTTCTCATGGAATTCTAACCATTCATGATTCCCCAAGGACACAAGGACATATAGCACAGTTTTTGTTATCTCAGACTCAAAGGGAAGTAACAACACGATTTAAAAATAATTTGCAACTGCCCATCATTTCGATACCAAATTGGTTTTAAACCATCAGCAAGTGGATACATTCAGTTAAAAGCATACCTGAAGGCAGATTGTGTCACAGACAGCAGCAGATCCACAATTTCCATCATTTCCTTCCTTGACCAACCTAGGTATAAGTTCTCTGAAGTACATGTCCCAGACTTTCTTATTTATGTTAATGGAATCAGCAATCGGATGCAGTACCTATTTGGTAAGAAAACAATTATGAAGAAAGAAGAAGGACAAACAAGCCCAAAAGAGTTGTGACCAGGATATCCCATATAGAAAGAGAGAGAGCATAATATATACCATATGCTGGGATGCACTTGTCATATTTGAGATCTTACCTTTGGATACTGCAACGGTGGCAAAAGTGGCTCAGGTAAATCCTCAGGGAAGAAAGGATGCTCATCAGGGCTCTTATATCTACCAGCCTGATGTAAAGAGTAATTGTGAAAACATGCATAATATAGGTCTTGTTTGCAATTTGAGAAGCTCAAGTGCAGCATACCTGAGCATGAAGCTTTTCAGATTCCTTGAGTATAAATTCCACCAAAGATCCATGGAAGCCATCCATGGTGAAAGCATCAGGGTCATATGTATCAGCATTATAACAATATTGGGATCTTTCAAGAAGGCTATATATAATACTGTCCTCTTGTCGAATCAAGGAACGCCTTATATTTTCTAGTTTCAAGTTCTCAATTTCGTCCACCGTTTTCTTCTCTTCCAATCTACATATGGTAGGCATATATAAAAAGATTAATGACATTGATAAGTTGGCTGAATATGCTCAGAACCTTCCAATTAAATGATTGTATGCAGAAACAATTTGAGACTCATAAAAGCATTCACAGAAAGAAGCAATGGTTGGAATTGAATAAAAACAAAGATGAAATTATCACTAAAAATTTGCAATGTATGAAAATGTATGAATTCATAATGAAGGTCCATCATGTGCAGGAATTCTCTAGAAGTTCCAAGTTTCCTTGAAGCATGAAGATTATATAACCAATTAGTTCCATGTCTACCCTTGATTTTAACCAGTCGGAATAAATCCACCAGTATCATATTTTCCACAGAGAAGATGATTACCTTAGTTCATGCAAATAAGCATGATAAAGTAGGCTTAATTACCATAACCTTGATATATCAGCATAATAAAGTTAAGATTCAAGTGCCTATCTAACAGGTTTCACATGTTTTGACACACTTTCTTTTAATAATATGCAACCCAATGTCATGTAACTTCTCTTTGATGGAAACACTATTCTCATAACCTGTCAGCAAAATAATCGAGAAATATCACACACACATGACAGAGAGAAGATAACACAAGAATTTTATGTGGTTTGGCCAGTGAGTCCACCAAAATAATCATGTTCATTCCATGCTTGGCAAAGAGATAAAAGCCCTCTATATCTAGGAATTTTTTTCTCTTTTAAAACATCAAGAAGGAAAAACTCAAAACACAGATATGCCCTCCTCCAGCAAAGAAAACCTTTAGAATGCCTTTCATCGTGAAACCCCCTTCTTTACTGGGAGCTTCAGTGGTAGAATAATCTCTACAAACAATATGAGGCACAACTCAAAACCTAGCTCCCTCACGACCAAAAAAAAAATAAAGAAAGAGAGAAAAGGAAAGCGATCACCAATCACAAAATAAGAACTAATATATAAATTTTGAGCCATAGATAATCTCAAACATCAGAGGCAATTCAAGTTTATATTGTTGCATTAAGAAAGAATCATTAGTTCATTAATTGCGGATATCAACAACTAAAATCTCAATTAGTATTTTGTTTCAAAAATTCTTTAGCATAGAACGTAGGAACCTATAGAATTTGTTAATAAAGAAGCATACTATCTATAAGCCAAATTCAACAGCAATAACCTAATCAACGGAGTAAGTTTTACAGACTCTCCAATATGCAGCCTCAACAACTCAAAAAGGATCAGAAATCAAGATATTACCTTCTCAAAAGACAAAAAGAACATGCAAGCAAACAACAAACAGACTAGCACTGAGAAATAAGTTTCGCTGACCAAATGCCCATCAAGAGTTACAAGCAGAAGTCTTTCGATCAAATTTGGACGAAAGAGTTACTTTATATACCTAGCGGGAAAAGAAGAAGATGCCTGCAGTGAAAGCATGCGCCCTTTTCCAAAACTTGAGAGAAAAGGCGCTAATGTCAACGGGTTTTTCCTGATGGGGTGAGGAAAATAGCAATTGTTCAAGGTAATTGCAGGAAGGGAAGCTCTCAACAGATTTGCCTCCACTGTAAGGTGGAAGAGAGAATTCAAGCCAAGAAAAGAGATTACTTCGAAGAAAGATATGTTCACGATTAGCATGCACTAGCCAAAACCAGTCAAAGACGAAAACAAGAGCACATGAGAAAAACAGAGACGTGGCGCTTATTGGTTTCGGTGGTTATTAAAGAGAGGGTAGGTGTCAGGAAGGTAAAAAGAGTAACAAAGGGCACGTAAGTGAGAATTGAAGCCAAAAGTTCACAACTTTTGAGATGCAAGATTTTCGTTTATGTTAGAAACTCCTACGGCATTCAATTGTCATCAAACAGGGTGGAGGGAATATATGCATCTACATGTACTCATGGTTTCCATTAAAAGGTTGAATTCAAAGGTGTTGTTTTTCTCCTTGCCTATACTGAACTTTGAAGTGGAAGGGATTCTTATCTCTGCCTTTTGGAACTGATTCATTACAAACTAGGACAAATTCAAACTATTCACTTGGCTGCATTCAAACTCTAGGAATTGGAAGTATAAAGAAAGTGATGAAGATCCATTATTTACACGACTTCCCTGGAAGCACTAAGTTTCCTTGAAGTCTGAAGCTCATTTTGCTTGATAGTTCTGTGCTTACCTGTCCTTTTAACCAGTGACTATTATGCATTGCACAAGAAAGATGATTATGACAACTCACGCATAGAAGCATGATAAAGTATAATTGAAGCACCAATCTGATAGGTTTCAGGTACCAGAGCACTCGATTTACACTTTCTAGTAACATGAAATCCAATTTCATGGGACTTCTCCTTGGTGCAAATAGTCTTCTCATATTAATTGGACATATAAGGAAACGAAACAGCAATGTATCCACATTATCACTCCTTACCCCTCCCCTTCTTCCAAAGGGAAAAAGAGAAAAAAGGAAAGTTAACACCAATCATAATATAAGAAAAAACAAATAAATTCGATTTACGAATAATATCAATTTATATCAGACAGCATTTCACATTCATGCTGCCGATATCTAATAGTTAATCTCAGTTGATATTGTGTTCGAGGACTTCTGATTATAACTATAAATTTAGTAATTCGCGTACACAAAGATGCATACCATATAAGACAAATTCAAGAGTAAGGACCTAAATAAGAAAAGTAATTCACAACCTCAAATGTTGAAAAACAAAATGATCACCTTACGGAAACAACACAAGCAAACAAATGATCAGAGAAGAAATCAGAAATGAGTTCATCCTAGCAAAGAACAAAAGTAAAACAGGATGCCTGACAAGCGTAGGAGCAATTACTGATTCAATCACATTTGAGACTTTCGCAGCTACTATCACTCTAAGAACGCGTATTCATTCCAATCAAGAATTACGAGCCGAAGTTGTGTAACTAGCAAATATTGACAAAAAGCTTGCTATTTCCGTACCCAGAGGATAAAGAAAACGCCTGTACAGAAAGAATGCGCCTTTTCTCGGAGCTTGAAAGGGAAGGTGGCAATGTTAATGAATTCTTCCTGGCTAGGTGAGCAAAATAACAAGTACTCGTTGAAGATGCAACAGAACCTGTAATTGCAGGAAAGGAAGCTCTCAACAGCTTTGACTCCATTATAACAAGTCAGGGAGAGCTCAAGCCAAAGAATGAACACAACTCTGAAAGAGACAAGGCTTGACGATTAATACCCACTTCCCAACATCAGCCAAAGACCAAAGAGCACACGAAAGAGAGAATTTTGGAGCTTGGTGGGTCCGGTATCTGCGGTTGTTGAACAAAGAGGTAGGTGGTGCCAAGCATGGGGTAGGCACGAAAGTACCAAACAGTAGTGAGCGTCACATTGAAGCCAAGTTGGCATCTTTCCAAGAGCAAAGTGGAAAATTTTCGCTTTGGATCCGAATCGGATCGAAGTGTTTGACTTTCTTGATGGCATAGATTCTCTGTAGTTATAATAGAAGTTGGAGTTTTCTTTTTCGTCTTTTTCTTTTTGTATTCACAACTTTACTTGCGACGCATTCCTCACACAAGTTGGTGCATCTTCGGTATTCAGGAGGAACCAAACGTCTCTTTGCCGTGAAGAAGATTATTTTCTTAGAAACTTTCACAATTCAAACTCTACTCATCGAAAGTGGGGACCTACATTTCAGAGTACCCATTGATGTTTTATTTATATAGTTTTAGGATGTGATAGGAAAGGTTTAACAGTGGCGACACTATAGAGTATAGATGATTTGTATTCAATTTATGATTGGCTTTCAGCAATGTATGCTAATAGTAATCGTGTAACGCTTTAATCTATTCGATATCGGTAAAATTTATAGAATTTAGTTTAAATGAATTATTTTAATAATTCTGGTAATGGGGACTCTTCGAGGAGCAATGTAGACCACCAACAAGAAGCAGCATCCTCTCCGGATGATGGCATTGCGAGTGAGCCCCAGCCTTATCACACAGCACACTCCAACCACGATCCCCAATTGGGAAGTGGTTTTTGAACTAGTGTTGAAACGGCGAAAAAACATAAAGAAGAAAGCTCCCATTGGAGACTCTCATACATGAAGATTATTGCTTGGAATGTTCGAGGGACCCCTCATAAAAAACTTTTTTTTTTGTTATCCACGAGGTATCCTAGGAGGGTTCTAACTATGGAAAGACATCTTTAAGCCATCTACACCCAGACTAATCCCTGCTCGAGCCGGGTAGGTCCCTTGCAGGAGGCAAAGCTCTGGCCTCAAATTTTAAACGGCTGCATACATGAGGACGGTTTGAACCCGTGACTTCACTTAAGCTAGGAGAGGCCCTTACCAACTTACCTGCCCCCTGGGGTTCATAAAAAACTTTTGTTACGCAATCTAGTGGACCAGAATAAAGCTTCCATTGCGGGTTTCTTGGAGGGAGGTATTAAACTCCACAGTTGTAACCTTTTGCATTTTTGGCCTCGCCATTGGAATCTGATATCCAACTACACCTATCACCCAAATGGCAGAATTTTGATTGTTTACAATGCCCTGGAAGTCACTGCTAATGCCATCTTTATCTCTGACTAATTGATTCACAATGAAGTGGTTCTAAAGGATACAGGTAAGACTCTATACGTCTCTTTCATCTACGCGCACAACAGTGCTTACCAAAGATCAGCACTGTGGTCTCAGCTGAAAGCTCTATCAGCCACTATTTATCAACCTCGGTGTTTAATGGGTGACTTTAATTCCATCCTAAATCCTAAGGAAGCACGAGGGATAAGGTCTGTGGGCACTCCTTGTACTAATCTGAGACAATGCATCTTTTTACACCTAGTGCAACAAGCAAGATGGAGCAGATTTTATTCAGAAAAAAAAAACTTGATCGCAGCATGGCAAATCTCTACTGGTTCATGGCCTTTCCAAATAGCTACATAACATTCATTTCTCCCAACCTTTTAGACCATTCAGCCTTACTCACTCACCTGAACACCGAGAGAACATACCCACCTTCCAGATTTAATAGTTTTCTTGCTGACCTTGCTGAATTTGAGCCCTGCATCCTCAAAGCTCTCAATGTTCCTATTCCAGGCTACAAACAATTCATATTTGCCAAGAGACTCACACTCATTAAACATGCTATGAAACAACTCTTTCAGTCGAATGTGGGCAATACACACCATTTTCTAAACACAACCACTTATGCTCTTGACAAGGTTCAGGAAGACCATCAACCATCAAGGTTCAGGAGATTCATTCTTAACACCCTTCAAGCCTTCCTCCAATCTTTATTCAGTGGATTTTTGAATGTATTACCATGCCTGCGTTCAAAATCTTGGTGAATGGACAACCTAGCCATCGTTTTTAAAGCTCCAAAGGGATCCGACAAAGGGACCCTATTTTCCCTTACCAATTCACCCTCATTATGGAGGTATTCAACCGAACTCTTCAAGCTGTTAGAGAAGAAGATTAGAAAGAAGAGGGAGAAATGCATATGAATAAATCACGTGCCTCTGCCAAGATACAAACAAAGCATAAGGCATTAGGGTAGACACAACATCCACAAATAACTAGCTGGACCAGTACAATTTGTTATAACAGACTATATCTCTACCCTTCATTTTAGATCAACTCAACATGTACATAAATACAAGTCTAAGCAATAATACAAAATGAGCTGAAAAAGTATTCCGTAAAATAGCTTCGCTTACATGGCATCAGAGTTCCATTAACAAATGTCAAAATGGAAGAAAATTCTGGGACATCTGCCACCACCCAAAATGTTACATCATACTCTCTTGATTTTTTGGCTATAGCAAAAATCCTAAATTTCAATATGTCCATCAAACTTTATAGGCAAAACTTTGTCAACTGGAGAGCCCAAATCCTTGCAACCATAAGAGGCCTTGAGCTCAAAAACTTCATCAAATCAGCACCTCCTCCTCAGTTCATCACAACAGAAACAAATCAGGTAACTGAAAATGTAGAGTACAAACCATGGAGAAGGACAGACCAACTGCTACTATGCTGGCTATTTTCAACCATTGGAAAAGAGGTAATAGGACAGGTAAATCACTCAAGTTCATCCTATCAAGTCTGGCAGATTCTGGAAAATCTTTATGTTCAAACATTTATGGTTAGAGTTCTTCAACTAAAGCATCAACCCTCAACTCTTAAAAAGGGCTCACAAACTATATCAGAATACATGCAGAAAGTCAAAACTATTGGAGATTCACTTCAAGTAGTAGGACATGGAATCAGTGAGTATGAATTAATATTCAGTGCCTTAAACGGCCTTGGTCATGAATATGACCCTGTTGTGGTTTATTTAACACATTCCATGAAATCTTCAACATTACAAGAAGTGCAGTATTCTCTTATGATGCATGAAAGAAGAATAGAGCAGCTAAATACAGTCAATCAACTAGAAATCTCATCACCTACTGCCACCTATGCAACCACCAACTATCGAGGAAGAAGTGGATTTAGAGGAAGAGGAAATCAAGGCAAAGGAGACAGATAGAATGGAAACAGAGTTTTCTACCAACTATGTCACAAACCAGGATAAAAAGCACTAAAATATCACAAAAGGTTCGATGTTTCGTGGCAAGGTAATACCACTCAATCATGGAAACAGAATATAGTCACACAGAACAATGCTCAAAACTATCCTCAGACCAACCTGGCTCAAAATCAACTCGGAAATCCTTCATCTGAAGCAGCCAACAACAATACATGGTTCATAGACAGTGGTACTACAAATCATGTCACAGCAGATCTCAACAACTTGTCAATAAGTTCAGAATATGATGGAAAGGATCAACTTACTGTTAGAAATGGTAACTCTCTTCCTATTGCTAAAATTGGCTCATCTTACATACACTTTCTAGACAATAAACACACACCCCTTACACTAAGACAAATTCTGCATATTCCTAACATAACCAAAAATTTTCTCAGCATTTCTAAACTCACTAAAGACAACAATATTTCTGTTGAGTTTACTAACGAAAATTGTTTGTTTAAGGACAAAGCAACAGGGAAGATTCTGCTCAAGGGAGTGCTTCGGGATGGCCTCTATGGCCTCAAAACCACTAAACAATCCGACAACATCAGACCAATCAAGCCCAGTCCTTCTCATCAAGTTTCATTTCAAAACACTCACTGTGAGGCTAATATAGCACATAAAAATGTAAATGTCTGGCATGCCAAGCTAGGACATCATTCTAAACATGTCTTGAAATAAATCCTAAATTCAATGAAGTTCAACTTTAGTCTAAAAAATCTATCGCATTGTGATGCTTGTAAGGAAGGAAAACTACATCAGTTACCATTTCAACCTCATGAAATTACTGCTCAAAATCCTTTGGAAATCATTTATTCAAATATTTGGGGACCCTCTCCACATTTATCTACCGAGACACAGATACTCTCTTATTTTTGTTGATGCCTATACTAGATTCACTTAGTTTTATCCCCTAAAACTAAAATTTGATACCCTATCTGTTTTCATCAAATTCAAAATTAATGTTGAACTTCAATTGAACAGAAAGATCAAAGCTCTACACACTAACATGGGAGGTGAATATAAAGCTCTGTTACCCTGCATCACAAAACATGGAATACAACCAAGATTCAGTTGTCCTTATACTCATCAACAGAATGGGGTCTCCGAAAGGAAACATAGACATATTACAGAAATGGGACTCACCCTCTTATCTCATACTCATATGCCAGTCACCTATTGGTTAGAAGCTTTTCATACAGCTGCATACCTTATCAACAATCTACCATCTCCTATACTGAACAACCTCTCACCTTTTGAAAAATTCCACAATAAACCACTGAACTATCTTAACCTCAAAACCTTTGGTTGTAGTTATTTTCCTTATCTCAAATATTACTCTCATCACAAATTAGGATTTCACACCACTAAATGCGTTTTTCTTGGATATAGTTCAATGCATCAAGGCTACAAATGTTTGACTAATGAAGGTAAAATCATCATATCTCGTCATGTTGAATTCAATGAAACAGAATTTCCTTTTCCTCAACTTTTTCCTTCTCATTCAAACCATCCTATAACCTCATCAAGTTCGCCTACCTTTACTCTAACCTCAACTCTAATCAATACCTCTTCATCAGGGACCATTTCGGATGACTCTCCTACAACAGAATGCTCTCACTTAGCTGAATCCCTCGACAAACAGGCAAGCTCTCAAAATCCCTACTCCTCATCACATTTCTCATCTTCACAAAATACCTTACCTACCATCCCTCTATCAACCACACCACACACTAAACCAAACTCTTCAGTTCCTCACATGCAAAATGCTCATCCTATGCAAACCCGATCCAAAAGTGGAATTTTCAAATCAAAACTTTATCTCTTTGCCCTAACTTTAAGCCCACAGACTGAACCTGGAATAGTTCCTGAAGCTCTAAATAACCCTACATGGTTACAAGCTATGCAAGATGAATTTCATGCCCTCCAACAGAACCAAACTTGGACACTTGTTCCCTATGAACCTACCATGAATATTCTTGGCACAAAATGGATATTTCGGACCAAATACACACTACAACAAAAATGACATACAGTAACACTAGACAGTAACACTTTTGACAAGATGTTATAAAATACCTATCTACG
>JAOSBK010000008.1:12713060-12730736 GCA_027568895.1 Erythroxylum shatona
ATATAACAGTGTAAAAATGTTACAAATAGTTAATTAATAACATTTATAAAATATAATATAAAATTATTTGTAGCTATTAATAAATGTCATGTTAAACTCGACAATAACATGTCAAAATTGTTACTAAAGCATTATATCTTTAGTAACATGGGCTGTCATAGCATACTCATTAGTGTTACCATTCATATTTAATAACATTTATCATTTGTTACCGTATGTCATTTTTGTTGTAGTGACAATACTGATGGGACTATATCTAAATACAAAGCCCGATTTGTTGCCAAAGGTTTACTCAAACCCCTAGCATTGACTTTTCAGAAACTTTTAGCCCTGTTGTGAAAGCCTCAACCATAAGAGTAATGTTATCACTTGCTGTCTCCCATCACTGGGAGATTCAGTAAGTTGATATCAACAATGCTTTTCTACATGGAGAGCTACATGAAATTGTCTACATCAACTAGCCACAAGGATTTGAAAGCAAATCACAACCTCATCATGTCTGCAAGCTAAAAAAAGCTCTCTATGGACTGAAACAAGCTCTTAGGGCTTGGTTTCACAAACTAAAGTGTGCACTGTCTCAATGAGGGTTTCACAATTCAAGGTCAGACACTTCCCTATTTTACTTTACCAAAAATGGAACTATTACCATGCTACTGAAAAGACTCAGAAGTATAAATCATTTCCTTAGATTTGAAGCATACAGAAACAGAAATGGTCTATATCTTTAACAAAAACAATACATTGAAGATCTACTCACCCGAACAAACATGTCCTTGTGCAAGCCTTCATCAACACCCATCACTCCAGCAACCAAATTGTCTCTACAGAATGGCACACCATTTGAACTCCCAAAGCTTTACCGAAGTACAATAGGAGGTCTTCAATATCTGTGCAACATAAGATCAGACATTAGCTATGCAGTCAACAAATTGAGCCAATTTTTACAAAATCCCTTAAACACACATTAGACAGCATGTAAAAGAGTTTTGTGTTACTTGAAAGGAACCTCAAACCTGGCACTGCCCTTCAAACCTTCATCGTTGCCTCTTTCTCTCCATGCGTACTGTGATTTTGACTGGGCCAGCTCCCTCGATGATCGCAAATCCACAACCGAAGGATGTGTGTTTTTAGGGGAAAACTTAATCCTCTGGATCTCTAAGAAACAGATGACAGTAGCTCGATCTAGCACAGAGGCTAAATATCGAGCCCTATATCAGGTGTCGACAGAAGTTTTCTACCTCACATCTCTACTATCTAAACTCGGTTTCACTCTTCCTCACAAGCCCATTCTATGGAGCAACAATAATGGAGCCAAATATCTTGCTCAAAATCCTCTCTTTCACTCGAGAACGAAACACATTGAGATCGATGTCCACTTCATTAGAGACAAAGTGGAGAAAGGAGAAATAGAAATTAAATATGTGAACATCGACGATCAACTTACTGACATTCACACAAAACCCCTAAACTCCACACGATTTCAATTGTTGACAAGCAAACTGAACCTAGTTCAAAGCCCTAGGTTCAGTTCTAGTGGGGGTGTTAGAGAAGAAGATTCGAGAGAAGAGGGAGAAATGCATATGAATAAATCACATGCCTCTGCCAAGATACAGACAAAGCATAAGGCATTAAGGGCAGACACGACATCCACAAATAACCAGCTGGACCAGTACAATTTGTTATAACAGACTAAATCTCTACCCTTCATTTTGTTTTAAACTCACTAACAATGTATGGCTTAAATCAACTCAACATGTATATAAATACAAGTCTAAGCAATAATTCAAAATGAGCTGAAAAAGTATTCCGTAAAACACTTCTCTTACACAAGCTGTTGTGGCGCGTACATGAGCCTTCAAATTCCACACAAAGCGAAAAAGGTTGAGGATTACTAATCTTTGCTTTGCGGATGACCTCTTACTCTTATCTAAAGCTGACCCACTTTCGATCTCCACATTAATGAAAGCGTTGAAGGTGTTCAGCAAGTTATCTAGAAGCATACCAATCGCGGAGCCGTCACTAATCACTCTTGTAGACAATTCCTGCAAAGGAACCTCTCCACCACTCCATGGTATGAGGTAGTCTGGTTTAAAAGACACCACCATTGGACAATCTTTTTACTTTGGACAGCTATGAAAAAACGATTGCCAATGGTGGATACGCTCAAATGTTTTCTTTACATGCCAAACTGATGAGTCAACTTTTAGAAAGCAAAAGAAAGCCACGATCACTTATTCTTCAAATGTGATTTTGTTCACTCTAACTGGTTGTCTCTTCTACATTGATGTTTCATCGATCATTCCCCTAATGACTGGAGCTCGATTAAGTTGTGAAGCTGTTAGTTTGCTAGTGCATCTGATCATGATATTAGCTGTTGCTTTTGTTTAACTTTCTCCTTCCTTGTCAAGGCCATTTGGGATCAAATAAACTCTCATATATTTCAGAATTGGCGATCCACTAAAGAGCTGTTCCAACAGAACCTGAATCAACAACTTCGCACCTACATCAGCTTACAAAACACATATTACATAACCATGACTATTGGGCATGAATGTGACATATTTAGCTAACTTATTTTCTATGAAGGTTGTTTTCTTTTTTGTGTTATTCTGGTTCCTAACAACGTATATTAATTAGCTTCACAATCATGTATACTCTCTATAGCCTGTAAACTTTGGTTTGCCTTTAATGGCTAAATTCTTTACATTTTCTCAAAAAAAATATTTTAATAATTCAATTAAAATGCAATGTTTCTAAAACACGTTAGATGGACTTAGTAATATAATCATGAAAGAGCCAAGTTTTGTTGAGAAGTAGTTCAATTTGAAAAAGTCATTCGAAAAATTATCTTTTTTATTTTAGCCTAGTCTTTAAATTTATTTTGACTTTTGTTTAAGTGATGTTGACTACTCTTTTTATGCACGAAATTTCTCTTGTAAATGAGTTTTGCATTTACATTAAAGTTTTTAAGTCAAAACGATTCCTACTTCAATTTTTAAATTATAATTTACTTCATTAATATATTGCATACTTAGAAATATCTTATTCCTGTTAGATTAACAATAACAACGTCTTAGTAGAAATCTTGCTGAGATGAGATATTTGAAAAGGTCCAATAGCATACAATCTTACCTTTAACTAATGGAGAGATTGTTTTTGATAAACTCACAAAAAGAAATAAAAAATTTTTCAAAAACAAAGAGAAAAAACAATAAGTAAATACATAAACGAATAGATGCATAAATAAATAAATAAAAATAAAAGTAAATCTTTTCGCATTTTCTCACTTGGACATTAAGATGTTTCCTTTTAGTATATCTGAACCGTTTAAGTGTTGTACCTCTCTTAACTTACAATCAATGTTAGTCACCTTCAACTTGTCTTTTACCATTACATTCCTGACTTTATTTCTTCTTGTAAGGTTGCATATCTAATGGAGCATCATCATCTCTGCCAACATTAAATTATGAATATGCAACTATTTGATGGCCAATACTTCGCCCCATAGAGCATAGTTGACCTAATTACTAAACAATAGAATTTACCTTTCTTTATATCTATAACTTTTGAACCAATTTTTATTTCCGCATTGAGTACAACCTTATGATCTTAAAAGTTGCACTCTAGGTGCTCAATCTTAATCCTACTCAATTTAAAACTATTTGATTCTAGCGTATCCTTCCAAAGTTTTAGCTTAAAATTAATACCCTTTTTTATTTCATCCACTAAAACAATGTCATCAGTAAACAAAATACACCAAGACACATCCTCTTTGATATTCTTGGTGAGCTCATCTATAACTATTGCAAACAAGAAGGGGCTTAATGAGAATCCTTGTTTAGTCCGATATTGATAGAAAAATGCTCTGAATTTACTCGTGTTGCCCTTACTTTAGTCTTAACACCCTCATTTATATCCCTAATAACCCTTATATAGTTGATAGGGACTCATTTAACTTCTAAACACCTCCTTATATGATTTCCCTAGATACCCTATCATAAGCCTTCTCTAAGTTAATAAAAACCACGTAAAGATTCCTTTGTTTGTCTCTATAATATTCCATTAATCATCTAATGATGTGTAAACCTTCTGTCATTGAACTCTCTAGCATAAAATCAAATTAGTTCTTCGAGACAAGTGTATCCTTTCTCACTCTTTTCTCAATTACATTTTTACACTCTTATTCCTATCAGTTTATACCCTATAATTAATTGGTTGGTTGTATTTCAATGACATAATTATTTAATGACATTATTTATTATATATATATTCAAATGTATATGATAAGGTCTATGATATAAATGTACAATGAAAATAAAATTATGATGAGATCATAATTATGAGATTCACATTGTATTAATGTATTATCCCTAAATTATTCTTTGTCATTTTCTATTAATACTGAACTTTAATAGCATATAAAAAATTAGCGCACATTATGTTTCTTCCATATAAAGGAAGTAGTTGGTCTTATAGACAAAAGTATGGAAATACTTAAACAAATATATAAGTGCTTGTTACAGAATAAGTTCATTGAAGTGACACCATTTAAGAATTCCATTTAGAACATCACTTGTATTTCTATGAAAATTCTCATTGTGCTAATTATATAAGTGATCGTTTGATTTGAAATTGCCAAAGTATCTTATATAGGGATTGTTATGTTTTGATGTTATTTATGATCTATTTTAATCAATGATAGATTAATTAGTATTCATTGGATACAGCAAGAACTATGTGAAGGTAGTTGTATAATCAATATAAGATTTATCACCATAAAGTAATTAAGAAAAATATTTCGTTGTTCTCAATTAGTATTGATTTTGGAAATATTTGAGCAAAGTAGAATAGAGAAGACATTGATTCAATGATATATGTCTAAACAAAACATTATATGATGAAAGGATTGAATTATATTAAAAAAATCATATATTGTAAGGTTGATTAAAACAATTTTTAATTTCTTAGACATCCGGGAAGTTATGATGCATTACTATATGCAGATCTTGATTTATAGGTAAATTTTGTTTAATTAAATAATTGAAGATAAATTAAAGGAGTTTAATTTATCTAATATAAATAATTTAATTAGAGAATTAAAGATAAATTAAAAGAGTTTAAGCATCTAATCATAAATATGATTTCGGGTTAATTGGCCTACAAAGATTGGTTAAAGAGAGGAAAATGTATTTTAATCAAGTTGATCTTGATTGTAAAATATGAAAATTTTAAGGTTAATTAAAAAAAGCCGAAACTTTCGCCAAAATTTTAATTATAGCCCAAACTTTAAATAATAATAATAAAATGCCTAAACTTTGAAATTTTTTCAATTCTAGAACAAACTTCAAAAAGTGATAATAAAATGCTCAAACTTTCAATTTTTTTTCAATTCTAGCATGACGTTATTTGTTATTCTCCCGCACTCAACCCTTTATTTTCTATTTGTTCTTCTGACGTCCTAAACTACTCTCGCATTACAGCGTACTGCACTAATAAGCTCTTCATTTTTAATTTGTTCTCCTGATGCCCTTAGTGTGAGGGCGTCGGGGCTGTATAATTTGAAAATCGAAAGGTGAGAGTGTCAAGAGAGCAAACTCAAAACAAAGGGAAATTTTGAAATCAAAGTATAAGATTGTCGTGGCTTTTCCATTTTAATTATATGATTAAACGACGTCATTTCATCAATCTTTATTTGTTGTGTTAAATTTGGCTGACGTGTATTAATAGTTAAGGTTTCTGAAATACGTGGCAAGTCACATCAGCAAACTTAACGAAAACACTAACATTAGGCTAGAATTGAAAAACATTGAAAGTTTGAGCATTTTATTGTTACTTTTTGAAGTTCGGACTATAATTGAACAAAATTGAAAATTTGAGTATTTTATTGTTACTTTTTAAAGTTCTGGCTATAATTGAAAAATTGACAAAAGTTTAGGCTTTTTTTAGTCATTAACCCATAACTTTATGATTAAATACAAGATATTTAATAAATAAGGACTAATATGAGATATTATATCTTATTTAGTTATAACTGGAATTTAATTAGAATTCAATGTAATTATAATTAAATTTAATTGAAATGAAAATTTTATTTCAATTAAGTTATTAGAAGATCTAAAATTTATTATAAACAAACTTAGGCTATAAAGGAGCTAGTACTTTTTTTTTGAAATTTTAAGAAATATATATATTACCAAAATATGGTAAAGGCTACATTGTACAATATATTACAACCTACAAAGGAGATAAAGGGAAGAAACAACTCCTACTTCCCTTTAGCACAAAACAAACCAACCACTAACAATCACAGAAACCAACGCCTCCTCATAGCTAGTCGTATAGAATCCTGCTTCCCATTCACAATGATGGCCTCCCTTATCAAATTAACGATACAGTCCGCAAGCTCATACTTACTTCGCTCGACCTATTGGTAAAGTCGCTTGTTCCTCTCCCTCCATATGTGGTAAAGAGCCATCTGAAACGAGGCCTTAATAATGAAACCATCCTGCCTCCCTGGTTTGGTTTGAAGAATAACCTCTTGCAACACATCACTTCAGTCATATACATCATTCAAAGTGCCTATCAAGTCCACTACCCGACTCCACACTACTTTGGAATACTCACATTCAAAAAACAGGTGGTTCCTACTTTCATTTACAAGTTTACACAACACACAAGTAGGATCAAAAGTACCAAATCACCTATCCTTAGTTCTCAACCTATTTTTAATAGCAAGCCACAAGAAGAAAGCATATTTGGGCCATAATACCTATCTCCAAACTATATCAACCCAAGGCACCTTCTCCCTCAGCTCCATCCCAATGCCACGTGCTGAAGAGGTTGAGAAGATGCCATCGGGAGTGGCAGCCCAACACATCTTGTTCGGAGTGTTGCTCAGGGTAGTTCCGCTCATAATGCTAGCAATAATATCGAATCTGCTCCTGAGCAGGCGATCTCCCTCTCCTGCAACCCACGCAAGTGAAGCTACTTTGGGGACCCGGTTCCTAACCCTCATAAGTTCTATTTGTAACCATAGAGGACTTCGCACATGCCAATTATCAAACCAGAAAAAAGTGTCCTCACCATTCCCAAGTCGATGCCAAATTACAGGATAAATCAAGTCCCTCAATTGTAGGAGACATTTAAAAACCTAGGAGTAGTCATGCCTCACTTGGAGATTCCAGAAACTATGACCCTTAAGACAGTAAACTTGCACCCATTTGACCCACATCGCCTCTTTATCTATGAATAGACGCCAAATTCTCTTCATGAGCAGACTGCGTTGCATTAAAGTGAACGAAAGAATACCCAAACCCCATACTTCTTGGAGAGGACCATCTCACTCCACTTAACTTTCGCACCCTTACACTGTTCATGCCTGCCAGTCCATAAGAACGCTTTGAAAATCCGCTCCATTTCTTTAGTCACTTTCTTCGGAATGACAACATGAGCGGCCCAGTGCACACTTATGCTATTCAAGACAGAAACAATAAGGCTAACTCTAGCTGCAAAGGAGAGAAACCGATCCTGCCACACATTGATTCTAGGCTTCAGATTTTCCAGCAAAGGCAAGAAGTCATAATACCTAGGCTTACCTGAGGTGATTGGAACACCCAAATACCTGAATGGGGTGCCTTGGAGAGGTAACCCAACTAGACTACTAAGCTCTTCGCAATTGCGTACATCCGAGGAAATATAAATGGTACTCTTCTGGGTGTTCATTTGCAATCCGGACCAGTGAGAAAAAGTGACCATCAAGTTTATCAACATCGTTAACACCTGCGGCTCAGCCTTGCATAGAAGAATCACATCATCCGCATACATAAGGTGAGACAGCTTCAATTCTTTGCATTGATAATGGTATTGAAAAAGCCCATTGCATTGCACCAATCTAGTTAATAAACTTGATAAACCCTCCATTGCCAGCGCGAATAAGTAAGGGGAGAGAGGGTCCCCTTGCCTTATCTCTCGTTGAGGCTTAAATGGCATCGTCGGAGTACCATTAACAAGAACACTCAAAGAAGTCGTTGGAATGCACTGAGAGATCCAATGACAAAATCTCGGGGGCAGTCCAATTCCTAGCATGTAGTCCCTCAAGTAGTCCCAGTCAACAGTATCAAAAGCTTTATAAAGGTCAATACGCAAGGCGCATCTTTGTACCCTTTTCCCAGTCTGATATTCCCCCAACAGCTCCTGAAGCAACAAAATATTGTCTCCTATACTCCTTGACGGGAGGAAGGCTTCCTGAGCATTACTGACTACGTCTCCCAAAACCCCTTTCAAACGCTCCGCTATATAATAGAGTTTTTTCAACATATTCTATAGATATTATTAGAGGTCGAATATTTGTATGACTATGGTGATTAAGATGAGCAAATTTTATGAATAGTTCGAGGGAAATATCAAGAAAATGATCGAGTTTCACAACAAGGTACAAATTATAATTCATGTCTATATGTTTTATTTCTTAATTATGTTATAGAATTTAAAGTGATATTAACTTTTGAAAAATCATGCAAAATAGTTTTCGTAATTATTCCTTTACATGCAAGATCAAATCTAGCCTCAATTTTTTTACAAATCCTTCCCACCTTGCTTTCTTATTTAATTCCCTCTCGTGATTTTAATGGAATAAAATAACAACTACTTGAGTTTAAAAAATATTTCAGATGTATATATTATTTTCAAAATTTGAACTTTAAATTTTTTAAATATTCATTCTTTAATATTTTGCGAATTAATTAAAAAAAGTTATGAAACCTAAAATATCATCACTTGTAATTAATAGTGTATAGCATTTTGCATAGGTTTTCTAAGAAAAAATATAGAACTTGTATTCTAATTCCTAAAAAGAAGTTTGTTGTAAAATTGGACTCAGTTCCATAATGTCAGATGCACTATTCTAGAGTAGAAATCGGGATTTAAAAAGGTTTTAGATTTTTAACTCTACAGTGACGGTAATGGGTAAGTCCGGCTTAAAAAAAGAAAAGAATATTGAAGCTTGAAAGCCCCAATCCGAAAATCTAATCATAAAGGACAAAAACACATATTCTGGACTAATGTCAGCAGTTCCATCACACTTGGCTTTCTGATTTATCCATAGAGACTGCTAGACGCTAGCAATGCGACATAGCTTGTAATGTCTACACCAACGCAAATGTCAGCACCAGTAAGAGCCCCTACATGGGTCTCGACAAGATGGCTCTTTGAGCAGAGGCTACACGACCTCCATAAGTGCTCGAACTTGGACCACGTTAAGCAAGTCCATGTCCAAATTCTCAAGCATAATCTCCATAGAGATTTGTATGTTGCACCCAAGTTGATTGCAGCGTTCTCTCTCTGTCACCAAATGGATTTGGCTGTTAACGTTTTCCACCAAATTGAATTCCCCAATGTGCACTTGTACAATACTTTGATTAAAGCCCATGTGCACAACTCTCAGCCTTATCTGGCTTTTGGTGTTTTCTTTGAAATGCAGAGAAATGGCGTTTTGGGGGATAATTTCACATACCCTTTTCTTTTGAAGGCCTGTAATGCGCAGCCTTGGTTCCCTATTGTGAAGATGATACATTCCCATGTCGAAAAATGTGGGTTTTTGGACGATATATTTGTGCCCAACTCGCTTATCGATAGTTACTCGAGATGTGGCTTGTCGGGTCTTAAGTCTGCGTTGAGGTTGTTTACGGTGATGGGTCAAAAAGATGTTGTTTCTTGGAACTCGATGATTGCTGGGTTGGTGAAAGCTGAGGACTTAACTGAAGCTAAAAGGTTGTTCGATGAAATGCCTAATAGAGATACTGTTAGCTGGAATACAATATTGGATGCCTATATGAAGGCTGGGCAGACGGAGAAAGCGTTTGAATTTTTCGAGAAAATGCCAGAGAGGAATGTGGTGTCATGGTCAACTATGATATCGGGTTATAGTAAGGCCGGGGACATGGAAATGGCTAAAATGTTGTTCGATAGGATACCAGTAAAGAATTTGGTTCCTTGGACCGTCATCATTTCTGGCTATGCTGAAAAGGGGATGCCAAAGGAGGCCACAAGATTGTACAATCAAATGTTGGCAAGTGGATTGAAGCTTGATGAGGCAACTGTGATTAGCATATTGGCTGCTTGTGCAGAGTCTGGATTGCTTGGGTTAGGGAAAAGAGTTCACTTTTCTATTGAAAGAAGTAGGTTTTCTTGTACTGTTAATGTGCATAATGCATTGATTGATATGTATGCAAAGTGTGGTGGTGTTGAAAAGGCATTAAATGTGTTCAACACAATGTCGAAGAGAGATATGGTCTCTTGGAATTGCATGCTTCAAGGGCTAGCCATGCACGGACACGGCAAGCAAGCGCTTCAGCTTTTTTCTAGAATGAAACAAGAAGGGTTTAAACCAGACAATATAACTTTTGTAGGTGTTTTATGTGCTTGTACTCATTCTGGTTTTATTGATGAGGGCCTTTATTACTTCAATTCTATGGAGAGCGATTATGGGATCGTTCCCCAAATTGAGCATTATGGTTGCATCATTGACCTTTTGGGTCGAGGGGGCCGTCTAAAAGAGGCTTTTAAGCTTGTACAAAGCATGCCAATGGAACCAAATGCGGTTATTTGGGGAACACTTTTGGGAGCATGCAGAATGCATAATGCTGTGCGACTAGCAGAGATGTTGCTAGAACACCTGCAAAAATTGGAAAGATCAGATTCTGGTAATTACTCTATGTTGTCAAACATTTTTGCTGCTGTCGGCGATTGGGACACTGTTGCCAGCATGAGACTGCAAATGAAGAACACCAGAATGGAAAAACCATCGGGTGCCAGCTCCATCGAACTCGACAATGAGGTTCATGAATTTGCTGTGCTCGACAAAGCACATCCATACTCCAATAATATATACAAAATGATCCATAAATTGGATCGGGACCTGAAACGAGTTGATTCCTTCCCGGAGGTGTGCGAACTGTACAAGTAATTTGCAGTTTAAACGACAGGAATGCAGTTCTACAACCTTTTAGTTTTGAAGTATACGAAGGAAGAGCGTCAGAGAGTAATTTCCTTAAGTGGCTGAAGTTTCAGAGTAGAGGAAAATTTTGGCTGTACTGTGAGTTGTATATAATATGTCAAACGTCAAAAAGATTTGGCACAGATGACCAACTTTGTGTGGTAAAATGATCCCTCCAATTCCTCATTTTCTAAACCTGTCCTCCACTTCCTGTATGTAAACGGCCAACTCTGCTGATTTAATCAAGAACTCTGTACGCTCATACTGCTGTTAGCACTTGCTTTTTATGTTGTTTCGAGGTTGATATGTCTGGAAATTCTAGTTCAAAGTTCAATAGACTCCGGATTGTTTGTGAACATATAATGCAGGATCGATTAAGACTTGACATACCTGAATCCATGATAGTATTTGTAAGGATTGGTTCCCTTTCTACCTTATCTTCTTTGATTAGTTTCCTCAATTGTTCAGAAACTACTTTGATAGTTTTCTAAAATTTATGAACAACCAACCATCATGTTGATTTTTAAAAGAGAGATGGAAAGGGTTTTGGATCCATTTGAGATCAATTCTTTAATACCCAATAATCATTATCTTGAGCTCTTTTTATTATCTTGAGCTCTTTTCATTAGACTCAAATCTATAAGTGACATGGGTCATTAAGTAATCTGACAATCTCTCACTTGGCTCTTGTTACAACTTGGTAATTCAATAATAAAACTTTAAGTGCACACAATACATAGAATTGATCAAGTCATCTTTAATTGAATTAAGATGATGGGATCATGACAGTCAAAAGTTGTATAACATGATTCCTTCCATATATCACGTAATCAACTCAACTCATAAAACTTTAAGTGAGATTTTGTAATTGTTATCTCGCAGTAATAATTATTGTATAAAACATAATATGGATAACAAGTAAGTGAGCAAAAATATGATTGTAATTGAATTCACAAGTGTTAACAATTTGAGCCAAACAATTATATGTATATATACATGTCAGAATACTATGCTAATAAGAACTTATCTATAATGCCCATTCGTTCAACATAGCCAATAAATTTTTGGGCAGTAAGCTTTTAGTTAACAGATCCGCTATCAGTAAATCGGTACCAATATGTTCAATTGGTACTTTATATTTTTGTACTTCTTCTTTCACAGGCAAATACTTCAAATATATGTGTTTCGCACCATTCGAATATTTGTCATTCTTAGAGAAGAAAACGGCTGCAGAATTATCACAATAAATTCTTAACAGTCTATTAATATTGTCGACAATGCCAAGACCTAAGATAAAGTTTCATAACCACAATCTATGAATCGTAGCTTCAAAGTACGCCACAAATTCAGTCTCCATAGTGGAAGCAATGATGGATTGCTTTTTACTTTTCCATGAAACTGCTCCTCTAGCTAATAGGAACATATAACCAAATGTAGATTTTCGTGAGTCTACACAACTGGCCTAGTCTGAATCTAAGTGACCTATCACTTCGAGATGGGTTGATTTTCTATATGTGAGCATATAGTCCTTTGTATCTTATAAATATCTAAGAACTTTCTTTGCAGTTTTTAGTGGTCAATTCCAGGATTGCTTTGATATTGGCCTAGTATTCTAACAGCAAAACTGATAGTTGGTCGAGTGCATGTTTGAGCATACATTAAGCTCCCAACTACTGACACATAAGGAATAGACTCTATTTCCTTACGTTCCATATCGTTTTGTGGACATTGCATTTGACTAAATTTGTCCCCTTTTCTAAATTGGAACTATCCCTGTGAAACACTTTTCTATTTTAAATCTTTCTAATACTTTCTCAATATAACCTTTCTGAGACAATCCTAATAATCCTTGTGATCTATCATGGAATAATTTAATTCCTATCATATAGGATGTCTCACCTATATCTTTCATTTCGAAATTATTAAAGAGAAAATTATTTACATCATGTAACAAAACCATATTATTAGCAGTAAGAAGGATATCATCAACATATAGGACTAATATAATGAACTTGCTCCCACTAACCTTCATATATATACACTGATCAACGATGTTTTCTATAAAACCATAAGACGTAATAATATCATTAAACTTAAGATACTGTTGTCGGGAAGCTTGTTTTAGTCCATATATTGATTTCTTTAATTTATACACTAATCGTTCATTTCCTGTGGTCACGAAACCTTTCGGTTGATCCATATAAACTTCTTCTTTTAAGTCAACATTTAAAAAAGCAGTTTTTACATCCATTTAGTGAAGCTCTAAATCATAATGAGTCACTAGGGCCATAACAATTCTTAAAGAGTCCTTTGAAACTAGAGAGAAGGTTTTTTTATAGTCAATGCCATCCTTTTAAGTGTAACCTTTAGCAACAAGTCTGGCTTTATACCTTTCAGTGTTTCCTTATGAGTCACATTTGGTCTCAAAGACTCATTTAAAGCCCACTTGCTTTGCACTTTCCGGCAACTTAACTAATTGTCATACATTGTTTTCATCCATTGATTTCAACTCTTCTTTCATAGTATTGAATCACTTTTCAAAATTGCTACATTTTATGGCTTGTTTGAACGAAACTGGATCCTGATTAATGCTCAAGTCACATTCATGTTTAAGTGAATAAATTTCATAGTCACTCGAAATAACTGGTCTTCTCTGCCTTACAGACCTTCATAATGCTACTGCTTGTGGCATCACTTGATCATTCGTAACTTGAACATTATTAGCTGGTTCTTCATTAATATGTTCAATTTTTGGAATTGGAATATTAATTTTTTGTTCCAGTATATTGCGTATCTGTGATGCAACAAGAGGAATAACAACTGGTGGAATCACATTTGATGTAGTAGTTTCTACTCGACTCGAAGTAGTTTCTGCTCGACTCTCGTGAACATCCACTTTTCACGGTTCTCCACTCCTACTGATTGGACCATTCTTAGTGAACAGAGCGTTACTAGACTCAACTATTCTCATACTATGATTAGGACAATAAAATCTATACCCCTTTGACTTTTCGGGATAGTCAATGAAATAACCACTAACGATTCTCGCATCAAGCTTCTTTTCATGTGGATTACACAACTTTACTTTTGTCGGACAACCCCAAATGTGAAGGTGTCATAAACTAGGTTTTCTTCCTATCCATAGTTCATAAGATGTCTTAGGAATTGCCTTACTAAAAACCCTATAAAGCAGATACGCAGCGGTCTTTAATGCATGTATCCACAATGATAAAGGTACAGCACTATAACTTAACATACTCTCAACCATATCCATATGAGTACGATTCTGCCTTTCAGCTATACCATTTTGTTGCGGTGTACCAGGCATTGTGTATTGTGCACATATGCCTCGACTTGCAAGAAACTTTGCAAATGGACCTAGGCATTGTCCACTTTCATCAAAATTTTCATAATATTCACCACCTTTATCAGAACTCACTATCTTTGTTTTTGTATCTAGCTGCCTTTCTATCTCATTAACGAACACCTCTAGGATGTCCACAAATTGAGACTTCTCATAACGTAGATAAATATAATCATATCGTGCGAAGCCATCAATAAAGGTAATGAAATATTTTTCACCGACCCAAGAAGGAACGTCGAAAAGACCATAGATGTTAGTGTGTATTAATTCAAGTAATTCGTTACTTCTTGTGGCTGGATTCCTTGATATATGTTTGGTTTGTTTACATTTAATGTAATCCACACATATATCCCAGTCAGCAAAATCTAATTGACGTAAGATTTCATTTTTCACTAACCTCTGTACCTTTTCTTTGGACATATGACCCAATCTTTTATGCCACAAAAAAGCAGAAAATTTTTTATGTGCACTATGTTTATTTCCTATAATATAGTCAACATGAAACAGACATTCAGCAAAATCAACATCAAGATCGAAATGATATAAACAATCAATTAAAGTACCATAACTATAATAGTAATTGTGTTTATATAAATAAAACACACGGTTTCCAATCTTAAAGTTAAAACCATCATCATCCACCTTTGCAACAGAAACTAAATTCCTAGCACAGTCAGGAATATAAAGACACTTTTTTAGATCTAGGAGACACCCAGTATCCAAGATCAATCTGTATATCCCAATGCCCTCTATTCGTGCCTTCATTATGCTCCCCATATATAATAACTTTTTAGTTCTATTTGTAGTCTAGATTGAATGGAATCTCTGTTTAACATATGACACATAAGTAGTTGCACCAGAATCTAACCACCAAGTACTATTAGGCACTTTAATAAGATTTGATTCAAAATATAATGAAACATAGTATGTATCTTTCTTTTCGAACCAAACCTTTCTTTTAGGGCAATCCTTCTTGAAGTGACCAGGCTTTTTGCAGAAGTGACACCTCTTATCTTTATGGATTTAACTCTCATTAACTTTGCTGAGAGCTTTGTCCTTATCTTTGCCTTTCTTTCCTGGTTTGTTTTTGTTGTTACTAGCTCCTTGATGAAATGTGAGATGAATGGAGTGTTCTTTCATTTTCTTCAACCCTTCCTCCTGAACCAATATAGCCTTAATCTCTTGAAGGTTCCATTTTTTCTTAACACCTGGAACTGGCCGAACTCAAGAGGAAGTGAGTTAATAATGAACTGTACAAGGAAAAACTCACATACATCCACACCTATGGATTTTAGATTTGTAGCTAGATTTGACATATGTGTTATATGATTATGAATAGGCTGTGACCAGTTAAACTTTTTGATTGTCAGCTCACTCATTAAAGTCTCTACTATAGACTTGTCATCTATATCAAATTGGGAGTATTCTTTAAGCTTCAACATAAACTTCTTTGCATTGTCTATTTTAGGAATTGATGGCTTTACATTTTTAGCGATCATCATTCGCATCAAATTCAAGCTCAGCCTATTAGATCGTTCCCAAGCCTCATAATAAGACTTATTAACTTCATAACTAGTCTCATTTATGGCTGCGGACCTTGCGTTTGAAACTATGGCTAAGTCCAAATCCATTACACCCAGTTGGAACTAGAGTTGTTCGGACCAATCAGCATAGTTCAGACCATTGAACTTGATCAGCCAATTTCCTAAAACAAACAAATTAGAAGATGCTACAAACACAAGATATAGCTCATATATTAATGCTTTGAGTAAACATAACTGGATTCAAACTAACTAATTCACTTTGATTATACATTTAAACTCTCCATTGAGTGAAATTTAAATACATAACTGTAACCTATCATGATGCAAATATAGTTCACTATAATGGACAATCAATCATATTCTAGTCAATATGCATGTTATCTTTGGATATAGAATCATATTAATCAAATATGTTGATAAATTCCCTTTAATGTCATTAATTATAAGCAATGGTCTACCTTTGAGTGATCTCCTGGCGTTATAATTAATGATCTCAATTGTTCAGTTCAATCTTTATGTCATTTTAATAGCTTCATATCAATATGAACAATTGAAAGAATGCATAATTAAATGTCTAAATTTCTTTTCAAGCAAGGTTACTTTAGTGACTAACAAGCTTTCTATACAATAAAAATTTAATTAGTAAGTATATAAGAATTTTTGAATTTAATTGTAACGTTGAAAGATGATACTGAAAAGTCCAAAAACCTTTTAGGGACAAAACTATAATTTTATTACTAGATTATAATAGTCTAAAAACTATAAGGACCAAAACATAATTAACCATCTTTAACCTTTTATTTTCAAAAACTTTCTGTTATGTCAATCCGAACAAAAACTAAAGACTTTTCATGAAAGGAGTCATAGTTTTCACACATTTTTACCTCAAAAGATTTCTGTTAGCAACATAAACTAAAGTCTCTCGACAGTGAACCCAACGAGACCTTGTCTTTTCAGTCTTTTGTCTACAAGAAACAGAAAACATGTTTTCCAGATCTTATTCCAACAATTAATGCAAAATAAATCTAATGTCTTAATGGTGGGTCCCATAAAATTTAACTTTTCCAGAATTTGTTCTTGTAGCAAACATAAATTCAAAGCCTTTATTGTGGGCCCACGAAAACTTTTTAATTTGTAGTTTGGAAAAGCATGTTGTTAGCCTCTTGTTTTCTTCAAGCATAACACACGTTAATCCCAACAAAAAATCTTTTACAGCTACAACCATTAAAAAAAATTTTGAAGATCGACCCCACGCATACAATATGCTTTTCCATAAACTTGAAATCTAAACAATTTATTCTTTATAACTATAAACCTGATGCTATTCAATGATAGCCCCACAAATCTGACAATATGGTCCCATGAAAACTCTTTAGGCTCTGTTTGGTTGGATATTAATTAATGGAATGAAATGTAATAGAATGGAAGGGAATGGAATGATTTATAATGGAATGGAATGGAATATAGTCAAAAGTTGTTTGGGAAGAATAGAAGGGTTCATAATGTAATGTAGTGAAATATTGTTTGAAAAATGGATGGAATGGAATGTAACGTATAATAAATGATTTTTATACCCCTTATATTAAAATGCTTGTTGCAAGAGAATATTAATTTATTGTTAATTATATAAAAATATTAGTATGAATTATTTAATTTAATTTAATTTAATTTATTTTATGTGATTTATATTAAAAATAGTTTATTTATATAAAAATATATACAAACAATTAAAGAATATATTTTTTACATATTTTCTATTTTCATTAATAAATTTT
>JAOSBK010000008.1:12730836-12746972 GCA_027568895.1 Erythroxylum shatona
TTAGGATGGAATGGAACGTAACATGAAACCCTCCGCTTCCATCCCACTCCATTCCATTCCATTATGAAACCTTCAAATAAACGATGGAAATATGTTACGTTCAATTCCATTCCATTATTAACCCTCAAAACAAACAGGGCCTTAGGAAACAAGTCTTTCGGCCTTCGGGTTGTATTTGTTTGAAAATCCCATCTTGATCCGAAAGTTTAAGACAGTAACCTTGAAGCCGTCGCGTAACAATAATTTTGATTTTATTAATGCAAACCCAATCGCCAGCCACAAAAGTTGAGAATCACGAAGCATAATCATAAATATTAGGGTTAACTTTAATGCAAATTAAAATGTCATAATCTTGCTCTGATACCAATTGTGAACATATACTGCAGGATCGATTAACACTTGAAATACCTGAATCCATGATAGTGTTTGTAAGGATTGATTCCCTCTCTACCTTATCTTCTTTGATTAGTTTCCTCAATGGTTCATAAACTACTTTGATAGTTTTCTAAAACTTATGAACAACCCACTATCATGTTGATTTTTAAAAGAGAGAGGGAAAAGGTCTTGGATCCATTTGAGATCAATTCTTTAATACCCAATAACTATTATCTTGGGCTCTTTTCGTTGGACTCAAATTTATAAGTGATATAGGCCATTAAATAATCTAACATTGTTAGGAGAAAACTGGATTTTGATCAAAACTTTGAATGACCCAAAGTTTGTCTCCATTCAAACATCTAATCATCATTAATTTATCACGTTAACTAGCTCATTGCTCTCTTGTTTCAATTGGGGATGAAGATGCCAAAAATCATAACCGTACTTCATATGTTATATAGTAGTAACTCCACAAAATACAATTATATATGTAAGCAGTAAATAGAAATATAAACATGAATAGATCACAAAGATAAATATAAATCAAGCAAGGATAATGGTAGTAGAAATGGATCAAATAAGAATTCTGGAATCCTTATTATACCCACATGAAGTATAAATGATGATCTTTTGATGCTTATAAGTATGATACACACTACCTGTACTTAACCGTAATTTCCTAAATGTTTCATATCAGCAAGTAAAAGAATGAGAGAGATTAATGAGAGGAAGAAAAGAAGGAGAAGCATAACCCTAGACTTCTCAAAGGCTGACGATTGTAGAAAGGAGAATGAAGGCCATGAATAGGATAAGTTTCGAAGAGAAGAGACACTTCGACAGACAAAGATGACGGTCAATGCCACACCTTTCTAAGTGGGTACCAAAATGATTAAGTTTCAAGTATTTCTAAAAATTTCTTGCCAACTTGTTCCTGTTATCCTATGCTTACTTTGTTTCATGAGCATTTATCCATCCAATTTCTCTTTATCCCATTTATTGGATAAATGAATGTTTATGGAATAGAGTGAGCACAGGGTAACGAGAACAGGTAATCGATTCCCAATTTGCTCTGATTGTTTCGCATTCTTTGTAAGACCATTGAATTCCTTGCAAAAGGTAGAAAGTAATGTTGTGAGCACCGTATTAGACATGATATCAATTATGGTACTATATAGCATTGATGCCAATTAACATTCAATATTTTTAAATAAATTTTGAAACTACAAAATGGTTTTTGATTTTATTTACAAAATAACCCCTCAATATATTGTGCTATATATATTTTTAATTTTACAAATGCATTAAATTTATTATGTTTATGTCTATTTATGTTTTATCGTTTTCCATTTACATCATTTTAGTTTTAATTTTTTTTACGTTTTTTGATTTTATTCATTTTAAGTCTTGATTAGATTTCAATTACAAATATTTTTCGTAATATAATGTAATCATTGACTAATTTTTAACTAGAGTTTTTAGTTTTCTTCATTTTAACTTTGGTTCATTTAAATTTATTTGGGATTTTTATTTAACTAGTTAATTAACTAAAAAAAGGGAGATTGGGGATAAAGGTTGGAAATTAGTTGTAAAATAAAAAAGAGAAAATTAAGGATAAAATGTTGGGCATTGAATTAAGAGGATGGATCTTTTGGTATTTTTTTTTTCTCTTCTAAACATGGGCTAGAAGACAAATTTAAGAATTATGAAATATAATGGCAATCATCTTCCAATAAAAGAGAGTGAAAATGCCCTAAACATCTTTTAGCCCCTATCATCTTCCTAAAAAGAGTGAAAACCTAATTTTCTCCTCCTTTGCTAGCCATCATATCTATCATTTATACCATATTGTTGCCTTCCTCTTAGCTTTTCCTAGTTGCTACACTCATCTTTACACTACACTAATCATGTTTACTCTATCCTTTGAAAATTTTCCTTATTTTTTGGTCCATATTTTAATTTTCATTGTTATCTCTTCACCAATTAAGAGCAGCAATTACAAACTGAGCTTACTCTATGACTTACATAGGAGTTAAGAGTTGACATAACTCTATTTGGGATTAGCATATTAGGGTTATAATCTTTTTTCTTAATTTAGTCCTTAAATTTTTTTCTTATTTTTTAGTTTTTACCTAATAATTAACTGACACTGAATATATTGAATAGTACCAATTGATAATAATCAAAACAGTTAGTACCATCTAGTACCCAAATTTGCACAATAATTTTATTTTCCAATATTCCTATCAGTACAGTGCATATTGACTAGGTATGAAACCCATAACTCTGATTGAAAGGTCTTTCTATTTGAGTTATTAAAATGGGACATTCTTGTATGATGGTGTCACTATTTAAAGAGCATAAAGTGGGAGTGCTTATTTTTCCTAATTTTTTGAGATGTCTACTTGTCATATTTGAGAACTTTTGAGAGCTTGTCTTCTTTTCTGTCAGGGAAATCAAAAATAGGATAATTTTTCAGACCTGTCGTAATTTTATAGAGGTAAACTTGCTTCCCTTGTCCTTATAACTTTATTATAGAGTCTAATAAAGATAAGGTTAGTGTAAATAACCAGCAGGGATGGGGGAGTAACCTCTTAGCTCATTTTCGTACCATATAAGATTTATCACTTTCAAATTTAAAATTAATAGTTCAAATCAAATAGTTAGGTTTGTTAACACTCAATCTGCCATCCCTGTTTCATCTAAGATTCCAAATTGCATTATTCCCTTTTCTGCTTATAATAGGCAGGACAAATAATTAAGGATTAGGATTTCTTTGTTGGATTCCCCACCAAAAGAGTTAAATGATGAGTTTGTCGCCTTTTTATATCCAAACAAGCTTAAAAGAAATGAATTCTTATGGATGTGTGAATTTTTTTTTTTCTTTTTACCTTTTCATTTGGTTACCTTTTATCTCCTTAGTTGGGTCCTTAATATCTAGCTCTGTTAGGGAAATTTTATTGACAAAATTGTTTCTTTAGATGGATGTGACTATTATTGCTTCACCATTCATAGATTAAGATAACCATGGCACTTTTCATATCTACTAAGATTCTTTTCACCATTAAATTTACCATTGACAATTTCATAACTATTAGGTCTTTATGTGGGTGTACTAGGTTCCATTTGTTGTTGTCTCGTAATAACTTTGCCTATTTTACTTCTCTTTCCTAATATATTGTTTTGATGTTTATCTTGTTGTGCTCTTATATGGTACACTTAAGTTATGCTTTGGTGTCTTTAAGTTCTTCTCCTATGATGATGTTGAATATCCTTTTGCATGAGTGATGATTGGTATGCTTATAGTTCTCTCATTTGTGACCTGCAATTTGAGTCTTTACTTTCCTTGTCCCTTTGTTTATCTCAATTATCTTCTTCTTTCATCAGAAATATCCTAAGACTTACCTAGTTGCTTAGGTTTTTGACTAGTTAATGGAGGTCTATGCAAGCCTTTGTATTATGCCTAAATTGACAATAGAAGTCCTTATTCTTTTGGATGTTATTGTCAACATTTTTCTCAGTATTCTTATCATGTCATTATTTAATACATAATCAATCACCCTATTTATGGAGATATTGAATTTTGGAATCTTTTTCTCCATCTTTATTCTATAATTTTTCTCCTTCGTTAGCCTTACGACTTCTTTCCTTTAGTTTGAGGATTGACCCTCATACTCTCTTCTTGTCTTTCACTTTCTGTGCTCGATCATTCTACATTTGAATGTTATGCTCGGCCTTTAAATACAACTTTTGCATCTTTACCTAGACTTCTTCATAGTTGTGGGGTATTTTTTTTTATACATGGAATTCCATAAAGGCTGGCTAAGTTTAAGGCCATTAGTGAATGTTGTGATTGTTATTGTGACATACAAGTTTATGATTTGGCTTGCCTCCAAACTGAATCATTGTAAATAATAACTAATACTCCCTTCACTTTGTTGAGTTACTAAGATAAAGTACACTAAATCTCTAGTTGTACACCTATTGCTTACAAAATAAGATGTAAGTCTATTAGTGGGTTATTGAAAAAAGGCTATCAAACTTGATTGGATGCATTGATAATATGATCTTGTTGCTTTTTTCAATGTTGATGAACAATCCTTATATTTGATCATGTATGATTCCACGTGTAGATCAATAAGTTCCTTATACATATGGACATGGTTGATAAAGGTGTGCATTCCATTGTAGGTGTTCAACATTGATATTTTAAATTTGTTTGGCAATCGTTCCAACAAAATATTAGGTATTAGTGAGATATATGCTATTAGATTAGATTTTTATACGTGATATGTTGTGTGGGTAGAGAGTAGAATCGAAAGAAAACCTTTGGAAGGTGGTTGATGGGTGTGTATATGTCTCTTTTCTTGCATGTTGACTTGTTGTTTTAGTAACTGTATAAAGGCAGTCTGTTTTGGTAGGTAAGTCGTTTTGATGGAATCAATGGTGGTGGTTTGGTTACATGATTCAATGGCAAATGCTACATTTTCTTCTTTCATAAGTATGTAAAAGTATCAACTTTTAGCAAAGGGAAGGAAGAATGGAATAACAGGAAAAAAAAAGTAATAGAGTTCTAATATTTGTTTTAGCTAGAACAACACTTGTCCATCCATATTATGATATTTATACTACAATATCATATTTTTATTTTGTCAATACCAAACCTAACTAACATATCTAGCTTTCATCAAATAAAAATTCCACAAAATAAGGATCTTCTAACCTTTTTAACTAATACGGCAAAAAAGTTACAAAAAATATCTTAAAGTATCTAGAAAATTTTCAAATTTTAAAACTCCTCCTTGAGAATTCTCTTTGATACTCTAAGCCTTGATCTTAACTTTTTGAACTCGGTTATGGAAAATGTCTTAGTCAATATATCAATAATTTGATTTTTTTGACCAACAATGCACTAAATTGACTTTCTAGTTCTTTTTAGCTTCTCTTATTACATAAAGCTTCACGTTTATATATTTATTTTTTCCATGTTGTACAGAGTTCTTTGTAATAACAATGGTTGACTTGTTGCCAACCCAATAATCACATCCTTTTACCTTTGTCTTAGGTCTGATAGCAACTTATTTAACCAAATTGCTTGGTTTGTTGGTGCTACTATAGAAATATACTCTACTTCTATTGAGGATTGGGCTACCAATTCTTGCTTTTTTTTAAATTCCATTTATAAAAAAACTCCACTTCCAAATGAGAAAGCATAATATTAAATGCCTTTGGAATCATTTATACTTTCTCCCCAATCATTATTTGCATGTCCTTAGATAACTCTCATTCATAAGGAACCACAAACCATAGTCAAAAATTCCTTTAATGTATCTTAAAACTCTTTTAACTACACCAAAATCAATCTAACGGGGTGAATGCTTAAAATTTAAGAGTAAGATTGTTAAGAGCATCAAATATATCCTTATAGTATAAGTAAAGCAGGCTGCCAACTAGACTTTTATAATTAAAAACATCTACTTTATTACCAACTCTTTGCTTTGACAATTTCTCATGCACAACCAATAAAGTTGCCATTGATTTTGATCTCTCCATATAAAACCTTTTCAGAATCTCTAGACGTACTTTTACAATGAGATGAAAATTCCAACCTCACATTGATAAATTTCCATACCTAAAAGAAATTTCATTTCACCCAAATTGGACATTTCAAATCCCCTTTCCATTTGTGACACAAACCTCATAATTTTTTTTTAATTGGATCATGTAACTAACAATTCATCTATATACAAAGAGATAATAAGCTAAACATCTTCTTACTCTTTTAACATATATAGAGTAGCTTCACTTTCACTTCTTTTGAATCCATACAACAACAGATAACCATTGATTATGCTATACTAAGCTCTTAGAGCTTGTTTTAAGCCTTAGAGAGCTTTAAAAGCTTCTAAACTTTGTTTTTGTTACCTGCAACTTGAAATCCTTCTAGTTACTCAATATATATATCTTCTTTAAGGAAACCATTGAGCAAAGCTGATGTAACATCACCATCATCATCATCAACAACAACAACAACAATACCCAATAGGAAATTTACAATCCATCTTTGTTGCTAAATATACTAGAAGCCTTATACTATCATGTCAAGCTACTAAAGCAAAGGTTTTTGAAAAATCAGCACCATACTCTTAAAAATAACTTTTCACAACCAATTTGGCCTTAAGTTTGTTTACATAATTATTTAGGTTATATTTGATTCTATAAACCCATTTAACACCAACTATCTTTTAATTTTTAGTTGTTGGATACCATACATATTCGATCCCGTTTTCAGAAACCAACATCCGAAAACCATTCATAAACGTTAGCTTATTAACCTATAGGGTTATTTCTATGGAATCTCTTTAGCCATCATCGTTTCATCCTCATTCTCATAGCATCTCAAAATAACTAGTGCGAGCCCACACAGCGGAATCACCAACATTGCAATTTGAGTTTTTCAAGACAATTGTAGCTCTATGTCTCTAGTTTATTTTAAAACAAGAACCATCTCATTCGGAGCTCTATAGCTCAACATACACTTAAAAATCCAAAGTATGCTCATAACCTAATTATGCGCTTCTAACCGATCCCTCATTTTCCTTCCGTCAATCTTCTTTGAATCATCACCAAAGGCTATCAGATATTTTTATAAGGTAGAAAAATGTGTTAGGAATCCATCGTTTCAAGAATCACTCCATTCGGAGGTTGGATGAAGAAGTTATGGCCAAAAGAATCAACCATGCTCATGTCTTCAATCATGTTGAACCTATCTTGGGACAATGGGCCTAACTTCCACTAGAGATGTCAGCTTAAGTTTATTCTCAGATGGTTTGAAAGAGGACTCCTATATCTACAGCTTTTATGAAGAACTCAAAGCAAGATTTTGTTATTGGGAGGGTCAAAACATGGGCCGTGTGAACCCACACGGGTAGACCGTGTAACTTTTGGGTCTGGCAGTTTTTCAACATCAGGAATACACGGCCAGTGTGATTTTACAAGACCTGACCATGTAACCTTCGAGTTTAACAAAAATTTTCACTCTCCAAAATCCCTCCAATGGATCCTAAACCCATCCTAACATCCCTTTTACTCATAAACTTTCCAAATCGAACAATCCTAGTGCGATATCACTCCATATACTCAAATTATTCAGGATACACGTCCTATGCAACATCACATACGTAAACAATCATATCTCTCAACTTCGATATTCAAAAATTTTATACTTTATATTGTTGAAAAGCTAAGAGGATAAGCTACAACTTTAATGAAGAAAACTTTTTCTAATTCATCTTATATTAATATATATTCTCTCCTGAAGTCAGAACACACACTTTCCCCTTATGAAAAACTTGAGAATTATCCCAACTTCGCTTCCTCTATTGCAATATCATTCATAACGATTTTAACTACCAATTGGAATTTGTCAAACTCTCAACCGCATTTCATTTGACTCTTTATATTGGACTACATGTCATCATTCATGATTCCTATCTTTCTTTTCCACAACATCTCATTTATGTGTGTATATATATATAACAACAATTCATGTTCAAAGTTCATCTACTCAAGTGGAAAACTTCTTCAAATATATCTAAATCCAACTCAATTCATATCATCCATACACAATTCGTATTTCATTAACATCATAAGATAAGTTTTTACAAAGCTTTAATGGCATCTCATGCCACAATACATCATCAATATCAAAATACAAAATACAAAAGATGCAGAACCCAATAGTTCTCGAAATGCATATAAAGTCTTGCTTTTACAAAATCTAACTTCAAATACAAAATATGCATAATCAAAATGTTGCCTCGACTCTTGATTACTCGATCTCATTCTCTTCACCTTAAGTTAGGACGGAAAGGGGGTGAGCTTGAAAGCTCGTGGGTAACAGTTTATAATCGATAACAATCAAAACCATTGAAACTATTCATTTGTCATAGAAATTTTTTATTGAATTCAAGAAAAGCATAGTTCTTAACCAATTCACAATAATACAAATCATGTATGCATCAACTTGCCAATTCACAGATGCAATCCACAATAAATGGCTCAAGGGTTTTGTAGAATAAAATAGAGAAATCAAAGTTTACTCTGCGAACGAAACGAGTCCACTTTTCAGATCTCGTGGTCACAAGCGGGCAGCTGGGAGAAGGCTTTATGTCGACGTGCACGTGACTACGAAATGGTTTCACTCTTGCCCAAACAAAATCAACTCTCATGCTCAATTCAATTCCATACATTTTCATATTCTCATGCTTTTTCTTCTTTTTTCCTTATACAAAATGCCATGATACATTTCAATGGCATAACATGATCATACATCACAACACATTTTCCCACATTCACAACAATTCAAATCCAATCAATTAAGCATATACACATATATAAGGAATTCTTTAAATCATTTAAAAACAATATATTCACATTTAAGAAGTACTTCAAATGATTTTATTCTTTTGATTTGGAAAAACTTTAATGGCTCATTGTTCAATTATAAACATGAAACACACCTTGATTTCCTTCTTATAGACTTGCTCAAAGATGTCTCTCCCCTTGCTCTTAGATAGAGTTCTCTTAATTTCCTAAAACAAACCAATCTCCCATCCAATTCAATTCAATAAAATCCCAAAAACTTCAAATTCACAAAAATGATAAATTGGGCTTAGCATTAACTTACCCATGGTCTATCTAGGTTAGAAAAGTCAAAAACCTAGTTAAAAAACCCTAAAAATCAAATGGGTCTCTCAATTCATCTTCTTCCATCACAACACCCATTCTCTCTGTAATCTCTTCATCCTCAATACAACTCATTTCTTTAATAAAGCAAGAACAAAAAGATGAACTTACCTTAACAAGCTTGATTTCCTCTTCTTTTCTTCTTCTTTTTTCCTTTTCTCTCTTCTTCCACGACTTTCTCCTTCTTCTCTTCTTTCTCTATGTTTTCTCTTCTCTTTTGTATTTCACGATACCTTCTCTCTTCTTCTTCTTAGTTCAAGGCAACGTTTTAGTTGTCTTTCCCATTTTGTCCCTCATTTAAGTAGTCTTTCCATACTTACCCTTTTTTGTCTTTATAACTAACATCTTATACTTCTAACTCCTTGACTAATGATCATGAAAAAATTGAAGGAATTTGATAATACTTACTTGTAGAAAAATGTTCCTCATTGTCTTAATTTTCTAATGAAACCAAAATCATTCAATTTAGTTTGGTAATCTGAAAGTTATACCCAAACATTTTTGAACTATTCTTATAGTAATACAATATTTTATGCTCAAATTCAATCCAAAAATTGAAATTCTTAGGGACTGAATTAGAACTTGATTACATCAGATAATTTGTAGCCCCATTGTTCTAGTTTAATCCAAATAAAAAATCATCTCATTTGGATAACCAGAGAAAAAGTTATGGCTAAAACACCAAAGCATACTTAGTGAACATGTTTCAACTACCTTTTTCAGCTTTTAACTTTCAACATTTCACATATAATAGTTCTAAATTTAAAGAACATTTTGGGATCTAACAATTCTCCCCCGACCCCCCCCCCCCCCCACCCCCCAACCTCAAAAAACGAATTTTATCCTCAAAATTCTTATCTGAGTGATCAAACCAATGGAAGTAATGTTGTCTTACGTTTTCCTCAGTCTCCCAAGTAACTTATTCACTCAAATAATTTCTTCCAAATGACCATAATCAATAGGCTCACTTGATCTTGCAATCACTCATTTAGTCATTCATTTTCTTCACTAATTTCTCAATATGCTTTAGATTATTCACAATTTTCCACTTCTTGTGTCAATAATACCAATATCATATCATATTGATATTTCTTAGCATACTCGTATATAACACATTATGTATATGAGACATCTTTGTTAGTAATACTAACTCATAAGTAAATGGTACAATTCTTAATAACTTTATATGGACCAATACAATTCAAGCTTAGTTTCTTCTTTATGCTAACCTGAGCATATCTTGCACTCAATCTAAACACACCTTGGGAACGTGATACTTTTAGAAACATTTCATCCTTTGCTTCATAGTTCACATCTCTATAGTGTCAGTACACTTAACTCTTATATCTATCTCACTATATTACATACCATTGGTGTTAACCCAACTAATTCATTCATTTTTCTTGAGTCTACATTCTTAGCTGCTAAACGTCGTTTCAGCGCATTCCTACTAGGATGTATAGCTTAAGTTATTATTTGTGCTTTCTTTAGTAATTTCTTTGCTCAATCTTCTTTATCTGGTATACATATTCTCATTTCAATCACAAAGCATCATTTTCCAATTCAAACTCAAAATTCAGATCAGTTTTTAGTTCCTCAATAAGATTCACAATTTTTGAATTCTCAATTTGGGCTTTGTTAATCCTTCCACGTGAAACTGATCTTCAATTCCATAGCAAATAGTTCCTTGATTTGCCCCAAAATTTAACTCCACATTCCATGGTCCTTTTTCCACTAGATCTGATAACCTCAATATCTAAATTCATGCTTCACTACTACTGGGATTTCTGCTTAATGTATCAAATACAACACTAAGTTTACTGGGAAATACTCGTTTGTACCATCATAATCTTTTAGTACTTCTATCAATTGTATCAATCTCGTATTCCATTCTCTCAACTCAATAATTACCTCAAACTTAAATGATCTGTATATTTATATATATCTAAGATGTTTTTTTATACATATAATGTCTCCATTTTTCAAGCGATCACTACTGCATCAAGTTTCAGTTTATGTATCAAATAGTCAACCTATGAGGTTTTAATTGTCTCCATGCATATGAAATCACTTTATCATGTTGCATTTGATTTTATCCTGATCTCTTATACAACATTATTGTATACTATAAAATCTCCAAATACAAACGATATAATCAATATCGATGTTATAATTCCTCAAAATTCTCTTTACTTTCATTACTTATATGATTTACACCTTTTTCCTCAAGTATTCAAACTATTCTTCTCAACTTTTTGAATACATTTAATATATCATCAAATTTTTCTTGGATCACTTTAATATTCAATACCATAGTACTGTTGGGGCATTTGTTAACTCAAACAAATATTTCCAAAGCTCTATATGCTCATGATTAGTTCTCGTAATTCCTTAAATAACTAATTCCACAATAAGGTAACATTATCTCACGTTATTTTCCAATTTCCCAGTTGACTTACCTTTCCTAAATAATTTTCTCCATTCTTTAGATTTCCTCATGTTTCACATTGACTTATTCTAATGTTTACTCATTCATACTAGTTTCTTCACACATTTCATTTTATTTGCAAACTTAACTTTCTGTGTTAGTAACACATTCATAAAAATCTAATTTATATGTCCTGTGCATATTTGCATAGAATATAATGTGGATCTAATTTCTCCTCACATTAGCAATAGTGTTACCTCAATTTCCAAAAATCCACTCATGTAGTTGGATACTTTACTTTTAACAAAATACATACATTCTTAGTAGCATATTTTACCTCTTATGCTTGAGTCTCCACTAGGGATACGACTCCATTATTCACTTTTGATTCATTTCATATTCATTTCTGATTTGTTCTTTCATTGATCATTCTTAATATAAACTATCTGATCTGCTTAACATAATTCAATCAAATTCTTCTTCGAAAGAAGATTTCTTGCTACTATCATGCATACTGTTCATACAATCTTTATCAATCAACTGCTATCATCATCAATGTTGTTTCAACCATTCTTAACAACTCAATACGATGAATTTCAACGACTTATGACATTTTAATAATCTCATTTTTGGTCAAACTTTACATTATCAAAATATCCTTCATAATAAAACTCAATCAAATAAGAGGCACATTTGTTTACTCTTATATTTTTGCATATACCATCAAGATCATTAAATCTTATATATAAAAGTAATTTCGGCAGGTCACTAATTTATAGCCCATGCCAATGATACATCAATCTCAATTGATTCTGAACAACCTCTATATATTCTAGGACTATTCAAACATTACTCCTCCATAGTAGTTACCTTTTTAACATAATCACCTATACCATACTTCTATCGCGTTAGTTTGATTCATCGCATAATTTTTAACTATAGGGATCGTAGATTACGTCCTATACCATATCTAAATATAAATCTCATATGTACTCAATCATATTGTTCACCAATGTAACCACATTATCAAATATGTATTCATAATAACTAGTCGACATAACCTTGAGAACTTCTACATATATCACTATCATTTGTTTCATTTTTCCATACGTACATTCTTAATCGATTTAGAATTATAGACGTATAGCCATCTTGAAATTTTGTTCTGAAATTTACTAGCACAATCTTATACTAGATCATAACTCTTATCACACTAATTAAACAATCATTCTAAATTCCATGTTCAACCTCTCAATTTCACTTTGTTTGTACATCTTAAATATCGTCATTTCCACCTATGTCTCTATTTCTTTTGCAGTCAATTCATGAAAATATTTTCACATCCATATCAATTCAAGTATGTATCCATAAACTTTACTTATCTTCTCACTTTCTAACAAATCATTATTCTTCTCACTATTTTTATCAACTTAAACTCTTAACAATTGCTTATGCGTGTAACTCATACACATGTACCCATGTAAGATCCTAATTCTGGCGCTCTCATACCATACATACTGGGTTCCAGTTCCGAAGCCCAACTCTTAAACTATAAAATGTGAGCATATTCCAAGAAATCACCATAAACATTATTGGTTCATCTTCTTTCTCTTATTCCAAGCATGTTGGACCCCAATTCCGGAGCCCAACATTCGGAGTCAAAAATGTGATCTTTATAATCAACTCATTGCTCTAACTTCATAACAGTCTTTGGAAAAATCTTCCGACCAAAATTTAAAATTTGACTTCCTCAAAATATATGAAGCTCTATGTCTCTTGTTTATTTTGAAATAAAAACCATCTCATTCGGAGCTCTACAGCTCAAGATATGCTTAAAAATCCAATATATGTTCATAACCTCGTTTTGCTCTTCCAATAGATCCCTCATTTTTTCCATCAAACTTTTTCAAATCAACAAAAAAGCTACTAATTTTTATGGAGAGATAGAGAAATGTCTTGGGAATTTATTGCTTTAAGAATCACTTCATTTGGAGGTCGGCTGGTGAAGTTATGCCTAAAAGAATCAAACGTGTTTATGCCCTCAATCATATTGTACCTGTCTTGGCGCAATTTCCATAACTTTCAATAGAAATGTCGGATCAAGCTTGTTTTTAGACGGTTTGAAAGAGGACATCGAGACTACAACTTTCATGAAGAGCTAGAGTGAGATTCTGCATATAAAAGGGTACAAATTGCAATTTACTGAAACTATCCCTTAAATGTTTGTTTAACGAACATACATGTCCACATAACGGACATAGACAGGCTTGGGAGTGCTTTCCAAACCTGAGAATGTTTGTTTAACAGACCTAATATCCGTTTAATGGACATGAACTAGGCTAGGGCCTCTTTCCCACCAGAGAAGGTCCATTTAACGGACCTAAAGTCAGCCTAACGAACATTGGTAATCGAAAACTCCTTCCAAAGCCTCTCCAATGGTTCCTACATCTATTCTAACATCATATTGACTCATAATCTTCTCAAACTCACCTCTTCTAGTTCAATATCACTCCTTAAACATTTAATTACCAAATTGAATTCATTAAGTTTCCAAATCTCGACTCAAATGATTCATCACATACAACAATTCTCATCACTTACTATGGCTATTCTAATATACATCCTACGCAACATTACCACTTTCAATAGTCATATCTCTCAACTCCAAAATTCAAAATTTACATACTTTATAGTGTTGGAAAGATGAGAGGATAAGCTACAAATTTCATGCAGATAACTTTGTCTAATTCATACTAGATTAATACATATTTTCTCTTAAAGACAAAAAACACATTTTACCCTCATGAAAACTTGAAATTTATCCCAACTTCACTTCCTCTATTGCAACATCATTCATAACAATTCAACTACCCATTTGGAATTCATCAAACTCTCAACCTCAATTCATTTGACTCTTCATATACAACAACATCTCATCATTCATAATCCCTATCTTTCTTTTCCATAACATCTCACTTATATATATATATAACAACAATTCATGTTCAGAGTTCATCAACTCAAGTGGATAGCTTCTTCAAATATATTTAATTTCAACTCATTATCCATACACAATTTATATTTCATTAACATCAAAAGATATGAGTTCTAAAAAGCTTTAATGGCATTCCAAGCCACATTATATCATCAATATCAAAATCTAAAATACAAAACATGCAAAACCCAATAGTTCTCGAAATCCATCTAAAGTCTTACTTTTACAAAATCTAACTTCAAATACAAAATATGGATAATCGAAATGCTGCCTTGACTCTTGATTACTTGATCTCATTCTCTTTACCTGAAGATGGGATGGAAAGGGAGTGAGCTTGAAAGCTTGTGGGTAACAATTTATAATCGATAACAAGCAAAACCATTGAAATTATTCATTTGTTATAGAAAATTCTTATTGAATTCAAGAAAAGCATAGTTCTCAACCAATTCATAATAATACAAATCATGTAAGCATCAACTTGACAATTCCCAAATGCAATGCATAAGAAATAGATCAGGGTTCCGTGAAATAAAATAGAGAAACCGAAGTTTACTCTGTAAACAAAACGAGTCTATTTTTTGGATCTCGTGGGTCACAAGTGGGCAGTTGGGAGAAGGCATTATGTCGATGTGCACGTGTCTATGAAACGGTTCCACTCTTTCCCAAACACAATCAACTCTCATGCTCAATTCAATTCCATACAATTTCATATTCTCATGCTTTTTCCTCTTTTTCTTTATACAAAATGCCATGGCACATTTTAATGACATAACATGATCATACATCACAATGCATTTTTTCACATTCACAACAATTCAAATCCAATTAAATAAGCATATACACATATATAAGCAAATTCTTTAAATCATTTAAAAACAATATATGCACATTTATGAAGTACTTAAAATCATTTTATTCTCTTGATTTGGAAAACTTTAATGACTCATTATTCAATTATAAACATGAAACCCACCTTATTTTACTTGAATATCCAAACTCAAATGGTCCCTTCCTCTTGCTCTTGGATAGGGTTTTCTCTTGATTTCCTAAAACAAACCAAAATTCTCATTCAATTCCAATTAAAATGGAAATCTCCTAATTTCCATAATCACAACAAAATCCCTAAACTTCAAAGTCACAATAAATGAAATCAAATCAAATCAAACTCAAACCCAACCTACCCATAATCCATCTAGGCTAGAAAACCCAAAACCTAGCTTAGAAACCCTAAAATCAAATGAGTTCCCCTTAAACCATCTTATTTCTCCATTCATCCCCAACACAAAAACCTTTTTCTCTTTCTAAATCCTTCTCTAACAAAGCAATAAGAGAAATAAAGCTTACCTTGAACAAATCTTCTTGCTCCTTCTTCTTCTTTCCTTCTTCTTTCCTTCTCTCCACGACTCTCTCTCCCTCTTCTCTCTTCTAATTTTCGTTTTCTTCCTCTTCAAATGCAAGCCAAGCCTTCTTTCTTTCTTTTATACCCTTAATGAATCCAAAATGTCTATTTTGCCCTTCACTTAAAGCCTTGTGTCTTTTAAGCTTAAATGACTTGCCAACTTTGCCCTTGATATCATCTTACTACCTTAA
>JAOSBK010000008.1:12762902-12786877 GCA_027568895.1 Erythroxylum shatona
GCCTGTGGGTCCCACCCACAGGCGCCTGCCCATCTGCCACGCAACTGTCCAATTTTTATATGAAACGGCGCCGTTTTAAGTATAGACAGAGTTAGACAGGGTTAGCTTAGACAGACGATCCGAACTCCTTTGTGCCTGATGGTCGTCAGAGAAGAGCTAGCTACCGGTGTTACTCTGCTATTGGTGTGCTGTCTTTGGTCCATTATGTGTTCAGGTTGGGGCAACTCTTAGGAAACATTGGAGCGGTCAGGACAGTTTTCCAGCATGTGTCTGACCATGCCACAAGAATAACATAAATGAGGAAGCCACTCATAAGCAACCTGAATGTCCTCCCCGTCGAGCTGCACTCATAAGCACAGAGGGGAGCACTAATATTCGCATCTACAGCCACTCTCGCAAACCTTCCCCGTGCAACAGTTTTAGTGGTCTCATCTATTTTAATGGTTTGTCCCACAAGGTTTCCTAGTGTCGTGAGGATCTGTGGGTGGTAGCGAGATACTGGCAAGTTGGGGAACCTCACCCATAAAATAGCTCTGGTTACCTTGTCGTGTAAGGGGTGGAAATTGGCATGCCAACGTTGTACTGCAAGGACATGGCCTTGGATCACCCATGGACCCTACATTAATGCTGTCATGAAGTCTTGTTCTTCGATGAAGTTTACCAGGTAATAGTCATTGGCAAGATCTACTATTTTTATTGGACCAGAAGGCTTCCAGAGTGTTCTGATCCAAGATGAAAATGAGTGGTAACCAAGTTTTCTGCCGAGGAGTTTCACTACTACGGCCCTTTCCCACTATTTGTCCAACCGAGCCTTAAAATTCGACGATAATGCCAACCCTTGTCCGTTTTCATCAAAGATTGGAAGAATGTCGCCGTCCTCGCACTCAACTATTTTTATCACCGGCCAGTCCAGTTCAACGTCGTCTTCGGTCGATGTGGTTCCCACAACCGCTTCACAGTAGCTGGGTTTTGGTCCCAAAGGCGAGGGGTCCTCCTCCCTGAATCGTTTATGAAGTTTATTAGCTAGGTGGCCATCTCGACCAGCTTCCTTTTCCGATCGCTTGGAGGTATCCACCCTTTCCACTTTGCTTTTACTTTTTTTCTCTCTTGTCCTTTTTAATATAAGACTATGTCTTTATGACTTTTACCACATCAAAACACATAACTCTTCTTTCATAGCATTGAGCCATTTTTTAGAATTGTTACATTTTATGTATTCTTTAAATAAGACTGGATCCTTATCAATGCTTAAGTCACACTAGTGCTCAAGTTAATACACTATATGGTAATCTGATATAGCTGGCCTTTTCTCCTTTTTAGACCTTCGCAATACGATTTCTTGTGGTATCACTTGATTATTTGTGACTTGCACATTATTTATTGGTTCATTATTGACATTCACTTCTTGTGGGTTTGGAATATTAACTTGTTGTTCAGATATGTTGCGTGACTATGATACAACAAGAGGAATAATAATTTGAGAAGAGACACTAGGTGAAGGATTTTCAACCTGAATCTCTTGAATATCCACCTTTCATAGTTCCCTACTTCCACTGATTTTTCCATTTTTAATGAACCTAACATTACCATACTCAACTATCCTTATACCATGGCTAGGATAATAAAAAGGTACCCTTTCGACTTTTCTGGATAACCGATGAAGTAACCACTAATGGTTCTTGCATCAAGTTTTCTTTTATAAGGATTATAAATCCTTATTTTAGCTAGGCAAACTCAAACATGCAGGTGTCTCAAACTAGGTTTCCTACCTGTCCACAATTCATAAGGTTAGGAATATAGCACTGGGCTATTAAGCAGATATGCAGTTTTCTTTAATACATACATCCATAAAGATAAAGGTATACTCATGTAACTTAATGTACTCCTAACTATATTCATAAGTGTACGATTATGCTTTTCAGCTACACTATTTTGTTGTAGTGTACCAGGCATTGTATACTGTGCACAAATGCCCCAACTTTGAAGAAATTTTGCAAATGGACCTAGACACTGTCCATTCTCATCATATTTACCATAATATTTACCACCTCTATCAGACCTTACGACTTTCACTTTTCTATCTAACTGCCTTTCTACCTTATTAATTAACCCCTCAAGAATGTCCACTGATTAAGACTTTTTATGTAGTAAATAGAGATAAAAATAACATGAATAATCTTCAATAAAAGTGATAAAATACTTTTCACCACTCCAAGATGGAACATGAAATGAACCACATATATCAGTGTGTATTAATTTAAGTAACTCAGTACTTCTTGTGGCTGAACTCTTAGATATGTGTTTGGTTTGCTTGCCTTTAATGCAATCCACACACATATCCCAGTCAGTAAAATCCAGTTGAGGTAAGATTTCACATTTTATTAACCTCATCACCCTTTCTCTAAATATATGACCTAACATTTGATGCCACAAGTAAGCAGATTATTCATTATATGTACTACGTTTATTACCAATATTATGTGCAACATGAAACAGGGATTCAGAATAATTAACATCAAGGTTGAAATGATATAAACTATTTATTAATGTACCAGAACCATGATAATATTGTCATTTATACAAAGAAAAAACACCATTTGCAATGTTGAAATTAAAACATATCTTGTCCAACTTACTAATAAAAACTAAAATTCTAACACATTCAGGAACATAAAGACACTTTTCAAGATCTAGACTACAACTAGTGTTTAAGATCAATCTATATGCATATATTCCTTCTATTCATGCCTTCATTCTGTTAACCATATATAGGAACTCTTCAGTTCTATTTATGGTTTGGATCGAAAGAAATCCCTGCATAATATGTGACATATGAGTAGTTGTATCTGAATCTAACCACCGCGTATTATTGGGCCCCTCAATAAGATTTAATTCAAAATATATTGAAATATAGTACTTACCTTTCTTTTCGAACCAAGCCTTTCTCTTAGGACAATCTTTCTTGAGGTGACTAACTTTCTTGCAGAAGAAACAATAGGCTCTTTATAGATTTATCCCTCATTAACCTTCACTGCGGCATTGTCCTTCTTGTTGCTCTTCTTCCTTGGCTTTCCCGTTTTGCTGCTAGCTTTTTTGTGTACTGTAATACGAACATAGTGTTCCTTCATTTTCTTTAATCTCCCTTCCTCCTTCACCAATATAGCCTTGATTTCTTGAAATTTTCATTTTTCCTTCAGAGTGTTATATTTCACTTAGAATTGACCAAATTCAGGAGGAAGTGAGTTGATGATGAATTATACTAGGAAGCATTCACTCACATCCATACCCATTGATTTTAGCTTTGCAACCAAATTTGACATGTTTGTTACATGATTATGGATAGGTTGTGATTAGTCAACTTTCTTGGTCGTTAATTCGCTTATCAAACTTCCTACAATTGATTTGTCAGTTTTGTCTTATTATGAGTACTCTTTGATTTTCATCATGAATTCCCTTGCATTGTCTGTATGAGGCATTGATGGTTTAACATTTTCAGTCTTTATCAATCACATCAAGTTTAGACTAAACCTATTAGACTTTTCCCAAACTTGAAAATATGTCCTTTCAACTTGTGTACTAGTGTCAGTAATGGTTACAAGGTTCTCTGCAACTAATGCCAGGTCCTTATCTATAATACCCAACTGAAATTGGATTTGTTCACACCAATTAGCATAGTTTAGCCCATTGAACTTGATCAAACCATTGCCTATGGCTAACAAATTACTAGAAATTGCAAAAGTGAAAACAAACTCACACGTTAATGCCTTGAGTATAATTAATAAATTCAGATAACAATAGACTTTAATATATATATTTAAGTTCACCTTTGGGTGATACTTAAACACATATCCTTAATCCATAATGATGATAACAACATATATAAACACACTTTAATAGACAGTCAATCATACTTAAGCTAATATGCATGTTATCTTTGGATATACAAACATATTCACAAGGTATGTCGATAAGTCTCTTTATTGTTATTAATTATAAACAATGATCTTCCTTTAGGTGATCTTCTAGCATTATAATTAATAATTTCAATTGTTCAGTCCATTTATTATGTCATTCATTAGCATCTTATAACATGAACAAATGAAAGAATGCATAATTAAATGTCTAAATATCTTTTCAAGCAAGGTCACTTTGGTGACTAACAAGCTTTCTATACAGTAAACATTTAATTATGTAAGAATACATGAATTTTGGAATTTAACTATAATGTTGAAAGATGATACTATAAAGTCCAAAAAAATTTTAGGGATAAAACTGTAATTTTTTATTACCAGATTGTAATAGTCCAAAAACTATACGGACCAAAACATAACTGACCATCTTCAACCTTTTGATTTTTAATTGGAAGACATAATTCCCAGTAAACTTTAAACCTAAAACATATCTCACTCATTTTTCCAGTAAAACTTATGCTTTATAAATACAATGGTAGGCCTCATGCTTTAATGTTATCCATTATTAGAACGAAGAATGACTTCTACAGAATGTCATATTCAAAAACTTTTGGAAGACCCATGTACATGAAATCACTTTTCTAGAAACTTTCAATCCAAACAATTCATGCTTTACAATTATAAAGCTAAAGTCTTTCTTATGGTGGTCCCATGAACATTAACTTTTCTTTCACTTTGATGTTTTCCAGAATTTGCAATAAATAAGTAATTGAAACATCAAACCAAAGCTTTTGATCATGGGTCCCACCACAACTTTTCTTTCATTTATAACACAATTGATTCAACACCTTCAAAATCCTAAGATTCATGATATAAAAAAGAGAAATATTAACATTGATCTATGCTCAATGTGTGTAATCCTTTTCTGATCGCAAATACCTTCTCTACGCAAAAGCTTTATCCACTCTCGCTTTCTTCCTTCTTTCATTCTTTTCAATAGTGTAAGAACATATGTCTTTTTGATATTTGTGAAAAGGTTCCTTAAATGAAGGGAGAGGGAAGGGTTTTATTAATTAACCCTAATGATTCTAATTTCCTTTACAAGCCCAATAACCATTATTTTAGGCCCACTTCATATTAGAATCAAACAAAATAACATGGGTCACACTTATGATTATTAAATTAATCTAACATCATGTGCGTATCCATGCTTAGTAGAACCTTACACAACAAAGCCAGAAATCATGCCCTATCCAAGTAATAATGACTCTTCATTTGATTTCTTTGTATTTAATGCATATAGTCCAAGCCTATAATTCAGTAAAACCTAACTTATATAATTAACATTGACATTTTCTTTACATGATTATGCACATAATTTCCTGTTGTTCAACATAATCATAAGTAATTCATTTATTATATCACTGAATATTTTTATTACAATTAAACTAATTCAAAGATGATTTATTAATTAGATACATATCCTCAATTTATAAATTATTGAATGAGAAGATATTCTATTCCTAGATAAAGTACTAACTATAAAAGAATTATATTAAAATTTCAAACTCTAGCAAATAAAATATTAATGAATGAGATGAGTAATTTCTTAAAGATGATAAATAAATACATACATAAATTAATTAATTTTTTAAAGATGAAATTAATAAAAAATATTAATTTAAAATAATTTAAAATTAATTAAATTTGGAAAAAAGAAATTTTTAACTTGACTTGAGCTTGATCAGGATTCAAGTTGTCCAAGTCGAATCGGGCTTAGGCAAGCTGTGAGTCTAAGGCTCATTCAGGTTTTAGGCTGACCTTAGACATTAACAAAAAATGTTAAGCTGAGTTTGGGCCAAAGGGATTCAAGTGCAACATGACTCAATGTCATTCCTACTAGAAATATCAAGATTTTGCTTGAAAAATCCCTTCAAATCAAGAGTAAAAACTACTAGACCTCTATTCCATTAAAAAGATTCAAGTATACCCAAAAAAGTGTAATATGAGCTCCAAAATGGTTATAAAATAAGGGTTAAACAATTAGAAACAAATAATAAAGACAATAACAATGAACAAGCAATAAAAGAAGAGAAATCACTCAAATTTGAATAATGTTCACGAGGTAGACAATGCAGCTGCGGGCCTCCAACCAACATCTCCACCATTCATATTACAAAGCAACATTTCAAGAATTTTTAGGCCAAATTTGAATTCGATATAACTATTAATGTCCTTTTCTCCCTTTTTAATTGACACCAAAAATGAGTTAAAAATAATGAATTTAAAGAATAATAGGTCAAATTCAATAAATTTAAACTTTTCTACTCAAGAAAAGCCTAACTTAACAAAAAAAATTATGTTTGAAATACTCAAAATATTGTAATATAAACCTAAAACAAAAAGGGATGAGAATGAATGGAAATGAAAAATTGAAGAATGGATTATATTTTCATATTGTCAAAATAAAATTGTTTATGAAAGTTTTTATCAAAAGTAATTCGAACCTACAAATGTTGATAGATGAGGATGAGTCTTGAAGCAACCGGTTAAGTTATTCTTTTGTAACCTTATAGTTACAGGCAATGTTTTAAAAATCAGACCAAACATCGAACCAGTCAAAGGAAAGATTTGAGGTTTAAATGTTCAACTAGTATTAAATTATTATAAAATCGGTATATAATAAATAAGAATTAAAAATTATAAGAGTAAGTAAAAATAAAATCTTTTATTAAAACAAAAATTATAATTCAATAAAACAATAAAATTAGTTCTTAGAACTTTTTCATGATACTTTATTCATTACAAGACTTTCTTAATAAAAAGTTTGTAATTTATAATTAATCTTAACTTAAGTAATACTTTTTTACAAAATATTTTTTTAAAATAATTTTTAATATAAAATTATAAATAAGAATAAATTTCTATAATTTAATTAGTACATAACAAGAAAATGAGCACGAATACCCAAACTAAACTTGAACTTCAAGGTGTATAAGCAGTCAAACAAAAAGGCATGTAAAGACAAGCAACTATTAATGTTTCATAATCCCTTGTCCTCTTTCTTCATCTTCTCTCACGCGTGTCTTAGAAACCAAAAGTTTCTTGGTTTGCATTGTAAGAATCGTCACCCATTACAAGAAGGAAAAAAAGGAAAATCAGTCCATTTCAGTTTGATGCTTCTCTCATCTATATGGCAAGTGGAAGTGGCCTTTCAGTGGAGGCTAACTAGTGAACTCCTATATCTGTCATGCATAACAGCTCTTTTTTTTCAGCTTTTTTTTTACTTTATAGCTATGATTATATTCCTCATTTGGGATTCTTCAGTTGTTCCTAAAGATGTTATCATTCTTCCAAATTTTCTAAAAAAGATTTAGAGAAACAAAAACTCCTATTTAGTCCTGTAATGTGTCCTCTACAGAACTCTGGATTTGGTGGAGTAAGTGCTAAGATTCAACAACCTCACATTCACACTACGATGATCCACACTCGTTGTCTCCCTCTCTCTCCTCCCTCTCTCTCTCTTTCTCTCTCTTCTTACCTTTTTTTATGTAATTTTTCTTGAAGTGCAGTTCATATTTGGCATGATGATTATTGTCTGCTTCGATTATATTATTAAAATTTTTGTTAAAGGTGGTTGTGCTAAGAGTTGTGAGATTGTTTTGGGTAGGTTTTATACAACGCTGAACTGAATGATCAAGCTGTTAACAAAACTTTTAGGTCATATTCGTTGTTTGTTTTGAGTTTAAGAAGTAATCAAAATCAGGTTAATGAGTTTTAAGAAGTCTACTCAACGTCGAGTCTGTTGGAGAAGAAATCTTTATTTCAGTTTTTCACGGTTTTGACAAAACTACTTTGTTTGTTATTTAACCGACCAGTTTTTAATCATAATGCTTAAAAGTAGAAACTGAACTGAAAATCATGTCGGTTCATTCTTAATTCAATTGAACCAGTTGGTCTAATGTAGTTTTAAATTATTGATCATAGGTTCAAATAAGCAGTCCTAAAACAAAAGGAAGACTATGCATAGTATAACGTTTTCAAACTCCACAAAATAAGAAACCCTGAGTATGTTATATTGATAAATAATAGTGGAAGATTAAGATTAAACTAAACATGATCATGTTTACACCAACTTGTAGTCTTAACTCTAAACAAAAACTATTGATCTAAAACCCAATAAAACATCTTATCAATCACGCGCCTCCCCATGACCTCCACCATCACCTCCATTGCCAAATTTTCCTCCTAGACAACATAACAAACTCAGCCGTTTTTGCCCTCTTTTCAAACCCCAGAAAGAAACCTAGCTTAGCCCCTTTTGTTGCTCAAACCTGCAAATAGCTAGAGAAAATTTAGTTTCCAAACACAAATAGACACTGATTTTCCAACGCTTCTTTCAACCATCAAACAAATCATCTCTCCTAACCCTAACTCAACCCCTCCCTCCCCTTCTAAACCTTCCAGCCCACTCTCCTCTTCCCCATCCTTTTCTACAACAATCCCACTTCCTACCACGGTTGCTCCACCTAAGGGATCTATCCTAACTATTAAAGACATAGCTAAAGAACCTAGGAAAACATAGAAACAAGTCATTGGTGATAACTCTGACTCCTCTTTAGTACTCAGCCCTCTGGTAGAGATTGATGGTAAGCTAATAGTGGCTCCTAGTCTAGATGTTTTGTAGCAGGGAGCTAACATATGGAATTAGAACCAAGAACATTCCCTTATGGGTGAACATTCACAATATCCCCTTGGAGTATTGGACTACAAAGGGTTGAGTATGCTTGCGAGCTACTTGGGGAAACCTATCTGTATGGATAAAAATACTGCATTGAGGAAAAGAGTTAGATTTGCTCGATTATGTGTGAGTATGGATATATCTAAGGAAATGAAGGATAGTATCCCTATTCTAAGGTTGACGATGAAAACTCTCTTAGAGAAGATAAAGTCTTGGTAACTTACTAATAGAAAATGTCTCTTAGAGCTCAAGGAAAAGAATAGAAACGAACGAGTAAGGTCTTCATTAAAGGTGACTATTAGGAAGTGATAGGTATAGAAAAAATGAGTCTAAAGAAATCAAAGAGACTGAGGAGCCAAAACAAGTAGCAGAAAACCAAGAGATGGTTTAGTCAGTAAATGTATCCCTTAAAATAAGGGAGGGCATTCCGAAGGAAAATAACGCTGAATATGTTCATCTTAAAGAAGTTCATTATAATCTATCAGAAGATTTCTGCAAGTCTTCATTGAATAAAGGAGGAAACATTATAGAATATAGTGGTACTATTCAAAATGAAGGATTTTCGGTTATTTAATAAAATGAACAAAGTCCATCAAGGGTTGATTTGCAAAATGGTAGTAATCAAGAGGAGCAGTTTGAGCAGGTCACCTCTCGGAAAAGTATTAAGATCAATAGGAAAAGCTTTAAAGGGAAAACAAATTGATTATAACTTTGATTGTATGGAATGTGCGTGGAATAAATAATCTTTCAAAGCTTAATACTTTAAGGGATTTTGTGCTAAAGGAAAAGCCTTAGGTTTTTTGTATATTGGAGAATAAAATTAGAGAAGTTAATCTAAATAAATTGATTTATCTAGGTAGCAACTAACAGTTCATTACAAACCATCGAAGTCATGTATGTGGAAGGATTATTACAGCTTATGATAGTGATTATTTGAAACTAGAGGTTCCGGAATCTTGTTAGCAGTATATTCACATTAAGCTTTATTTCAAAATGAAAAATTCTTGGGTTTTAGATACTTTTGTCTATGGATTCATCACTGTGTTCCAAAGAACTGACCTCTAGAATTACATAAGACTGATCAAGTCTTCAGTAAATTCTCCTTAGGTGGTATGCGGGGATTTTAACACTACTTTGTGCAGATCAGAGGGTGAAGGTAATTGTAACCTACTCAACTACTCCTCTAATATGTTTGATTGTTTGCAATATGTGGAACTTATAGATCTAAAATTTGAAGGTTATAAGTCTACTTGGACAAATAAACAAAGTTCTATTTGGCACATGAGGAAAAAATTGGATAGAGCTTTGGAAAATGTGAAATGGCTACATTCTTTTTCAAGAAACTCTATGAAATTTCTAGACCCCAATATCTCATATCATACTCCTATAAAGATTGATAATTTGTTCACCACCTCCAAAGTCCATTGTCCTTTTCAGATTTAACAATTTTCTGGTTAATATGGAGGGTTTTCAAGAAGTAATAACGAAGGGATTGGAGCTTGGATGTTATGGGACTAAGCAATACATATGTATCCAAAAGCTCATGGCTATAAAACAGGAGCTGAAGATTCTTAATTGTAAGAGAGTTCTAAATCTTACTAAAGAGATTGAAATATCTAGGGATAAACTCTCTTTTATTCAAAAATCATTGGCAAAGAATCTCTTAGATGGTGCTCTAGTTATAGCAGAGAAGGAAGCTCTTAAAATTACTTAGAAGTAGTGGATAATCAATTTTCTTTACTAAAGCAGAGAGCTAGAATTAATTGGTTAAAAGAGGAAGATAGATGTACAAAGTTCTTTTTCAATTCTATGTTAGCTCGAAAGAATGCCAACAAAATTACCTCTATTAAAACAGAAACTGGAGCAGAAGTTTTCTGACAAGATGATTTAGCTAAGGAAGCCATGAATTTCTAAATCTACTTAGCTTAGAAGCTCCCCCATCTAAGTTGGATTATGATCTTAGACGGTTTATAACCACTAAAAATCCTAATCATGAAGTTTCTTGGTTAAGAAGACCTGTTACAAATCAAGAAATCAATAAGTTTGGCTTCAACATGAATGGCTCTAAAGCTCTAGGTCTGAATGGTTTGAATGGCTTTTGCTATTAGGAAACTTGGAATAATTTGGGGGGCATAGTTAAGGAGGCAGTGCATGAGTTCTTCCTAAAAGAAGTTTTACTAAAAGAAATAAACAAGACATTTCTATGCTTGGTCCCTAAAAACCCTAGCTAGAAACTTGGAGTAACTACAGACCTATTTCGTGTAAAAATTTCCTCTACAAGATCATCACCAAGATTTTGGCTAATAGGTTGAAGAAGGTTTTAAAATTTCCCATCAGTGAGAATTAAGGAGCTTTATAACCAGCATAAATATAGGGGATAACATCCTTATCATTTAGGAGCTTTTAAAAGGGTATAACTGTAGGAAAAGTCCTCATAATTGCATTATAAAAGTTGATTTATAGAAAGCTTTCAATAGTGTGAATTGGGGATTTCTGCTAAAAACCATGGAGATAATGAACTTTTCCTTAATATTCATCAAATGGATTTAAGAATGCATTTCTACTACTTCCTATGGGATATTGATTAATGGGAGCCCTATGGAGGTGTTTAAAGGAAAAAAAAGGTCTTAGGCAAGGGGATCCCCTTTCTCCCTACCTATTCCTAATTTGCATGGAGGTTCTCACTCAGTTATTGAAGCACAACACTTCAACTGATTCTAAATTTAGATTTCACTCCAAATGTAAGGAAGGTTCTTTAACTAGTTTATATTTGTAGATGACTTTATTCTCCTAAGTAAGGAAAATGTTCACTCAGTCTCTCTTTTGATGAAAACTCTCAATTTATTTAAGGAGATGTCGGGCTTATGTGTCAATCAACATAAGAGCTATATCATACTCTCCAAAAGTGCTTCTCACCTCTCAAATGCTTTAACTAAAGCTCCTCCTCTAATCTACTTAGGGATTCCTATCTCATCAAGGAGGCTTAGATTATGTGAATGTATTCCTTTGATAGAAAAGATCCAGAAAAATTAGGGTCATGGACCAATAAAGCACTATCCTATAGAGGGAAAATTCAGCTACTGAAGTTGGTTGTTTTGTCTATGAATACTTATTGGTGTTCATACCTTTTTCTTTTTAAAAGGTTGATTAAAACAGTAGAAAAACTAATTCTATGATGGAAAAAGAATGGAGAGAAAGAAATAGCCAAAGTAAGTTGGAAGACAATCTGTCAACCGAAAGATGAAGGTGGATTAAGATTAGAGTCAATCTCTACTAAAAACAAATTTCTTATGTCTAAGAGGATTTGGAGAATCCTAAGCGATAAACAATCTATGTGGACTAAATGGATTCATTCTTATTTACTAAAAGGAAGGAGTTTTTGGGCTCTAAAAACCATAGTTAGCTACACCTAGTTTTTTTTAACCAACTTCTTAGAATGAGGGAGGAGATGTATCAACACATTACTTGCAAGATAGGGGCAGGAGAAAGACTTTCCTTATGGTATGATAACTAGACGGGGAATGGACCTTTAATACAAAACCAGATGGCAAATTCCCTATTAAATCGATTCCTAAGGATACTAAGCTTCAAGAAATAATAAGGAATGTGAACTGGTCCCTTTCCTTAGATGAGAATACACTTCTATACATTCCTCAATTTAGAAGTCATGGGGAGGGAGATATATATTTATGGAAGGGTATTCTTGTTTCTGTGATTACTGCTAAAGAAGTAAGAAAGATGAGGGAAAGGTCTAAAAATCGAGCAACGTGGCATGCATTGAACTAGAACAAGGCCCTTAGACCTAATGTTAGTTTTCTGCTCTGGCTAGCAATTTCGGACTTGGATAAGTTGAAATTCCTAAACTCCTCTAAGTTATGTATCTTATGTAATCTAGATGATGAAACCAGAGATCACCTCTTCTTTGAATGTGTCTTTTTCAGAGGAATATGAGCAAAAATTTCTACTCTATGTGCCCCTGATTTCACCTATGCCAAACTCACAGATATCATACAGGAATTACCTAACTTGCATATTTCAAAATATGATAGGGATATTATATTACTCTTGGTGACTACACGTTTTCAAGTTATCTGGAAAGAGAGAAATAGTAAAAGGTTTAAAGAATCTATTTCGATAATTTCTCTTATAGAACTCACTACGGACATCATAAGGGAACAACTGATCATCAATCAGTTAAACTTACACTATAGCAGGAGAATGGCCCTTGTATGGAGAATATAGCACTAGCCATATCAGATCTTTCCTAATAACTAGTTCAATTCACAATATAGAAATGAAATCCAACCACAATTCACAACAGTACCTATGATTATACAAGCAGATTATTCTTCACAATATCTAAGGAAATAGTGAGGTTGTTCAGTATTGACTCACTTGGAATTACTTCCCCTTTCTGGGTTGAACACTACTCGAAGATCTATGCTATTCATCCATATCTGTCATTAACGGATAAATGTTTAAACGGTGTAGTTTTCTAAAAAAAAAAGAAAGGAAGATCTAAAAATCTTTAAATCACGTACTTTTTTCGTGGATGAGATCTCCTCTCCGTTCTCCCTTTCTGGCTAGAATCCGAAGTCTCTGTAATTCTTTAAAAAAATCTAACCCTAACGAGTGGAACTCATATTAGCCATACCCAAAATGACTATAGAGTTCGGTTGAAGAATAGATTCGAGAAAGAATATAAAGTAGGAATCACTACTGACCTGAGTTGTGATCTCCCACACTAGCTTGTCACAAAAGAGCTGAGCCCTCAGAGAGTTTTCTCCCTCCTCCGAAAATAAAGCAAGTTCTTAGCGAAATATAAAATGCCCTGATATCTAAAGGTTGTCTGAAATGGAGTCTGTTACTTAATAAGAGTAATTATTTGAGCGAAGAACTGAAAAAAAAGTTGATCCATGGAGCCACCGCAAGCATCGTCACTCATCCTCCTTAATCAAGTAAAAGTCGAAGATTCGAGAAAGGAAAAGATCATTTTACCTTAAGGCTCCGTTTGGTTGGCAGGAAAGTAAAGTGAATTTGGAATATGATTCCTTGGAAAATAAATATATGGAAAGTAAAGATATTCATATGTTTGGATACTTATAAGAATTCTAATAAGAAAGTTGAGTGGATTCTTATTATAGTGTTTGGTATATAACAGTATTTTATAGAATGTAACTTAATTTTGACTTATGTTTTCAGTTATATCCCTACAAACAGAATAAAAATTGAAATCGTTAAATAAGGAAAAATATGAACCTGAAGTTTGTCGATTGAAACTTCTAAGCAAAAATATTCAAAATTTTAATACCAGCTGAAACTGAAAATTTTTTAAATTAGGGGGATTTTTTACAAAATTTTAAAAAATTTTAAAATTTTCCTCGCTCCCTCTTATCTCTCCTTTCCCCCTTTTTTCAAAGTTTTTTAATTAGTTATTTTATTTATTTCAATTTTTATAATTATTGTGAATTTTTAATTTTTGTTTTTAAAATTAATAAATATTTTTATTGCTAATAATAATTATAAATTAAATAAAACTTACAAAAAATATTTTTATTTAAATTTATTTTAATATTTTATATAATATTTATTAATAAAGTATTAATAAAATAATTTAATTTTTAAAAATAAATAATTTAAAATTATTATTTATAAACTAATATTTATTATATATATTTTTAACTATTAAATCAAAATTTATTTGAAATTTATATATTTTAAAGTCGCAAAGTTGAGAGAGAAGGAATGGTTAAATTGTCTAGTGTATTTGTTAGATTAAATTCCTAGGGAAAGTAATCTAAATACCAAGGGGATGTTGGGATTTAGAATCCAAGGAAAGTGTCACTACTTTCCCTAAATTAGGAAAGTTTTTACTTTCCTAACTATTGAAAAAAACGAACCAAACGTAATAATTTAAATTTTAGGAAAAAGATTACTTTCCCTAGCAATAATCTGTGCCAACCAAACGGGGCCTAAGTTTATTTTAACAAAACAAATTAGTTTATTTGTATTAAAAAACATAATTTCTAATATTTTATATCAATAGAAACTAATTTAACTAAATTAGTTTGTGTCAATTATAAAACGTATTTCTAATTTTTATGTTACATTTATTTTAAAATATATATCCAAAAACCTATTTGTAAAGACTTTTGTCTTATTATACTTATATGTATAAAAATGTATTTGTTCATACTTCTAACTTCTAAGCCTTCCTTTGCCGAAGTGATGTTCACAGAGAATATCCAACAAGTTTGTTGACAACATCTCCATTCTCTCCCATTAACACGACTATCAGGAATCTCACGTCGGATAAGTATGAGAGCATTTAATAATTTATAATAGTGTGCAAACCTTTCCCTCTTGAGCTAGCTTTTGAGGGTGTGTTAAGTCTTTCTAACAACAGACTACACCGTGATCCCTCCATTAATGCACCATCAATGCAGTAGTATTACTAGTACCGATGGATTGGCTTAGAGAGAGAAAAAACAACTCTCAACACAATGTTTTCGTTAGAACCATTTTGTCATTGTAAAAAACCAGTCATTTTTCACTGTTGAAGACTTTAAAAAACAGACTTGAAAGCCATAGATATTCATTACGGTGTTTAGTGATATATGCATATTATATATATATCTATATACGTGCGTGTGGTGTTTGGAAAAACAAAACCACATGTATGTCTTTGGGAAAGAACCACGTCCTTTTGGTCGTCTCCTCTTCTCTATGTTTCATTTTCTTCATCGTTTTTTAAAAAATTTTAATTTATTTATTACCATCAGAATGAGTAACAAACCAAACAGAAGCGTAGAAATAACATATCAACAGTAATGATATTCTTATATCTTCATATCATTATTCATAAATCTAAAATGCAGATTTACGTATGCATATAACATAAAAAATTAACCTGCTCTGATACTAATGTAAGAAAATAAACAAGATAAAACATAATCACTGAGATCATGTCAAACAAGATTTGTTCATATGCATATTGAACAAAGAATTATGTACTTGGCTTCGTGTTATGATTCCACCGGATATAGAACTTTCGGTTTCCAATTTACTACATAGTTATTTTGTTCTTTGTGTAAACTTGAGAGAAGAAAAAACATAAGAAGACAATTCACGCACAAATGTTCTCATTATTTAAACGTTGTGTTCATATTTGTCTTCATATAACTACCTTTGGTAGTTATTTAAGAGCAGTAACTATTATACTTTTCATGGGTGTATATTAGTCATTATATAATTTTGACAAATGTGTGAAAATTTTAAGGTTCTTATATTGTAAATTTAAATGTAATTTTCATTTTAGAGAATAATTATGAAAACCTTGATAATATGTGAAGATAGGATTTGAAGTCAATTGCATTTTTTATGAATGGATGTTAATTTATTTAACTTTTACTGTATGGTTTAATTATTATATAATAAAATTTTAAAATTGAATTAACTTTTTAACAAAAGATATACGGAAAATAATTTAAATAACTTCATCGTAAATACATATTTTTAATAAATATGAAAATTTCATAAATACATATTAAAAATATTTTAAAGTTATACTTTACTGTTTATAACATATACTGGTTTATGATATATATTATATTTTGTTAATTAATTTTTGTTGCATATACAAAAATAAAGATGTATTATGTTTTTGGTTTAATAATAATAATAATACAAAAAATAAATTTCATAAAAATCACCTCAGCATTAACGTCGTTAGAATTGCACAACTGACATATCACGTAGTAGCCCTATGACGAGATTTGATGAAAATATAATGGAGTTAGGATTTAGGGTTATAAATATTAAGGTGCAAATTGATGATGACATTAACTATCTTAAGATCTTATATAAAATGTTAGGAATAAATCGCACTTTTTACGTTAAAATATTAACAAAATTAAAAATTATAATAGCCACATTAACATGTAACATGCCACATTAATTGTTATAAATCAACAATATATAGATAGACATATGATGAAAACTTAATGGAATTAAGGATCTATTTGTTTTTATTTTTATTTTTATTTATATTTATAGTTTTTTATTTTTAGATTCAATAAAACGACATGTTTTTTTTCCTATCTATAGTTTTGGTTCCTTCTAATTTTTATAACTTACAAAAATAATAAAAAGTAAATCTTATTTTCTATTTATCTTTTTATAATACTATTTACTATCAACTAAATATATATTGTTTAATTATTTAATATTAATTATTAATAATAGTTATGAATAATTTAATTAAATATTTTTATTTACTTATTTAGTAGTATTAATTATTGATAAGAACTATAAATAATTTAATTTATTTTTTAATTTCATAATTTAATTTAATAATTATTAATAAATAAATTTAAATATCTTTAAAATATATAATTTCAAATAAAATTTGTTTTAATAATAAAAATATATTAAAATAAATATTAATTTAAAATATTATTTAATTATTTAATTTTAATAAAAATAATAATTTTTCTGAAAATTTAATAATAAATATTATATAAGAGATAAGATTAAATTTATTTATAAAATATGTTTTATCTTTAAGTTTTATCTAATATATAATTATTACACATTAACAACTAAATAATTTTAATTTAATTTAAAAATAGAAAAGAAAAATTAAAAATTACTGCAAAATAAAAAAAATTAATTCATTACTGTTGTAAATTAATAGGGGCTCATATGTGAAGAAAAGGGGAAAACAACTAGTTTTAGCTTGTTTAAAGAAAATTCTGGTTTACTTTAGTAAAGAAATATACAAGTCGTTTAATGAATTTGATTCTTATCCAACTAAAACCTTCTCGGAACAAAAAGCTTATCTCAGCTCTATACCAAACAAAAAGGAGCTGCTCCTTGTGCGGTATTGGCCAGAAATTATCAAAATTTGGAAAAAGAATATAAATTACTGTGAAACCCTAAACACCCACTTAGTATAAATATAATTATGAGAAATTGTAATGAAAATACCATAATATTTAATTGTAGTTGTGAACTAAAATTTAAAACTTCTCCCGCTTCAAGTTGCCAATTTATTAGTATTTAATTAGTCAATAAGTTGCGCGTTATTTTTTTTTCCTTTCTTAATTTTATAATCATTGATCCCTCCCTTGTCTTTGGTATTAGTCATGTACCAAAGGGTTTCAGCTATTGACCTTTTCAGAACCTAATCATCTAGTACTAAGTCTATCCTTTGGTGCTCCAAAGATGTGTTCATGTCTTGCTTTTGTTTGGCGTTTCCTTTCGGAATTAGCGAGTGTTAATCAGAACGAAGACATGGGAAGTCAAAACACTGAAGCTCTGGAAATCACTAAAACAGAAGAGGAAAAGGACACTTCCCAAGACAAGGATCCACCTAAGTTACTCGAAGAAGCGCTGTCAGAGGAAAGAGACAACGATCAAGGTCGGCCTCAGTTATCGACGCCACCTGTTAAGGTGCGACTATCGCGTCCTTCTACTTCAGCTGGATCAGGGCTAGCTGTTTTATGAGAGAACCAACCCTAAAAATTAGCTTGAAGGATAGGAGAGCTCGTGAGCTTATAAACCCCACATCAGTCTCTTTTATTAATTATTATCGATGTGGGACAATTAGATTGTAGCATCCCACTACGCTTCACAGCCCAGGCATCGACGAACAGGCTGTGAGCACCTTTTCTAGCCCTGGGTGAACACTTTTATACTGGCGTCAATTCCATTGCCACAAGCGTCACTCCATTTGATGAAGGGTTAACAAAAATCAAGAAGCTGCAAGATCGGGGTATTAGTTAGCGCCTTCTTTAGCTGGTCAAAAGAAGCAGCTGCTTCTTCCGTCCATTCAAATATGTCCTTCCCTAAAATCTTATTGAGGGAAGCAGCAATGGAACCGAATTTTTTCACAAACTTACGGTAGTAACCCGCTAAGTCTAAGAACCCTCTCTGGTGGACGGTCGTCGGAGTTGGCCATTCTTTAACAGCTCTAATTTTCTTCAAGTTCGGTTCAACTCTATCCTCCGATATAACATGACCTAAATATTCAATTTTCTGCATACCAAAAACTAACTTTTCTCTTTTTGCATACAATTGGTGTTGGTTTACACCGCTAGAACCAACTGAATATGCTGTAAATGTTCTTCCCAAGTCTTTGAATAAATTAAAATGTCATCAAAGAAAACCAAAACAAACTTACGCAAATAAGGGTGGAAGATCTCATTCATCAAACTTTGGAATGTCGAAGGGGCATTTGACAGTCCGAATGGCATCACGGCGAACTCGTAATGTCCTTTATGAGAACGAAATGCAGTTTTAGGGATGTCAGCCTCATATACATGGATTTGATGGTACCCATGTGTCAAATCTACATTTGAGTAATGTCGGACTCCAAACAACTCGTCCAGGAGTTCTTCAATCACTGGAATTGGAAATCGGTCTTTGATGGTGATGGAATTAAGTGCTCGATAGTCGATGTACAATCTCCAATATCCGTTGGCCTTTTTAACTGGTAACACCGGGGATGAGAATGGGTTGGTACTGGGATGGATCAAACCTAACGCAAGTAGTTCTCGAACCTGTCTCTCAATTTCAGTTTTTTGGTAATGAGGATATCGATATGGTCGTACGTTGATAGGCTACGAATTTGGGATGAGGGAGATTTTTGGTCCTTCTCTCTTTTAGGAGCAAGTTGGGTGGGAACTTGAAAAAGGTGGGAATGGTCTTCGAGGACTTTGTTGAGGTCGGGAGGATGAGAGGTTGAAATTTTTATGGTGTAAAATTGTGAGGGAATGAGTTGAATAAAAAATCCGATTCCCACTTGAACTCAGCTGGGCAGTTTCCTTATTTGATAAAAGACTCTATCTCTTTGTACTGCAAGTCGTTAAAAATATGATGGACCCCATTTAGAAAAAAAGACATAGACAACTTACGATAATCTGTGGTAATGGGCCCTACTGTTTCCAACTACTGGACCCTTATAACAATTGAACAAGCTGCTATGGACAAGATATAAAAATTGGTTTCAATGAGGTAGCCTTGGATATTGACGCATAAACCATGACAAACTCCTGCACACTCAATTCTTTCCTGGTTCGCAACTATCACGTGGAACCGCGTATTGGTATCAACAGGGAGTTCAAACCAGGTGACCAATTTTTGCTCGATGAAGTTGTGGGTGCTACCTCCGTCAATCAACACGACAACCTCTTTATTTTTTAGCATTCCTTTAACACGAAAAGTTTGGGGGTGCTGTGCACCGATGATAGCATGGAAGGATATGTGAGGTAGCAAAGATTCATTCCCATGGTCCTCCAATTCGTCTCCTTGTTCCAGAAGCTCTTCTTCTTCCGTAGCTTCTTCTATCATGAAAAAGCTGCGGAGGGATACATTGGTGACAAGGTATGGACTTTTCGTCGCAGTAAAAACATAATCCTTTCTCTCTTCCTTTCTCGTGCTTCTTATGGGGAGAGTTTCTTGAAATTAGGGATTCCTGCTTTAGTTATTAGAGTCGGTCCTAACATGCCAGGATTGAATGATGGCAGGTTGGGTTTTGTGGTTCCAAGTGCCACAGTGAGTGACGCAGTGAAAGGTCGTTTCTGTAGTCCATTCCGTTCCTCTATAAGGCGTGCTACACTGATAGCTTTAGGTAGCGTGATAGGCTTCAGCATCTTGACGTCCAATCGAACTTTATCCTTGAGTCCGACATTGGTATTAGAGCTAACACCACTCCTACAAGTCGTCGTGCCGCGCCCACAGGTGGTGACACCGGCATTGCAGTATTTGCCCGGGGCTAGAAAAGGTCTAGCGTACAGCTAACCCGTGCATATGTGGGTGGTGACGCCGGTATAGTAGTGTTCGCCCAGGGCTAGAAAAGGTCTAGCGCACAGCTAGCCCACCGGTGCCTAGGGTACGAAGTGTGGTGGGAAGTTACGGTTTAATTGTCCCACATTGGTAATAAAAGAGACTAATGTAGGGTTTATAGGCTCATGGGCTCTCCCACTCTTCAAGCTAGCTTTTGGGGTTGGTTCTTCCATAAGACCTGTAACACTAGCTATGGTGAATAGTAGTAAGAACAGTTAATGGTGTCATATAGCCTTAGGCCCTGTTTGATTGGATGTTAATTAATGGAATGGAATGGAATAGAACGGAACGGAACGAAATGGTTTATAATGGAGTGGAATGTAATATAGTGAATAGTTGTTTGAAAGGGATGGAACGGTTCATAATGTAATGTAGTGAAATGTTGTTTGGAAGATAGATAAAATATAATGTATAATAAATGACTATTATATCCCTCTTATTAAAATGGTTGTTACAGGAGGTTTAATGCTATGATTTTAAAATAGAAATCATTTCCAATTAAAAGTCACGATTGTGACTTTAAATTTTTTTTTATATTTTCTATTTTAAAGTAATAAAGATTTTAATAAAAATTTTATGATTTTATGATTAATTATATACAATTTATTATTAATTACATGAAAATATTATTATTAATTATTTAATATATTTTAATTTATTATATTATATTAAATTTTAACTTACTCTATTATATGTGATTTATATTTAAAAATAATTTATTTATATTTTTATTTATATAGAAATATATACAAACAATTAAAAGCAAATTAGGAATTGCACGATCGTGCACTGCGAGACGCAAAATCTTTGTCACGATCATGCTTGTGCACAATCGTGCAATTTCTAATTTCTTCGAGGGTTCCTCTATCATGATTGTCTGCACGATCGTGACAGACGATCTTCTGCAGGTTCATACAAAATTGCAAATTTTCGTCTCTTCTTCCTCTCTTTTGCTAAATCCAACATTTCTAACTTATGTCTGTTATTTTTTCTTCATATCTAACTTGTGCCCATTGCCAATTGGTGAGAATTCACCTTCGTGAATCCAGCAGCCTGCACTAGAAACATTTAGATACTCAAGCCCACCTCCACTGACAATCCCCATTATGCCTTTTGGTTTAAGTTTACATGACTCCGCATCTACAAAAGTTAAAGTTGGTGAACAACCCCTAGGTCCACCGGTTATTTCCCTGCAACAGGACATTTTTAATGCCTGAAGTCAAGGACATCCTTGAGAAAGAGCTCTCAAGCCACTATCAGAAACAAAGGGGTAGTATGACAGATTTATGAGTTTTATAAAGCTGAGCAACCATTAGCAAGGGTTTCTAATCCCATATCAGTTATATTGCATCTGTAAAGATTAATAATCACTAGAGAAGAGCAACTAATAGCAACCAGGGAAAGCCTATTATCTGTGATTCCAAAACAACAATCCAAATGGAGGGAATGCAACTCTGAACCATAAAATTGCAGCTGTGCCAGGCCTGAATCAGGTAGTTCAGTGCAACCAGACAGGGACAAGTGTTCTAAATTCTGAAAACGAAAAAGCAGCCTATTAAGATGATATGAGTTAACAAGAAGTTTGGTCTGAGATAATGACGCAAGGTTCAAGACAGAAAAAGAACACTGAAACTGTAAAAATCGACGAAATCTGTTTTTGTTAGATATATGTTAAATATATCTATTTTATTTATTTTGGCATATTTCTTTTAATTGGACATATAAAGTTTTAATCGTAATGGGATTCAAAAACTGTGGTTGCTGCACTTATATTGGTGAGAGTCATCGTGTAATGTGGGATTGTGTGGATAAAGGATAAGAGAAATTTATTTTGTGAAGATTTTGGAGATAGCAGAATAAGTGAAGTGAATATCTTGAATATCTTTATTCATAGATCTTTTAGGTGAAGTGAGCACGTCTCTAGCTTTAAAGTTGATCTACATCTCTTATTAATGTCATATGTGCATTAATTGCCTATGATTGTGTGGCATAGTAAAGCGTGTGCATTAATGGCTAATGAATGTGAGGCATAGTATGTTGTGCGTTTATTGAAGCTTGAGAATTACAAAGTGTGCAGTGGGTGTTGCATTTTTAAAAGGAAACTTGGTTTGTGTGTGTGGGTCCACTGTGGATGTCTTGGGAATTAAAGTTAAGTCTATCCAAAAACGTTACAAAAAGAAACCTAGTGGACTGCGGCAATTTAAGACAGGTGTGGTGTGGCAACTGAAGTAGAGTTCTAGTTGATGTGGTACAGCAACTGACGAAGAGTTCCAGTGGAGGTGGTGCGGCAACAAAAGCAGTGTTAGTCAAGTGTTACAAAGGGTGGATGTAGCTGGGTTAATCACTTGAGTGAAACAGAGCAGATCACGTGGGAGTTAGATTGAAGTTGGCTGGGTGCGCATGTTGTCCTGTTGATGGGTTGAAATACGTTGATGAATTTATGACCAGCAGTGTATTTGCTTTGTCAGTTCAGAAGAAATTAACTATGGAGAAAGTTTTCAGCTGAGTTATTTTGAGAAGACAAATTCACAGGGAAGTCTTCTTTGTCTCAAGTATTTTTGTTATTTAATTTTCAGTCGATTAAATACTTGAGCTATTTTTATTCATTATTGTTTTGAGTGAAAGTAGTTAGACAAATCCTCTGACGAGGTTAGTACGAGGCGGTCGTACTATTGGGTGTGAAATTCTTTCACGGGAAGTGCGATTGAGTGATAGTGTCAAGGATTGAGTGGTGTCGGTTCAGTAAAGCCTTGGATAAATCTATTGTACTTTCGTGAAAGTGATTAAGTTGGGTGAGGGCCCCGCAGACGTAGGCAAGGTGTGCCGAACTGCGTTACCAAATTTCTGGTGTTTTTATTATTTTGGTTTAACTTGTTTTATATTTTATTGGTGCCAAAAAAATTTGCGGATAATTTGCGGAATAATTAACCCCTTCGATTTTTCAATTGGTATCAGAGCAAGGTCACCGATTCATAACTTGGTAGTAAGTTGGTGCAGATCCTAGATTCGCAGACATGGCTATGAGAGAAGGTGCATTAATTACCAGACCACCACTATTGGATGGATAAAATTATCCATCATGGAAATCTCGGATGAAATTCTTTATTCAAGCTCAGAGCACGAGAGCCTGGTATTCAGTAGTGCATGGTTGGACGCATTCAATGATCATTGATGATAAAGGAGAGGCAGTTCAGAAAGATCCGTCAGAATCGACAAGAATGGAAGAAGAAAATGCACTGGCAAATCCACAAGTAATACATGCAATATTCAATGCTGTTGACGAAGGACGCTTCTCAATGATTTCAGCATATGAAACGGAAAAAGAAGCGTGGGACATGTTGCAGACTATTTATGAAGGGTCTAAATATGTGATATTCTCAAAACTACAGATATTAGCTTTGCGGTTTGAAGAGCTAAAGATGGATGAGAATGAGACTATTGGAGATTTTCATGAAAGATTGAGAGATATAGCCAAT
>JAOSBK010000008.1:12787915-12818916 GCA_027568895.1 Erythroxylum shatona
ATTATTATTATTATTATTATTATTATTATTATTATTATTATTATTATTATTATTATTATTATTATTACTATGACCCTTATTATTATTAATATTATTTATATTATTAGTATGATTATTTTTCCTTAATAATAATAATAATAATAAAGGTTGGAGAAGAGGAAAAGAGGATCAGAGAAGAAGAATTTTCAAGAAGGTTTGGGTTTGTTAAAAACGAAACCAACGTGTGCCTTTAGAATTGAATTTACGTGATTTATTGCATAAATTCAATTTATTAAAAAAGGTGAGTTTAAACTCACACGTGAATTGAATTCCTTTCATTTTTTTTATTCCAAATAAGTGAATTGAATTTCTTGTGTTCCAAACAGGCTATAGATCACCTGCAATTAATGTAACACAATGCAATAACTGGCACGCATTTCTATAAACCCGATCACCCAACTATAACTATAAATCACTCCTTCCAAGTCCCAACCTCTCCAAAACCTCTCAAAACATGGACGCTAATACCCAACCTCCCTTTGACTTAATCATCCTGGGAGCTTCGGGATTCACCGGTAGATACGTTATCAGAGAAGCTCTCAAGTTCCTTAAGGCCCCTTCCTCTCCTCTCAAATCCATTGCCCTCGCCGGCCGGAGTCCGGCCAGACTGACCCAGGCCCTCCAATGGGCTGCACATCCCGCCCCTCCTCCCACGATTTCCATTCTCATCGCTGACACCTCTGACCCTTCTTCCCTCAGCCACCTCTGCCGCCAAACAAAGCTCATACTCAACTGTGTCGGCCCATTTCGCCTGCACGGCGAGCCCGTCGTCGCCGCTTGCGCCGAGACTGGGTGTGTATCTCTAAAGATTGAAACATCATGGTTTTTGATGCATCTTTTGTGTGATCGGAGAAGTTCATTTGTCTTTGTTTGATGTTGATACTGCTAGGTGTGATTATTTGGACATATGTGGAGAGCCTGAGTTTATGGAGAGAGTCGAGATGCAGTTTCATGAGAAGGCAGCGGAGACAGGTTCTTTAATGGTTTCTGCATGCGGGTTTGATTCTGTTCCTGCTGAATTGGGTTGGATGTTTAATTCCAGACAGTGGGTTGCTCCGTCTGCGCCAAACAAAATTGAGGCCTATTTGAGTTTGGAGTCTGATAGAAGGATTGTTGGTAACTTTGGGACATATGAATCGGCTGTCTTGGGGGTGGCTAATGTAGATAAGTTACAGGAACTGAGACGGTCTAGACCCAAGAAGCCAAGGCCAGTGGTAAGGGATTGTAATTCTATTCTTGTTATATGGGAGTTAAGATGGTTGCTATTTGGACTTGATGATACTCTCATGCTTTTTGCTTGCCCATGCATTTCATGACACATACCTGATTGTGATGCTTCTTCTCTTCTTAATCTAATGGTTCTTTCCTGTTGTAGGATCATAAGTTATTCATTCCTTAGTTGATCTTTGGTTTGAATTTACATTTCCATTTGTCCATATATGGATTAAGTTTTTCATGAGATTGAAAATATAAATAATAATATATATATTAAATTTGAATATTTATGCTAAAATACAAAAAATATGAATCAAATAAAATATCAGTCAAATGTCAAATGTTTTATTTTTTTGTAAATATTTTCCACTGTCATCTCTTATTTTTGACTTTGTTGATGTGAACCGGCATCTATGAAATTTTAGTAAGAAAAATATTTAATAAATTAAAAATAATATAAAATAAAAATATGGAAAATAATTGAAGACACAAGTATAGAACAGCCCCAAAAAGATTGATTCCTCCTTTATTTTCCATGAAGTGTCTCATAACAACCGATATCTCAAATGCCTTGTTCCATACTGCCATTTTTAATGCACCATTTTTTTCTCTTTCTTGATCTTGTTTGATTTCTCAAGATCAAGTGCCTTACTATGCTCAGGAACAAGATCATTTGAATTTTCTCAAATTTCAAAAGAATAGGATCTTGCAATTCGTCTCAAGGTTCGGGAGGTAGATGTCTCTAGCTTTAGAAGGAGGACATTCCAAGTTTTCATATTTGTTAGTGCCTTTCTTCTTCTTGTAGTAGAGTGGAAGTTGAAAGATTCTTGTAGGAAACTAAACAAGAGGAAGCATGGGAAAGACAACAATAGTAGCAAACAAAGGATGATGTTGTAGAGAATCCTTTAAAGAAACGAAAACACATCATTCTAGTCAAACTTATCTACATAGCTTTGGTTTAGTGGTGAATGTTTTGGTTTATGTTTTTACAGTTGTTGTGTAATGAACAACAAATAGTCAATAACAAAATCTTTTTTCCTTTCTCTCTCTTTGTTCTTTTCCCTCCCTATTCTCACGATTTCCATAGTTATTTTTCAATTTGATGGATTAACTATAACATTTAGTATTAGAGTGGTCGAACCTTGATTGTGGCATCAATAGCAGAAGGCACTAGCGGAGCAGAAATGCAAAGGTTGGAGGAAAATGTTAGCAGTTTGACTAAAGCACAAGCCTGAAATGAGAAACTGTTAATGAAAAATCAAAATTGATAGATATGAAAGGGAAGTGGAATTGAAACTAATGTTTAATCAATTTATGCAAAGATCTAAGAATGAGTATTGCTTGACATCAAGGGGAAAGGGAAATGCTTTTACGAGTGTTTGAAAGCCAGGTTGGAATTAGTTGTTAAGCTACTTGACCCCCCAAAATCTTCAATAACACAATTGCTTGCAAGGAAACAAGAGGCGGTGGTTATAATTAACACCAATTTGCATCATTTTAAAGGAAATATCAAGTCACCTCATAACCTAGGTGACCTAGGAAGTGGAATGCTATCTAAAGGGGTAGTACAAGGACCAACTGCCACCAAATATAATCAAGCGGATGGAATCCTATCTATGCCTGGAAGTTAAGGAAAAATTACCTTAATGAATAACCTTTAGTACGATTAGCAGCAAGGACTTCGACAAGATGCGAGCAAAAGGATTATGTTTATGATGTGAGAATAGGTACACATTGGAGGTATAAATGCAAAAGAAAAAGAATTAAAAGTTTCACTTCCACATGATAAAAGGAGAAGAAGGATTAGTAGTTGAAGAGAAGCAACCAATGGTTGATTACAATGTAAAGCAAAAAGTGCTGAACATATCACTAGTCTACATAGGGCACGATCGAACCCAAGGAGGACATTTAGGCATAGCAACAACCATGAAAAGAGTGCAAAATGTATTCCATTGGAGAGGTTTGGCTAATAATATCAAGAATTATGTTAAGCAATGTTTAATTCGTCAAAAGAACAAGTATGACATTGTTGCATATCCTAGACTTTTGCAAACCTGAAGGTTGTTGGAGAGAAATTAGCATGGAATTCATTGAAGGCTCATCTAAATCTAGAGGTAATTCAGTAATATTTGTGATTATAGATTGATTTAGTAGGTGTCTCATTTTATTGCTATTAAGAAAAATAGCAAGTGTCCATCAACCACATCTTCAAACTACATGGAATGCCTAGGGCAATTATGATTGATAGAGACTCATTATTCTTAAGTGCTTTTTGGCAAGGAACCTTCAAGCTACAAGTAGTTAGCTTAAAGTTCTCCTCTACATAACACTCCCAACCTTACGAACAAACAAAAGCTATTAAAAAGGTATTATTTTTGATGTTTCTACAATGATTCTTAGAAAAAGTGGTTTGATTGGATATCATTAGCCGAATGGTGGGATAACACCATCTGTCACTCAACTATTAATTCAACACCTTCTAAAATTCTCTATGGTTATTGATTGCTTGTGTCACTGATTCCAAAATCTTAGCTATGGATCAAGCTATGAGAAACTTACAAGTAGCACTCTTGATGGCTACATTCCATCTCAAAATAGTCTAGCATTGAATGAAGTAGCAAGTAGATGAAAAGAGAGTAGACAGAAAGTTCGAAGTGGGAGAATGTGTGTTTTTGAAGCTACAACTTCATAAATAACGTTAACTTTAGAAGAGGAGCAACTATAAATTGTCCCCATTATACAATGGATTGTGAAAATCATAGAGAAGGGAAAGGTGGCCTACAAGCTCCAATTGCGAGCTAAATTCTCAAGTCATCCTACATTTCACGTTTCTCAACTCTAGAGGTATGTGTCTAAGCATATACCAATGTCTTCTCCCCAACCACATTCATTGTTGTATATCGAGCTCTAGAAACAATATTGGACAAAAGGGTGGTCAAGCACAACAACAAATTAGTAACAAATCTTATGGTCCAATAGACTTACAACTTAATAAAGAATGCAAGTTGGGAACTCCTTTTTTTTGTTGCAAAAAAGATTTTTGCAAGCCAACCACATGGACAAGGTTCTTGAAGGAAGGGGCAATGTTGCGAGAAATTGAACAAGACGAAATGCAAGAGTGGCAACAATAGTTAAATAAATAAAGAATGACGTTGAAGAGGAATTCTTTAAAAAAATAAAAACACATCATTCCAATTAAATGCTCGCAACAAGCTTATATACGTGGCTTTAGTTTAGTGATGAATGTTTTGGTAATATTTTTATAGCCATTGTGTAATGAAAAAAAAAAGGTAATAACAAAATCATTTTCTTTTCTCTTTCCTCATTTTGGAAGTCTCTGATTCCCCTCCTTGTCTCTTTTCATCTCCTTTCTAGATTCTTCTTTTTTATTCCCACCATATCTGTAGTTAATTCTCAGTTTGACGGATTGGGTGTTAACAAAGATGGAACCAAATCAACAATGTAAGAAAATTGTTGTTTGACATTATTTTTGTTGTTCCCTGATATGTTTGGAAGAAGGTTTTCTGTCAATGATTGGAAGTACAAACTTAAGCACTTCTCTACATTTTGTACCAACTTCTTCCTTAACTCAAAAGGCCTCCAAAATTCATTTGCCTTTGAGAGCCACCTTTTTTCCTTTCTCAAACTGGGAACTCATGAACTAGAGAAGACTTGTATTGTGGATACAACTTTGGGTTTGCATGAGAAAACCAAGAAATGAAAAAAAGTGACGAGTACATAAACTATAAATGTTTCATTGTATATAAAAGAGAGGTACAAGATGTAAATCGACTCATAACATTTGTATTTCTGACAACAATAAACTAATCAGGTTTTAGAGCTAACCATTAGAACTCTTTTATGGAAAAATGGATTATCAACAACAATTTATGAGTAGAAGACTATCATCCAGATACAAGAGGCTGAAGTTTTGTTGTCAACACTGGTGCTTGAAAACCTGATTTTCTTTTTCCTATTCTCCTTGAGACTGGATTTTAAATCGAAAACTTAACACCTGCAAAGTGAAGTGGTAGAGACTAGGTACTTTAGAAGATAAAAGCAGAATAAAAATCTATTAAGCTTTCTATAAGTAAGAATCTCACTTAAAGAAGAAATAATAGCCAATAGGAGAATCTTCACAAATGAAATATTCGAATGAGTTGAATTGTCATTGATATCCCTGCATCCTGTAATGCATAATATTTATACCCTCTAGCTAACAGAACAGAGGCATAGAAGCATATCTGAAAATAAGATTCTCAACTAACCAGTAAACATAACTGACTCCTACATCCTAGGACACTTAAAACAAGCATAAAACAATTAAATAATTAATTAAAACTGATATGCTGATTCACTCTTGCTTAGCACGTGGCTTTCTCCTGGAATACGTAATCAGGGGTTTATCACATCTCTCCCCCTTTGAAAGTCACCTTGTCCCCAAGGTGGAACTCAAGAAATTGAGCAGCAAAGAGGTCATAGTCTTCCCAAGTAGCATCTGCAAGAGGGTGACTTCTCCAAGCTACTAATAACCCCAAATCATGTATAAAAGTCCAGCGATGGTCAAGCACACTTTCTGGTTGCAATTGCAGCTCCCATTTAGCAGAAATGGATAGTGAAGCTGGTGATGATGGTGGTAGAACACCATGAGCAGGGCGAAGCAAGGAGACATGGAAAATTGGATGAATCCGTGCATCTGGTGGAAGTTCCAGTTCATAAGCTATTGAACCTAGCTTTCTCAGAACCTTGTAGGGTCCAAAAAACCTAGGAGATAGCTTCTCATAATGCTGCTTGGATAGAGATTTTTGTCTAAAGGGCTGAATGCGTAGCAAATCTCCAACATTAAAAGAAAGTTCCCTACGCTTCTTGTCTTGCTGATATTTCATACGTGCTTGAGCCTTAACAAAATTATCTTTTAGCAGTTTCAGCATTGCATCGCTCATCAATAACATCTTCTAATTCTGCATTGGCAATCTCACACTTCACAAATGGATGTAGAGGTGGTGGGTCCTTGCCATAAACCACCTTGAAAGGTATAGTGTCCGTAGAAACATGAAAACCAGTGTTGTATGAATATTCAGCCCAACAAAAGTAGGAACTCCATTTTTTGGGTTGTTCATGAGCAAAACAACGTAAATAGGCCTTTAAGCATCAGTTGACAACTTCTGTTTGGCCATCGGTTTGAGGATGGTAGGAAGTACTCATCCGCAAACGAGTTTGACTGAGACGGAACAACTCTTGCCATAAAGAACTTAGGAAAATTGAATCTCAGTTAGAAACTATTGAACGAGGCATGCCATGGAGGCGAACAACTTCCTTGTAGAAGATTCCAGCATCAGTTTTAGTTGTATACGGATGAGAAAGTGGCAAAAAATGGTTGTATTTACTCAAGCGATCAACTACTACAAATATAGTGTCAACACGTTGAGATTTAGGCAGCCCAGTTACAAATCAATGGAAATATATTCCCAAATTCTTTTTGGAAAGGGGTAGTGGTTATAAAAGACCAGTAGGTGCAAGAGTCTCGTATGTGTTGCACTGATATGTCAAGCATTGTTGAACATGAAGCTTGACATCTTTCTTCATGTGAGGCCAATAAAACTAATTTGAAAGCCTCTTTAAAGTCTTCAAATAACCTCTATGTCCACCAATGGGGGTTTTGTGTGCTTCAACCAAAAGAGTTGCACGTAAGCTGGAATTTGAAGGGATTACCAACTTGCCTTTGTACAAGAGCTTATTGGCTGACCACTGAAAATTGGAATGTGAGGATTAATCTTTCTGTAGGTTAGAGATGAGATTCTTGGTGTGATTATCCTGGAGATATGCTTCCTGCAAATCAAAACAATCTAGAGGTACAGGCATGATTAAATTAAAGAAATCAACTTCTTGTAGTTTTCGGGAGAGTGGATCAGTTGCTGCATTATCCTATCCTGCTTTATATAATATAGTGAAATCAAAGGGTAGCAACTTCAAAATTAGACGCTGCTGAGAATTTGTAGAAATCCGTTGCTCAAGCAAGTGTTTAAGACTGTTGTGATCAGTCTTGACATAAAAATGATGGCTAATTAAGTAATGTTTCCACTTTTGGACAACAAGCACAAGAGCCAATAATTCACGATCATAAGGTGACTTATAGCGATTAGAGTAAGAGAGTCCCTTACTGAAATACGCTATGGGGTGCTCCTGTTGCATGAGAACAGCTCCAATCCCTTCCATAGAAGCATCACATTCAATAGTGAAAGAGTGGTGAAAATCTGGTAGCTTCAAGATTGGCACTGCTGTCAATGCATCCTTGAGCTTCTAAAATGCAATTTCAACCCGTTCATTCTAGCAAAAATGCATCCTTCTTGGTGAGATCAATAAGTGGCTTTGTAATGAATCCGTAATTCTACACAAACTATCTATAATAACCTGTGAGTCTAAGAAAACCACGAAATTCTTTGATATTAGTTGGAGAAGGCCATTGCTATACGACCTCGATTTTTTCCAGGTCAACGCCAACACCTCCTTGTGAGACAATGTGTCCCAAAAAATTCACTTGTTGCTGGGAAAAAGTGCACTTCTTAGCATGTGAGTGTAATGAATTAAAGATCACTTCCAAGTGAAACTTATGAAGATGAAGAGGGGCTGTAAATTAAAATATCATAGGAAAAAACCAAGACAAAATGCCTCAAATGAGGACGGAAGAGATCATTGATTACCTCTTAGAATGTGGAAGGAGCATTTGTGAGGCCAAATGGCATCACAATAAATTCATAATGGCCTGAGTGTGTTCGGAATGTCGTTTTATGAATATCTTCAAGTTGAACTCGAATTTGATCATAATCCCCAGCGAAGATCAATATTTGAGAAGTAGGCAGCACCGTGGAGTTCGTCGAGCAACTCATCCACATTGGGTATAGGATACTTATAGAAAATAATGATGTGATTAAGTTCCCGATAGTCAATGCACATCCTCCATGAACCATCCTTCTTCTTGACTAGCAACATAGGACTCGCAAGCGGACTAGAGCTAGGCTGAATGAATCCTTTAGATAACAAGTCAGCAACTTGCCTCTCAATTTTGTCCTTCTGAAAATAAGGATATCTATATGGCTGTATGTTTGGAGGTTGAGCATTAGGATGAAGATTGATGGCATGAGTATGACTGCGAAGAGGTGGCAGAGAGGTAGGTTCAGCGAATACATACGAGAAATCTTGGAGTAGCCCATCAATATCAGTGAGTTTCCGACTCAAACTCCCTGAAGACTCAGTTTGCTTGGTCATTATTCTTAGTTCTATATTAGAAGTTGAACTTCGAGGTACCCCCTGCAATTTGTATCTTCGACCATCAAACCAGAAAATCGTGAACAATTTGCTGCCAATTTGCTTGCACGGTGTTTAAGGAAGCCAATCATTCAATTCCTAAAATCATGTCAACATCGGCAAGAATGAATGGAATGAAATCACCCACGATCTTCAAGTCTTGAACCTGAATTCGAAGCTATCTACACACCTTATTGCAGCGAATCAAGGACTCATCTCCAATCTAGACCCCAAATGAAGCGATAGATTGAGTGGGCAACTTCAATTTTGAAAAAAGTGTTTGAGCCACAAAATTGTGGGTAGAACCACTGTCTACAAGAATAATTATTTTCCTCTAATTCAGTATCCCTTGTAGCTTCATAGTAGAACCCGAGTTACTGCCCAAGATAGCATGGAAGGAGATTTCGACCTGCATTTCAGATTTGAAATTAGCTACTAGTTCTCCTTCTTCAGTGATTTCCATAATTTTTAAAGTACTTGCCTTGCAACGGTGACCCGGCTGAAATTTCTCATCGCCTTGTAAATCGTTCTTGGCTTCTGGATGCGCACGTCTACCTTGAGTTCCTCCTTCAAGCCATTGAGGAAAACACCTAGGAGACAGTGCTCTAGCCAATTCTTCACTCATGCAGATCGCTTAGCAAATTCCTGATGATACTCTTGCACCGTTCCCGTTTGTTTGACAGAGATACTCATCCGGGTTCTGAAACTCTGCTGGACCATAATGCTATTGAAACATCTTTGTGAGTTCCTCCCAGTAAAGCAAAGTCCGTTCGGTGTTGGTCCATGCAAAGAGATCAAGAGCGTCACCTTCAAGGAACATGGTAGCGATCTATACCTTCATCTCATTAGGGTTGTGATAATACTAAAAGTATTTTTGAGCCTTTAGAATCCATCCTCTCAGGTCCCCACCTTCAAACTTGGGAAACTCAATCTTGAGGGACGCTTGGACGGATTTTTCGGCCACCATGATGTGTCATAATCGTCCTCATCATCAGAGCTCTGCACATTTGCTTTGCCCCTTTCTCGGTTACCGTGACTACCTTCAGCATGAGGAGTCTTGCTGGAGGATATCTTCAGAGCAATCATCTCTGAGTTGAGATTACTCAACTGAGCAGCCATGTCAGAGAGTTGCAACAGAAGAGCTTCAGACAGGTCAGTGGTAGGATTCTGTGGGTTTTGTGATTGCTGTGGGTTCTGGGTGTTTTGTGGGTTTGGTTGATCAGAAGAAGATAAGCGTGTGTTCACCATCTTCGAACCGGCTCTGATACCAAATTGGTAGAGACTAGTTATTTTAGAGGATAAAAGCAGAATAAAAATCTATTAAGCTCTCTATAAGCAAGAATCTCACTTAAAGAAAGAATAATAGCCAATAGGAGAATCTCCACAAATGAAATATTCGAATGAGTTGAATTATAATTGATATCCCTGCATCTTGTAATGCATAATATTTATAGACAAATGAAATAACTAATTGCCTAAAATGACTGACCCTCTAGCTAATAGAACAGAGAAATAGAAACATATCTGAAAATAAGATTCTCAACTAACTAGTAAACATAACAGACTCCTACATCCTAGGACACTTAGAACAGACATAAAACAATTAAATAATTAATTAAAACTGATCTGCTAATTCACTCTTGCTTAGCTCGTGGCTTTCTCCTGGAATACGTAATCAAGGTTTATCAAGAAGACCCATGTAATATGCTTGAAAACTATTACCTAGATCAACATACAAATAGAATTAGAGAAGTGGGAGGATTAGAATGGCTTTAGATGGATTTGTTGGAAAGCCCACAATCGGAACCTTTTGGGTGTTGTTTGGCTTCAAATGGGAGGGTTAGAATGCATTAGAAAGCTTCATAGTTGTTTGAGGATTTTAGTTTTCCAGAGTTCTCAACAATGATGAGTGGTAATTTGAGGATTGTTTTTTATTATTTGTATGTTTAGCTGAAACATAAATATTTATTAATATGAAATTCTACGTTTTGTGGCTCTCCACATTAGCCAAACAAATGGCCACTGACCTCTGAGTTATATTTACAACAAATTAAAACATTTGTTATTTGATTAATATTTTTGAACTTCTTGTTAGTATTATAAAATTGAAAGTTATGAATTTAAAATATAATTCATTCAAATATAAATCATCATCAGGAGTACGATTATGATCAATCAAACATTCGACCGAAGTAATTCAATAAAACATATAATGACTGATGATAAGTTGATATATTTTCTTCATTACAAGAATTTGGTGTACTTAAATAAGAAATTTTGGATAAAACTACTTTGCTTGTATATATTCTAAAAGAATGGAGGTTCTGTTAAAGAGTCCCTAATCCTATAAATGCCATTTGAATTTAGAAGAAAGGTGTTTGCCCCTTAAAAAAATCTCTTTGACTGATTGGAGAGTGCAAGCTGCAGCAGCTATATAGTTGTGGCCGATGGTGATTATATTCACATCTTATTTGGCCAGAGTAGTTGTGGTCCTATCATCTGATGATTGTTGAATAGGGGAGCTCCTGGGTGCTATTAAATTTGATTTATGGTGGTTTTGATGGCAATAGTAGTAGGAGGCTTGTGTTGTGTTTTTTTGACTTCAATTACAAAGCATTAATGAATACGTAGATCCTTCCGATCATTCTCATGAAGCATGAATTACTTAACTGGAAGAGTGGCATGACATTGTGTAAATTCAGCTGTAGATCTGCTTTCTACGAAAAGGAACAAATGTGGAGGGTGTTTCAAATAAATTGGATTCCTGTTACTGTTTTGTTTGGCAAAAACCAAGATCGAAAGCTTCACAAGTCTAGCAATAACGTCAGCCTTTTATGCTAACTGGTGCTACTTTTAAGTCGGAATATTTTAAGGTTTTACAACAAGATATAATGCCAAACGGTCAACTAGGAGCTGCTTCTTGTGTTCCAACTTTAGACGCAAAAGTCACGTCCTAGTTCTTCGCAATCAGGACAAGCTGGTGATGGCAATTGTCTTGATTTTTTACCATGAAACTGTCAAAGAGCTGCCAATTCTAGTTTCTAGCAGACTTTTAATATGTTGGTAGGAGACTATACTCACATCCTATGTTTATTTACTGAATGTTTTCTTCATTTCTATATCTAATTGTAGTGTTGTTGATGATTGATAGAATGGTTTGTCTTTAAAGGATAGTCAACTATCATCTACATCAATATGTTATATCCAGTAATTTCTGCTTTAACCTTGACACTTTGACCACTAGCCGAACTCACTAATGTTAAGTTTGCTTGCAACTTTTCAGATTCCTGGCCCCTATCCTCCCAAAGGTCCTATGATAGACCACCAGAAGGAAATTGGCCTCTGGGCAGTAAAGCTACCTTCAGCAGATTCTATTGTAGTTCGAAGAACCCTGACAACTTTGACAGAAAACCCAACCGGTCTTCCTGGCATTAATGAGAGTGCTGAACATATTAAGAATAGGGAGGCTTTCTGGTCAGTGGTTAAGCCTGTCCATTTTGGGGTGAAAATAGCCTCTAAAACTCTTGTGGGTGTTTTTCGATTCATTGCAGTTGGCATGTTCATTGGGCTCTTGGGCAGAAGTTCTATTGGTAGGTGGTTTCTCTTAAAATTTCCTTCGGTTTTCAGCTTGGGGTGGTTTCGGAAGGAAGGTCCATCTGAGGATGAGGTGAGAAGTGCTTCGTTTAAGATGTGGTTTGTTGGTCGAGGTTTCAGTGATGTAAACCATGTTTCACAGCAAAGCAGACCTGATCTTGAAGTTGTGACAAGAGTGATGGGACCTGAAATTGGTTATTTGACAACTCCAATCATCTTGCTTCAATGTGCCCTGATTCTTCTGAGCCAACGTGATAATCTACCAAAAGGTGGAGTTTTTCCCCCTGGGATTGTTTTTGGCTCAACTGATCTCCAAGAACGTCTGCAACGGAATGGTATAACTTTCGATTACATCTCAAAGAGAAGTATCTCTGCTTAAAATAGAACAACATTCATAGAAATCAAGACACACACCGTGCATGTATTTTACCTGCAACCTCTGTTACGTAATAATTTGAGGAATTTCCTTTAGAATTGTCTGCCAATGATTAATATATTAATGGAGTCCTTTTGAAGTGATTACGATGCCGATGATATTTTGGCTTGATTTGATATATGCTCGCTTGAATTGATTCTCTCTTTTTACCAAACTAATGTTAACCTTCTCCCTATACTTATGAACCTGCCTCTCCCTTCCCTGGCATTTTCAGTTTTGAGCACCACAGCTGGTACAAAATGAAACTGTAAACAAACAAGAAATAAGTGATAAATGAACTGTGGAATACTTCAAACATTCTGCATGTCATGTGCGATAACAATCATACTTGAGGTGATATAAAGACAACAAAATGGCAATAAATGAGGATTTGATGCTGCATACTTCAAGCCTTCAACATGTCACAGAGCTCTGTCAAACCCCCGTTACTGTTTCCACATACTCCCGCTCCTTTCCTAGCTTCATCTCTGAAACGCATGCCTTGGAGTTTGAATGCTTCATTCTCCATTACGTATCTGATCTTTGCTGCAATTTTGGCTCCAGTAACTAGAGTCTCTCCACCCCAACCCCAGCTCTTCTCCCATGTCCCTATTCCAATTCTTTCCACGATATCTGCATTGATCTTCTGATCTCCATGTTGTGGCCATGCTAAGATGGGCACACCACACCACAAAGCTTCAGTTACTGAATTCCATCCGCAGTGACTCACAAATGCACCGACTGCAGGGCTACTTAATATATCCACTTGGTTTGACCACTTGAGCACCTGTCCCTTCTCCCTCACTTTATGCATCAACTCATCACGTAGTACCTGATGTAGGTCTTCATCATCCTCTACATCAACTCTTTTCTCCTTTACCACCCATATAAACCTGCTACCACTTCTTACCAGTCCATAGCCTAATTCCCTGATTTGCTCTCTTGACATGCCCGTCCTACTGCCAAAGCTCACATAGACCACTGACCTAGCCGGTTGACCTTCAAGCCATGCTAATGGCACGCATCTCCCAAGATCGCACGGTGGAAGTGGTCCAACGGCAAGGACTGATGGTAGCCCTTCTATAACTTTCCCTTCATTAAGCTTTCTGAGTGTTTCTTGCTCGAATCCTTCAGATGTGTTGACAAGAATTCCACTTGAGTCTGTCATCTTTCTACCATTATCAATGAAATAGATTTTCAAGAGGTTATTTTTATCTTGTAGAAGTGGTGGGGGAATCCATGATTTGGGTATTGGCTCTAGACCTGAAATCTTGATGGCATCCAACCCCTCCAAATCAGAAGTATGTTTTGAACCAAATATGGTGTGGTAGGATAGGAAAAGTGTCAACATTTTAGCAGATGATGTGAAGAAAATATAGTTAGGAAGGTTAAGTACTTGAGTGATGGGAATAACTGCAGCAGCCAAGCTCATGTCCGTGATGAGAGCAGAAGCAGGTGGGGAGAGTGAGGACAGTAGAGGCAACAGAAGGGAAGATGACTGCCGAATGACTTGAATATGGTAATAGAAAGGGTCATCTGCATTACCAGATTGCTTGTGATCAAGTGGAAGGAGATGAAGCTGCAGTTGGGCGATTTGAGGGAAGGGTGTGAGGAAGTGAGACAAAGTTTGTGACTCAGCCAGTGAAACCGTTGGACGTGGGGTGATAATGGTGACTTGAACATGGTGGGTTGTTAGTGAAGCAGCTAAACGAAGGAAGGGTGTGAGGTGACCCATACCAGCACTTGGGAGGAGAGCTACGTGAGTAAGCTTTTGTTCATTAGCACCCAACATGATTTTCAAAGTAAACAGGTATTGGTGCAAGGCGTTGATTTGATTTTACTCGGTGGCAACTTCAATCTGATATATCCGATGAGTCAAATATGACAACTAAGACTACTTTGCTATGATTGAAATGAGTGTGTATCTGCGTCTGCTCGTGCATTTTAAAAGTTAAACAAGCGTGGACGGCAAGAAAGTTTGAACACAAATCATTTTCTTAACCAATCTATCAAATCCGATGCCCCAAGTCCTCTCCAATATTCCTAGTCCTGCTTTTTGGGACAACTACTGCATTTATCATATGATCACCCAACCCTTGAGAAGGCAATTTCGGCATATCTTATCTACCTCCACCCTTGCTACAGTGATATATATGCAAAAACTGAGTCTGAGAAGTGAATTAGGTTATGTACATCAAAGCTTCAAAAGCATTAAACTTGCAATTTGATATGATTATGAAGGAACCCACCCCTCTGCTCATTGTAGCTAAATACATAATGCTCCTCCAGTCGTAAAAGCCTTAATTTAACGAAAGATACATGTCAGGTTTGGAGATTCGGGCAACATTGTTCATGTTAGAAAATTGGAAATAATTAGGTAACTTCTTTATATGATTTTTCTAAGAGTCAAGATTGCTTTAATTTTATAAAATAATTAATAATTTAATCATAATAAAATATAAATATTAATTAATTGTATTAGCTATTAGCTCATTCTATCAACGATTAGCTGACAACATATATGTCTTGTTTGATAAATAACTGATCAATTTTTTTGACAGATTAAGAAATATTTGACTGTTTGATAATATTAAACTGTTGATAATTATATTTAGTAATTAGTTGGCTAGGATGTTGGATTGAACTCAATTCGTATTTTTACAAATGTTCCTATGAAGAACGCATTGCTCTAACTGTTGATAAATTAAGAGATGAAAAGAAAATTGTGCTCGAAAGTTATTCCAATTTTAAGTTCTAAGATTAGAAAATGTTTATATATATATATAAATATAGATTTTGTGAAACGAAAATGTATGAATGAACGCTTATATGAGAGTTGTAACAAAACTTAAATAAGAACCTAATAGGCAGAACGGGTCTTAATACTTCGAAATGGAGAAAATTTTTAGAATGAGTCTTAGAGATTAAAATAGATTTTAGATTTTTATTTATAAATGAAACAATTAGGGTTTTGGATGACTAATTGACTTGAGCTTAATAAATTGGAATCGAGGATTAAATTGATTTCACGTAAACGAATTGAATCTTTCATTTCAATTGACTTGAGCTTAATAAATTGGAATCGAGGATTAAATTGATTTCACGTAAACGAATTGAATCTTTCATTTCATTATTTACCTTTATTCATTAAAGGTATGGATTTAATTTAATTTTAAAAACAGCAAATAACTCGTGTTATAATAGAGATTTAAGAATAATATAAGAGATGAACTTATCTGAAAATAACCTCTATTACGTAAATGTAAGATGGCTTATTATTGGAACTCTCCAATTGATAACAATAATAAGTCTTATCATTGTAATGAGAGTTTTTATTATAAGAACAGTCTAAACTTGGTCCTTTCTATGACATGCGGTGATATTTTTATAAATAACTGAAATTTATGGAACAAAATAAGACAAAAAATCTGGATTCAAAAATGACAAAAGCACGTTCGCCTAACTTGACTGCCTCTATTTGAAGACATAACAGAATGCCACCCCTTTGATAGGCTCTTTCAATCAGGTTAACAGCAAGTGATTTACAGGTCTTCCCAACTTTCGTTTCACTTGTTTCAATAAGCATGACATCACCAACATAGTTGTTGCCTTCAATATTGGAATAAACAGCTTTTGTGAGTCCCTTTGACGCATTTAGATTGTTTTGGCAGTAAGTGGATTCTTTGCCACCTGCCGGCCAATGGAATCCAAGCACGATGGTGCCATGCTCTAGTAAGGAAAGCAGGGTGAAGAAACTTATACAGAAGATCATCCGGTGATTTGAGTTATTTTGTTGTTTAATTCTCTTAGCGATAAGGATGTTAAGTTGTATTCAAGCTGAAACTTATGCAAATGATTCCACAATTATTTGTGGAATACTTCAAACATTCTACATTTCATGTATGATAACAATCATACTTGAGTGGGATATGAAGACGAACAAAGTAGGCGATAAATGAGGTGTTGATGCCGAATACTTCAAGCCTTCAACGTGTCACAGAGCTCTATCAAACCCCTGTTCCAATCTCCACATACTCCCTCTCCTTTCCTGGCTTCATCTCTGATGCGCATGCCCTGGAGTTTGAATGCTTCATTCTCCATTACGTATCTGATCCTTTCTGCAATTTTGGCTCCATTAACTAAAATCTCTCCACCCCAACCCCAACTCTTCTCCCATGTCCCTATCCCAATTCTTTCCACGATTTCTGCATTGATCTTCTGATCTCCATGTTGTGGCCATGCTAAGATGGGCACACCATACCAAAAAGCCTCAATTACTGAATTCCACCCACAGTGACTCACAAATGCACCAACTGCAGGGCTACTTAATATATCCACTTGGTTTGACCACCTGAGCAACTGTCCCTTCATCCTCACTCTATCCATCAACTCATCACCTAGTACCTGATCCAGGTCTTCATCATCTTCCACATCAACTCTTTTCTCCTTTACCACCCATATAAACCTGCTACCACTTCTTACCAATCCATCGCCCACTTCCCTGATTTGCTCTCTTGACATACCCGTCCTACTGCCAAAGCTCACATAGACCACTGATCTAGCCGGTTGACCTTCAAGCCATGCTAATGGCACGCATCTCCCTAGATTACACGGTGGAAGTGGTCCAACGGCAAGGACTGATGGTAGCCCTTCTACAACTTCTCCTTCTTTAAGCTTTCTGAGTGTTTCTTGCTCGAATCCTTCAGATGTGTTGACAAGAATTCCACTTGAGTCTGTCATCTTCTTACCATCCTCAAAGAAAGAGATTTTGAAGAGGTTATCTTTGTCTTGTAGAAGTGGTGGAGGGATCCATGATTTGGGCATTGGTTCTAAACCTGGTATCTTGATGACTTCTGACCTCCCCAATTCAGAAGTATCTCTTGAACCAAATATGGTGTGGTAGGATAGGAAAAGTGCTAACATTTTAGCAGATGATGTGAAGAAAACATAGTTAGGAAGATTAAGAACTTGGGTGATGGGAATAACTGCAGCAACCAAACTCATGTCTGTGACAAGAGCAGAAGCAGGTGGGGATAGTGAGGACAGTAGAGGCAAAAGAAGGGAAGACGATTGCCGAATGACTTGAATATGGTGAAAGAAAGGGTCATCCGCATTACTAGAATGCTTATGATCAACTGGAAGGAGATTAAGATGCTTTTGGGTGATCTGAGGGAAGGACGTGAAGAAGTGAGACAAAGTTTGTGACTCAGCCAAGGAAACTGTTGGGTGTGGAGTGATAACGGTGACTTGGACTCCGTGGGTTGTCAGTGAAGCAGCTAAACGAAGGAAAGGTGCGAGGTGACCCACACCAGCACTGGGCAGGAGAACTACATGAACAAATTTATGTTCATTAACCGCCGACATTTTTCTTAAGTAAACTGGTTTAGAGCAAGATGATGGCTTGATTGTACTTGGTGGCAGTGCTGATTACACCTTCAAAATCTTATAAGATCTCACAAGTACAGCAACCATTCATTAGGGGAGTAGGAGTACCTTCCAGTCTTCCCGGAATCTTGTTTGGTGTAAAGAGGTGAGGGGTGTTTATAATTATTTGATCGCTATCAATGAAATTGTGTATATCTGATTATAAATTTTAGGAAGTTGTCATCTGGTCATCTTTAGTCTTATTAAAATGTTCAAAATACGAACAGGAGAGGACCAAAGGAAACCTACAGCTAGCTACTGGTTTTGCAGAAGCATACCACACACTTCCGTCACACACTTCAGGTACAACTAAACTAGTTTCCATCACTGACGATTACTAACGAACCCCCAAATTGCGCGCTGTGCTAACTCTCTTGCTAGTTCATCCAAATCTTTCTTTTTGTCCTTTCCGAAAAGGAATATCATTAACACATCTTCCAAGTCTCGTTTCTCATCTTCCTCAACCTTTGTGGTCTTAAGCACCCATAGAACCTGCAGCCACTATTCCATAGAACCTTTGGTCCATAGAGATTGCTGTTCTGCTTCCGAAGCTCAGGCAAACAAAAGACTACGTTAGAACATGAGAAATGAACACTGAACAACGCATCATAAAGACTTTCAGAGACTGCACTACTTTAGTGATGCACAAATCATGATAACCTTGACAATGCATAGCATTTGTGAAGCTTAAGCTCTTGGGGTGCTAATTATGGATTATACACCTGTCCGCGCCAATACCCTGTAAATAATATATATTTTGGATGGGATTAAAATGATGTAATACGTAGAATAGAACTTATTACGTACCCCGAATCTACATAAAAAGATTAAAAATGAAGATAATGCGGAATACTTGATTTTGGTTCCGACTTTGATTCTGACGTCGGATGTCGATTCCGAGCTCCAAATAATCACAAACCTTTCGAGACCTTTACGGAAAGTGCTTTACGAGATACGGGCTAAGTCTTTCTATAGTTTTTTCAATACATAAACTCTCTTAACAAGTAAGAGATTCCTTATGCTTACGATTGATATGAGCAACTGCAAAAGGCCTTAACCTTTATATAGTTTTCATATCGAACTTCTTCATCACAAGACCGATATGGATTTGGTTCACACTAATTAGGATCCATTTTCTACCCGAACTTCGATATATTAATCTAGATCATTTATTGGGTCACTTTATTATCTTTATCTAGATCAAATCACGTAACTTAACCGATAATTTATTTAAAAACCAAAAAATGCAATTAATAGTTATCCAACTTTATGGGAAAGGACAAAATTGTCTAATAATCTCCCCTTTGGACAAGCATTAAATGCAATTTTGACTCTAGCTTGAGAACAGTTTAAAAATTCGGTTAAGTCACGCTACCGTATTAGTCGACTAAGTTTAAAAAACAAAACATTTGATCAAAAGATAATGAAAGTCTATCATTATGTTCTGCAAGGCTTTCGATACCAAAAAATATCAGATGTATGTGTTATGTGTAACACAAATCTAATACAATCACGTGTACCTAATACCTCACTAATATGAATGAAAAATGGAGTGTGGCTAACTACGATGATACTTTTATGATGTAAATTATATCATCTTCGATTGTAAGTCTTGATTTCTCCAACTTTATGCTAAACCGCATATGTTAAACTACATTAGAGAAATCATGTTTTCTCTCACCGAATGCTAAACAATATTAGAGAAAACTTGTTTTCTCTCACCAAATGCTAAACCACATTAGAGAAAATCTTTATATTCTCCAACTGAATACTAAACTGCATTAGAGAACCTTTATGGGATTAAAAACTTATATCCTCCTATGTCATGTTAAACTTCATAGAAATCTATTCTAGAACTGTATGCGTCTAAATGACATAGGAGCAAAGTCAATTTGTATATATGCCCAATAACCTCTAAATGCTTAAGATCGACACAAATCTTAAGACTTTTATATGTACTATGACATTGTATGACAACACATATTATTGAGGATAAACGATGATCATCTTTATTGATGAACCATCATACTATCATAATACATCAAAATGTACAAATGTATATGGAGCAAACATAACGATCCCCTAACTAATATATGTCTAAAGACGTCAAAATACTCATACTTTATATTTGTGTCACAAACACAAGTGGATTCAGTCTTTTAGTTAAATGATCAACTTACAATTTCTCAGTCCTTAAATGCTCCAAAACTTTAATATCACCTTTTCATATCAACACTTTTATGACCAAATAATTGATCTTTAAATACTAAGATCCTATGATATTCTTTGTTGTTATTAAATAACACTACAAGAAGATTATTATAGTACAACCAAATGGGTTTAGCCACTGAATCAACCACAGACAAGTCAGAAATTAAATTTCTGTGCTAAACCATCTGAGAAGTAGCCCCATAGCATGCACTCTGCATGCATAGTTGAGGAAGTTACCTGTGTCTTCTTAACACACTTATACGAAATTGTACCATCTGCAAACTTAAAACTATAACCTTAAGTGGATTTTCAATCATTCAGATACATAGCTAAGATCAGAATCTAAATTCCTTACGAGGTTTAGTCTGTTGACTTTTCTATAAGTCAACATATAATCCTTAATTCTTTTTAGTATCTCAACGCTCGCTAGACTACATTCCAATGGTCTACAACTGGATTAACCAAATATTAACCAAACAGTCAAACAGTGAATGCAATGTCCTACCTAGTACATAGCTAAGCGTACGTTAGGCTATCCTCCGTACTCGAATATGAAATATTCTTCATAACCTTTCTCTTTACTTTATTCTTTGAATACTGTACCAAAGATTATCTCTTACTATGAGAAACAGGTGCTACAGGTTTACTGTTAACCGTATTAAACTTTTGTAACACATACTTAATACATGCATTCAATGAGAGGTCTGATGAGTGTTGAGATATGTTCTGGTAAACTTGAATACCTAGGGCAGAAGATGCTACACCAAGGTTCTTTATGTCAAAGTTCTTGACCAAAAGTTGCTTAACCTCATACAACATGGTCAAGTAATTTGACGTGAGCAATATATCATCCACCTACAGTAATAGGAAGATAACTTTGCTCTCCTTGACCTCATAGTACAAACATCTTTTTAATTTTATTTTCTATGAAGCTGAAAGATGGCACAACCTCATCAAATGTAAGGTATCACTTTCAGAAGGTTTGATGCAAACCATATTTTGACAGTTATCTGATGTAACTCTGTATCATCATGAGCTACAGTTGCCTTAATCACTCAAATGTATCCTCTGAGGATACGAGAGAAAGGTAACTTAAAGTCAATCTTTCTTTGTGAGTGACCCATTAGGCAACTGACCAAGCCTATAAACCGGCCGAACTTTATCTTGAAATCCTTTAGGTCTTTAAACTTCATTTACAACTGACGAGTTCGCAGTTTCACTGTAAATTAACTAGCTCCCAGACCTTACTATGATTCATGGCTTGCATCTCGTCATTCATCACATCCCACCACACATCCATATTGGGTCCAGAAATAACTTTTGTAAAAGTAACTGGATCTGTAACATGTATAATAGAATAGTCTTGTTCACCTGATAGACTATGTAATCAGATGGGATAGCAAGTCGTCTCACTCTAGTAGATTCACTTAACTGTATTAGATCTTGTACCCTCAGGAACCTCTGTGTGTACAGGTATGAATTCTTGTTCCTGTACAGGCACGGTACAAAGACCTAGATCCACCGAATCTAACTGTATGAGTAGTGGGTACATGATAACTGTAATATCCGCCCTGCTGTCATCTGAAGGGTTAATAGGCTCACCATCATCATAGATATGGTATTCCAGAAACTTAGTTATTTGTGATTCCACTAATTTGGTCTCTCCTTCTCTACAATAAAACCTGTAGTCTTAAAGTGGTCAAGATAGTTTACTAAATAGCAATTAACACAACAAGCATGCAATCTTTCTTTATAAGGATTATAATACCTCAATAGGGCAGCCCCATACACGAATGTATGCAAGGTTGGGTTTCCAAACTTTTAGGTAATTAGGTAGATTAGTCTTGCTCTGCATTGACTTCTTCAAGTCCTTTAGGGTGTAGTTATGCCTTTCAACAACACGCCATTTTGCTCAGAACTACTCGGCATAGTGAATTAAGTTACTATTCTAACTGACTCCATATATCTAGCAAATGGACCTTTTAAAGTCCTTAAACATTATATTTGCCATGATATTCTCCTCCACGGTTAAATATGACTATCTTGATGAATTTTTTCAATTAGTTCTCAACCTTCAGTCTTAAGTAAGAACACATAACTGTGATGAGAATAATCATCAACAAATGTCAGAACACATTTAGAATTGCACAATGAAACTGTATGAGGCCTACCGATTTCTTTACGTATCAAACTCAACAAGTCAGAAGCATGAGTTGATCTCAATATCCTTATTAGTCAACTTACCCCTGCAACAGTCAGCACATGTCCCCAGATCATCATAATCTAGAATTGAAAAATGATTTCATTGATCAATCTCTCAACCTTAGCTCTGAAAATGTGGCTTAAACTTTTATTTCACACCATGTATGACTTCTCATTCATTAAGGTCCTTCATTTCATAACTTTTTAAGCAAGTTACGAAGAAGCATATATCTAATTCGGGGTAAGACACATTCTATACAAACCATATGATAAGAAAGTTGTACCATTATATTTTGCATTAAACAACTGTATAACAAAAGTATTAAACGCAAAATGTCAACCTTCTTTGTCCAAAATTGATCAAAAGATCACATATAAAATGTGTCGTGTAAAACTCAAATGAACCTTACATTAAATTTTAGTACATACATCCCCTATAGATATTACTTCCACTTCTTCATTGCTGTGAGTTTTCAGTTTCTCCTTTCCTTTATTTGGCTTTATCCTGGATATAAACTTTTGCATTGTGGATGTACCTTGATCAAATATTCCAATAAATAGCCACTATATATGTAATGCGATTATTGCAAATTAGATTCATAATTGACAAGCCAAAAAGTAACCTAATGGTCTCAGTCTTTTCTTTTTAAACCTCATACTACTAGTTTCTTTATGTCCCTAGGACTTTTATCATCATTGGCTTGACCAACATCAGTATGTGGAGAAGATTTGAACTTTTTACCTTTAAACTTAAAGGGCTTCATCTTTGTTTCCTTTTAGCTGCTTCGAGAGTTGTAGGAGTAGCAAGCTTGAGTTTCTCCTCCTCAGCAACAAAATGGGCTATCAAAGCATTGTAGTTCCAATATCCTCAATCTACTGTGAAGATGAATCATTCTCGATGTGTTCTCCATTACTCCCCTTTACTCCCGTATACCTTATGAAGAATAATACTTTCATCATGGCACTTGTCTCAATACTAGATGAGACTGTGTACCTCTGGGAGACACTATCAAGAAATTTTTTCGCTATGTTTATGTCCAGAAGTCCACTTAGCAGATGGTTAGGAATGGATCTCTTAATGGCCATTAGATATAATCTACTGATCCCAGGCTTCATAGGTTGTTTTATGAGTTTTCAAGGTCATGGATGTAAATGGAGATGGTCTATCCATCTGTATGGTCATATCAACCACAACTATCACCATAGCATTCAATACATCCTCCGTTCACTTCTTTGTATTGAAATCAATTAGGGTTTTAATGGAGACACTGATTTTGTTGACTGAAAAGATGACTTCAAGATGATAATCTTTAAATCAACACATAAAAGCAATCAGAGTACAAACTATCAACTCTTACGACAATACCACCTTTAGGTGAATAGATCACTTGAGCAAAAGCTTTCTTCCGTCTAATGCCTTTATGTATATCTCAAAATGTTATGTAAGGTGAACACCTTTGGACAGAATAACCAAACATAAAGTCAGAGACATCCCCCAACATGCAAGAAAAACAATTCAAAATACTGACTTAAAAGGCCACTTTGGTGACTACATTCTCATCAGCACTCAAAAAGTTCACAAACACAAGGGATACATCTTTATGTTATCCTTACATATAGTATATGACAATGTAACATCAAAAAAAGCAAAAATCGAATGCACTGTCACATTATCACACACTCGTGCTAAAGACATTCTCTGAAGACTTCATTTGAGACTTTGGTAAGAGAAAAATCTCAATAGAGTGACTATCGTGCATCACTAGACACTGAAGCGACCACCCGAGACACGAAAACCTCATGTATCTCCCTTATGGTAAGTTGATTGCACGAAAAGTCTCTCAAACATGGCTTCAGAATGTCTCAATTCCTTTTCCGATCAACTATATGCAATCCCAAACACCGAATATGAGACTCGAAATACGAAAACCTCATGTATCTCCCTCATATGATGTCCGAAGCATAAAAATTCACTTGAAATCGGATTCAGAATACCTTAGTTCCTTTTTTTGAATTAAACTTTATTTTATTAATAATGTAATAAATCTAGAAAATGAAAAACTTACTTTATAAATTTTTTAGACCCCAAAACTGACCCAAAATACCCCGGGATGGCCTTACGAAAAATCTGGAATTTGTTTTTTGGAAAAGCATAGTAGTAGGTCCGTACAGTTGACGTCAACATTACGTCACGTGCTATCCACACGCAAATGTGCATCTATTGTACGACGCGTGCGCCACGTGTCCTTCATCCTGACCTACCACGTGGACGACCCCATCAAGCGTGGGTCGCAAGTCGCCACTTCGTCTCCCACCGACGCTGGAGACTATTTTTGGCTTCCCAAGACTATGTTTTTCACTCCGTTCGGCCAGTTTCGACCCGTTTTTCATAGCTAGCCTTATATATGTTACTTTTACGTAAATATATATGTTAAAAATTTGAAAATGAAAATATATATTAAATACCTGGTTTCGGTTCCATCTTTAATTCTGATACTAATTCCGAGCTCTAAACGATCACGAATCTCCCAGGACCTTTACAGAAAGTACTCTACGGGATATAAACTAAGTCTTTCTACAGTTTTCTCAATATGTAAACTCTTTTAACGGATTAGACATTCCTTATATTTACGATTGATACGAACAACTGCAAGAAACCTTAACTTTTATATAACTTCTATATCGAACTTCCCTATCACAAAGCCGATATAAGTTTAATTCACATTAATTGAGATTCATTTTCTACCCAAACTTCAACTCATTAATCTAGATCATTTATTAAGTCATTTTATTAGCTTTATCTTGATCTACTTAATCGATAATTTAATTAAAAATCAAAAAATACAATTAATAATTATCCAACTTCATAATAAAGGGCAAAATTGTCGAACAAATTCTTCCAAAGGTCACCAAAAGTTATAAATAAAAGAGAATTGGTATAGAAATGACAGATCACAACCCCTTCTTTTTCCCGCGAAAAAAGAATATCAGTGACATGTTAACATAGAGAAACATCCAAAAATCTTTTACCCCATCGTCCAATGCTTGTATGCATATGCATCTCCGTGACAAACTCTCCCCCATAAGGGAAACGAAAAAGGGGACGGAATAAGATGTACGTTAATCTTACCAGTCAAGAATAATGAATTATTGCAAGGTTTTGTCGGGAACACATTTTACAGCATTTACACTAAATGTGAATAAACGAGATCATATGATCCACTTGCCATCACTATGAATACCTTCACGTTGCTTTATGAGAAAATATAACCTCGGTACACTATGTCACAAATTAATCTCCTGGCGTGAATATTGGCAAGAATTAATTTAAACTTCATCATGGGTCACGGTTGTACCCCTTTGGCTAAGCTAGATTTTAGATCAGAGTCCTAATCAATAAGCATTTCGCCTGTGGTAGTTTGTATGGCAGCTTTTGTGCTTTACATGCTGAAGTCTTCCCCGTGCCTCCTTAATTCTTGGGACCTCACGAACTCCTCTATTCTTGCCTTCAACTCGACATTCGGAATCAGCATATCAGCAGTAAGCGGGGAGCGGTTAAATGGGTCAGTCTGCAAGTCGCAGCCAATGAGTTAGACAGCTCACTGTATTTAATCTTTGAGCCCTTTTGGAAACAAATTTAAAGAAAACTTGAAAATTGGAGATTTACACCGTCACTAAGGAGATGCCTTTGAATGACAGGCCTGTCCACTGTGATTCTCGAGGAAGGTAACATCACAGGATCCTTCATTAAGGTGTACTGCAAAAAAGGGAAAGTGTGTTAAATAACCATGTTTCTACTGTCCACTTGTGTTGTATATGTCAATTCTTTATGCTTCAAATGGTAGTAGCATCATCATCATTGCCCCAGCTAGAGCTAATGACATAGTTAAACTAACAATTGCAATCTTGATCTATTATGACATAGAAATACACAAAAGAAAAGCCAAGGGCCATACCTGGATCGGGTCAAGGAATTCATCTGGGATATCACCCAGGGCAGCTTCAGTGTCCATTGCCTCAGAAGCTGCAATTTTAGCTTTTGCACCAAGCTCAATGAATTCCTGTATAATCCTTCCATCTTCACCAATTTTTCGAAGGACATCAGCTGCAGCTGTAAATAACTGGACCCAGAGAATAGTGTCAGATTATCTATGACCAGCTAACAGAATTGAGAACAAATTAGAATGACAGCATTCCATCTTTCTGAACTTTCTTACAACAGCTTACCTGCTCATTATATGATCGGCCGTCCCTTGAGATGGCCGCTGGGAATATCTTTTCTACATCACCCCTAGCTAGATGAACGTATATTCGTACAATCTTCAATGGATTAAATAGAAGTGAATTAGGAGATGTACAGCAATACTTTAAAAGCATTTAACTCGCAATTCTACATGATTTTAAAGCAAAACTAAAAGCAATCTCATATTATGTAAGACTAATCTAGTTGCAAAAGTCTAAATTTAGGGATGAGATAAATGAGAGGCTTGTAGCTTCACCCAGTAGTGCAGCACTGTTCAGTCATTTTGGTGACTTATGTGAAGATCATAAAAGTGGTCTTCCAATCTGTGTACTCTGCCAATTCCTCCCCAAATCCCTCTCCTAGCCCCTCCCTACAACTTCCTTTCCCCCGTTTGTATAAACTAAGAGATAAAGATAAAAAGCAACTGACACCGATAGAGATCCAAGCTAACCTGCTTAAGCAAATGTTTTGGCCGGAATTCATACTTCTCAGGGTCTTTCAAAGTCAAAGATTTTCTTTGTGGACCAACAAGTTGCAAAAGAAAGTAATTGAGCATGCTGGCAACTCTTTCAACCTGTCCAAAGTGGAAGATGCAAAGCTCCTAACTAAGTACAAAACAAATTAAAGGGAACCTGCAACTAAGGACAAACATTACTGAAGGAGCAGTGAAGGAACATTTCATTACCATCTCAGGAAGTAGGAAAGGTGCAGTTATCTGCTCTGATGTGAATGCCAGCATACTCACATCCTCATTTGCCAACTTCATATCAATTCGGATGATCTGAAAGTAATCCAGATTATTTATTTGATCAAGTATTTTGACTTCAAAGGTAGATAAATGCACTTATTGAGTATAGAAACTGACATTCTCCTGGGAATGGAAAAGGCGAGTTCTCTCCTGTCTCTCTTGAGCTGGCCTGCGTTCCCATTCTGCAGTATTTGACATCTCTGCTTCCAACTCTTTGAGTTCAAGAATTTTGTTCAGACTCTCATCTAGCAGATATATACTATCATTGATCAAGAAGTTTAAGAAATTCAAATAGACACCCTTTTCTTCTTCTCTGGCAATCTGAAACAGCATAAAACAGTGGGTTTAAAAGATATGCCTAATCAACTGAATACATGAGCAAATTTTTTAGCCATTGTTGCTCTACCTGTCTCCAAGCATTACGATGACTAGGAACCTGCCATAGATACTCAAGAAGCTCTGCAATATTATGCCGAATGTTGAACTTGTCATAGAACTGCACAAGATTAAAAAAAAAATGTTAATCAGGTATGAAACCATATGAAACATGGAAAGATGTTGAAATTTTTGTTCCTTCAATTGTGTATTGTGGAAGATTTCTATCCTGGATTGATATAGATAAATTTAAATCCCATCAAATTGAAAAAAGAAGTTACCATTCTCATTGTTTACAACCTAAGACATTTCAAGTCCGTTCGCTAGAATCACATAAAGGATATACCAGTTCTATTTCCAAGTAGAGTGAAAACAGGAAAGGTACGTCAAACAGATAATGACAGAAAATATAAATAGTGAACAGATTCTAGAAGCATGGTTTATGGAGTTAAATTAACAACAGGAGTAGCTGATGCACTGAATATGATCTAGTGATGGGCATCGGATGACATCTTCTGTTTAAGTAACTAAGGCGATATCAGATGACACTGTGCATGTGCTAAATATCAAGGGTATTAAATACCTAATAATATCTATTGTTGAGGTGCAAATGGACCAACTCAAAGAATCAATGAATCTAGAACACAAATCATATGGAAAAGAGGCCTCTTGACCCAATTAACTAAATGAAGGAACTAAATGTTTCTTTAGTTGCTTATTAACTATTCATAACTAATAGTAAAGCAGATTAACGGCATTGTTGACTTCGTAAATTCCGTTTGTTGTAAATATATTTGCTGTAAGTTAGCTGCCTAATTCCTAGGAGTAGATAGTGGGATTCATTCTGTTTTGAATTTCAAATGTAAATAATTGTAATCTGTTTTGAGTTTAAATACTCACTATCAATAGAAGATCAATACAGCTTTTCCCAATCTTTTAGTGAGATGCTCTTCATGAGATAAACACCATGGTTTCTCATCTATGTTATAGACTTGATCTTCTGGAGTATGGAGTATCCCGCATGGTTCAATTGAAGTTGATGAAGCTGGATGAAACTGTTCAATTGGTGAAGTATTTCCTCAAGCTTAAATCGTAGGAAAGTGTTTCTTTTATCTCAAGTATACTGTCGTTCAGTTCTTAGTTGATTAAATACTTGAGTTATTTTTTTATTAATTATCTTTTAATTAAAAAGAGTGTTAAGAAAATCATCTGTTGAGGTTAATACGAGTCGGTTATGTTATTGAGTGTGAAATTTTTTCACGTATAGTGAGGATGAGGTATGGTGTCAAGGGTTGAGTGGTGTCGGCTCAGTAAAGCCTTGTATAAAACTATTATTGTTAGTGAAAGAATTAAGCTGGGTGAGGGCCCTGCAGACGTAGGCAATATATGCCGAACTGCGTTACTAATTTTATGGTGCTTTTTATTATTTTGTTTTTCATTGCTTTTGTTTTCATTTGTGCTAGAGACGTCCACGATAAAAATGGAAAATTTGCGAAACTACTATCCCTTTCGGTTTTTCAATTATCATTGTTGTACATGAAGCAAACACTCCTGAGTGTTAGGATCTGTTTTTTAACTTCTGTTATGGAGTTGTAGTTGAAGGAACTATCGTTTTACTATTTTAGGCTCATTTGACTGCTTTCACTAGCATTGTAGGAGACAGCGAAGTTCGTACGGTTTTTTTCTCGTTATCCGCAGGCAATGTAGTACTCAAATGCTTGAGTTTGTGTGAATAGTTCGGATTTTAAATTGAATTTTAACAAAAAAAACTTTTAAGTTAACCCAATTCATTACTACTCTTATTTGTAACTCTAGAAATTGTAAAGTATGGTACCTATACTTTTTTCTTCACATTCTGAAGCAATCTCTCATCGTCTTCGTATCTACCATTTTGTAGCTCTTAGATCTTTGATCTGTAAGACTACCTAGCTATGGCTATACTCAAGCACAACAACCGAACATGATAAAAATAAAAATTAAATTGACAATTCTGACCGTAACGGAATAATTAAGTTGCAAACAGAAGTCAAGAGTTAAGATTCACCTAGACGGAGTACTGAACTTGAAGCAGTCACTTTTTTAGATTAAGTCAGTTTCTTCTACCTTCACCGTGGATATTGGCGTCTCCTTATATATTTCCTTGGTTAAATGTTTCCTGCATTGTGAGTAAATGGAAATTTCTGACAATGACAACATTATGAAATTGAAGAATTAAGACCTCTCTGATCGGAGTAATGAACTTAAAGATGACCTTTTAGTTTGAGTCACCTTCTCTTGTGAAAAATGACCGGAACAGAGCAACTTTGCAATTATATAAGATTGAAGAAATTAACACATATTTTACACAAAAAAATTTTAAATAAATTAGGATTAAAATTCTAATTTTTACAAGATTTCTCTTTTGGAGCGGTAAATTGTAACTTCAGCTCAGTTTAAAGCATGTGTTAGGATGTACTGTTGTTTTGTTTTGGCTCAAAAAGTCTTAACCTTAAGATTAGATAACCTTCTTGCATTAGAACTTCATTAGTACTTAATACAAGTATTGATCATATATTTGAATGAGAACGAGGAGCAATGTTTGAATAGCTAACTTTTAAGGAAACGGTTTGACTTACATTAAAAATGCCAAGATCGTCTCTTTAACAATGCATATACATACTCCTATCTAGAACTGCATAGTTAACAATCAAAGAACATAAAACCTGGAGTCATCAGTCATTTTGTGCTTCTAGTGTGCTTGTAAATTGAGTTGTGGGTGATGTCCTTACGAGCAACTAAGAGTAGCAGATATGATTTAGAGAACTGATTCTTGGATTAAGCTCTTGTTGTCTTGGATTAATCTCTGTTGTGTTGGGATAGCTGATTCAGTTCAAATAGTCATCACTGAAACATTTTTAAAATTATGAGCTATAAATGTACCGTAAAATTATAGAATGTCTTGCTCAAAATGACTCACGTCAAATGTTGCTCAAAGAAAATAATTTGACCTTTCTTCTTGTTGCGGTCTAAACAAAACAATTAAATTTTATATAAACCAATTAGAGGCAAGTGCACCCCGTCGACAAGTAATATAAATCGGTAAGAACCGGTTATCGTACCCAAGGGAAAAATTTTCAACACGTAAGACAATTAAATTAAATGATTAAAAATTACTCAGACGATCTAAAATTGATTGATTTGAAAATAAAATAAAATAAAGTAAGCAAATTAAGAAAATATGAAAAATGCAA
>JAOSBK010000008.1:12824294-12853354 GCA_027568895.1 Erythroxylum shatona
TTAAATGCTAAATGTACATTAAAATAAACATGTGATAATATATTGTATTCTACATTTAAAAATAATCTCGGTGCTCTCCATTAGTAAGATATTATATCAAGATAATAAAATTATATGAGGTGTAAAAATAAGAATAAATGTGAAGACTTGCCTGAATGTTTCTAACAGTTGCATTTAAAACATGAATACACGTGTAAAGATAATGAATGTGTCAACAGTTGCATTTAATGCATGACCTTTTTTTATGTTAAAGAATCAAATGCTTTTCATTCAATAACACACACCACGACGTGAAGACTTGCATGAAAGGCTAAATGCATTAAATGCTCCAACAGTTACATTTAATGCAAGAACATTTGTTTAATTTAAAGATGAATGTAGATAACAATTCCATTGCGTTTCATTCAATAAAAAACGCCATACACACTTGCACAAAAGGTAAATGCATTTAATGCTTCACTGGTTACATTTAATGCATGAGTATTTGTTTATTTTAAAGATCAATGTAGACAAACAAGTGCAGTACTTTTCATTCAATAAAAAATGCCACACATCTGACAATTTGCATGCAAGGCACGTAAATGCTCTTAAGCATTTAATGCATGAATTTTTTTCTCTTGTAACAATTGGTTGTTTCCAAAACCAGTGTCGACATACAACTGCTACTCTTGATAAACATCTTCATCGTCACTAATAACACCGAAATCTTCACCAGGAGGGAGTTGAATAGAGTCAAGATCGAGATTAGAGAGACTGACTCCAGCAACGGCTGCCCTGGCCTCAAAATCTCTCAGTCATAACGTCTCCCATAAGCAAAAGTTGGCTTCTAAATCTAAAGAGAAACGCAGTTACTAACGAGAAGGAGCTTCAAGAAGCTCTGGGAGGGGAGGAAAGTGCAACAGTTTTAGTGCAGAGTCAAGGAGGAAATTTTCGAAAGGTTTTAGGTCGGAGATAGAGGTGTAAGAGGAGATTTGGCAGTGGCAGTAGCAGATCATCACCAGTCCAGATAACCACATATGAAAACAACAGTGAATAAATATTATTATTTTTGAGTTCGGTCGTATTCCCGAAATGTTCCGAAAGTGTTCTAAGAACGAAATCTTGAAACCATACAAATCCAAACCAAGTCTCGCTTTCACGGATGAGAGCACTGAATCTGAACTAGCGGTTAATAATAATTATAATTAGCAAGCAGCAGACAACATTAAAACGTCGAGCATATCGTGTGTGAAGTGCAAGCAAACCTTTATATATATATATACAAGGAAAGAACCATGGTACATATTATTACATCATGAGTCTAGGCTAAAGACAAATAATAGGTGAAGAGTCGAAAGTTCAGATTGAGACCAGTGAAAGAGGAAAGCTTAATACAAATAACCACATAAGAAAACAAACCTGAAAATTGTGTGATGTGATGAGTTGCAAAAGATAGCAGAAGACGAAGAAGACGATGAAGTTGATTTCTATATGCAAGACTTTTTAACAGAGGAAGAGGCTGAAGATGCAAAGTTGGCGGCGCAAGGAACATCAACTATGAAAATCTGTTTTAAAAATATACGAAAACAGAAAACTTGTTTTAAAAACACACGGAAACGTTATTTTCTCATTTTTGCAAAGTTGTTGCGGTTTTCTTATTTTTGAAAACGAAAAATCGCAACATCCTCAACCAAACAAGTTTTAACCGGCTGTTTCTTCTTTTTTTAAAACGACAACGAAAAACCAAAAAAAAAACGAAACCAAACAACCCTTAATTTTTAGTTTTAGTTTTAGTTTTTAGTTTTAGTTTTATTTTTATTCTTAGTTTTTAGTTCTCATTTAGTTAAGATTTGAAATATAAAAATTAAAAATTAAAACATATTTAGTTAAGATTTGTAATAAAAAACAAAAATAAAAAATGTTTAATTTTATCATCCAATTTCTATTTTTTAATTATATTTTTATTTTAATAATTTTTAATATAGTATATTACATTTTTAAATTAATTAATTCTTTTAGAAATAAAATATATGCAAATTTATATAATTACAAAATTTGCACAATAAGTTATATCATTTTAAACTATAATATTAAGTCAACATATTAAAATTGCATTCTCATCTAGTAAAACACTATATCAAGATATATACCCCACTTTCTTGCCTACAACCAAGTAGAGTATTGTCCAAGATAACAAATCCAACCATATATAAAAGAAGACATGAAATGTTTTAAATAGAAACATGACAGAGTCATAACATAAACTATGTTCAACTCTAAAACTAGAAAAAGAAAGACAGATGAGATGACAAACTCACACAACGCAATAGAAAATAATATCACCAACTGTAGATGAGATGAAAAACTCACAACTATTATCATTTAAAAACATTTTCGTTACATTTTATCAAGATGGTAGATACTATTAGCGTTAAATAAATAGAGAAAAGTCCACACAATATTTATGAGAGAGTACAAGCATATATAGTACATGTGGTAACAACTGATGTTTACCTTAATAATAGCTCTAGCTTATCTTAATAATAGCTCTAGCTTATATATAAACTAGTATATCGTAACAACTAAAATTTATCCTTGTCACCCTCCCTCTATTTGAATTAGTCTTGGAAGAACAATTAACTTGGTACATAATGTCTGAAATCTTGATTTCGATAGAGGCTTAGTAAGACAATCTGCCAGCTGATCGTGAGTCGAGATATACCGAACATAAAGATTTGTAGGTGTTGACTTTTTTACCTACAAAATGGAATTCAATCTCTAAGTGTTTAGAGCGTGAATGAAAAATGGGAGTGGTTATCAAGTAAGTTGTACTGAGATTATCACACTAAAATGTTGGTCTGGAGACAGAGAGACCAAGTTCACGCATCAATGAACTAATCATTGTAATTCCTAAACTTATATTCAGCTTCTGTGGAAGACTTAGAAACAATGTGTTGCTTCTTGGAACCCTATAAGATCAAATTATGGCCTAAAAATATAGTAATCCTGTAGTAGAATGTTGGTCATTTATGTCGCCACCCTAATCATCATCACTGTAAGAAGAGATACGATCATGCGTGGACTTACGAAGTAATAATCCACGAGAACTTATGCCTTATAAATAACACAATATTCTCTTAACAATAGCCCAATGATCCATGGATGGAGCAAGCATAAACTGTGAAACTTTGTTCACTACAAAGCAGATATCTAAACGAGTGATGCAAAGATATTAAAGACTGCCAACTATCTGTCTATACAAAGTGGGAATGGAAAAGGCTTCACTATGAAGAGACAAATTAGTTTTAGGACAAATGGGTGTATAGACCGAATTTGTATCTTCCATGCGGGACTTGGCTAGTAATTCACGAATGTACTTTTGTTGGGACAGGTGAACAATATTCTTTGACCAAGTGACCTCAACTCCAAGAAAGTAATGAAGTCTGCCAAGATCTTTTAAAGCAAATTTTGTTTACAAGTGTTGAATGATGTGACGAATGTGTTTGGCATCCAGCCCCAGTAATAAGATGTTATCCACATAAAGCAAACAATACAACGAAACACCATATGATTTATAAATAAAAAGGAAAGCATCAGTCTTACTATGCACGAAGCCCAAGGAACTGAGAGTAGTAGTGAGGCATTTGAACCATTGTCAAGGTGCTTGTCTTAAGTCATATATCGATTTTGTCAACTTGCAGATATCATTTGAAAAAGAGGGATTCTTAAATCCTAGTGGCTGAATCATATAAATATCTTCATCTAGAGTTCTATAAAGGAATGCGTTGGAAACATCCAATTGTTGAACAGTCCATCCTTTTGTAATAGCTAGAGATAATAACAATCGAATTGTAACTGACTTAATTATTAAACTAAAGGTATCATTGTAGTCATTTTCCGGGCTTTGTTTGGCCACGAGGTGTGCTTTATAACATTCAATAGAACCATTCGGATTATGTTTTATCCGATAAACCCACTTTCATCCAACCACATTAAGAGATGGGTGTGTCGGTACAAGTTTCCAAGTGTTGTTACAAAATAGAGCATCAAATTCTTCTTGCATTGCAAGTCACCACTCTTCATGCTTGGCTGCCTCTTTGTAAGTGACATGCTCAACAGTTATTTGGCTGTGTATGTAAAACACGTGGTTTTAGGTTGTTCATTTGGGATCGAGTAATCATCGGGTGTCGTTTTTGATTGTGATGTTGGTGATTCTCATATTTGGAAAAATCAACAATGAGTGATAAGCCAAAAAGATATGTTTGGTTTGGATTAGGATTTGGTGGTGGATAAGGAGGACAAGATAAGTGTGGGGTAGGTAATAAAGGTTGAAGTGAAGAGGGACTTTGTGGCTGTGTGTGGCCAAAAGAAGGAGAGGTAAGTTCTGGTGGGATAGCAGGAGATGAAAGTGGAATGCATATGACAAGAAGATAGTAGCTGGACTGTTTCGGGTGGCCATTGGAACACTAGAGCTGTGATAACTCGGAGAAGAGAATGGAAATTCCTGTTCAGAAAACACAACATGGCGTGAGACAAAGATTTTAAAGGAAGATAAATCGGGATAGAAAAAACCTTTATGTAACTACTTGTAACCTAGAAAGACACTTCTTTTGGACCTTGGTTCAAGCTTATGAGAATTGTATGGTTTAGTCCATGGATAACATAAACATCCAAAAACATGTAAGCTATGATAATCAGGTAATGTCCCAAAATTGTTGAAAAGGGATTGGCATTATGTAAAAGGGGAGTAGGCAGACGATTGATTGTGTATACTACAATATCAAAGGCATAGGTCCAAAACTTATTAGGAACAAAAGAATGTTGTAAGAGTGAAATGCCCATTTCAACAATATGTTGGTGTCTGCGTTCAACACAGCCATTTTGTTCTAGTGTTTTAAAATATGAACTACGTTGTGTGATACCATTTTTCCAAGAGATAAGTAGTCAATGCTTGCCTGAAATTGTTTGATGGATGTGTCAAAAAAATTCAACTATATGACAAAATTTAATGAAAACATTAAGAACTTCAATTTTGAATTTGAGAAATAAATTCAACAATATTGTTATAATGATAAAAAATTAAGACATAATATCATTTTCCATCAATTGATGGAACTGGTGAGGGACCCTAAACATCAAAACAAACTAACTAGAATGGTTTTTGAGCTTTGTAAGTAGAAGCAACAAATGGCAAATGATGACTCTTACTAATACTACACGTATGACAAGATTTTTTAATATCACTGACAAAAGGAGCTTTTGCTTATTGTAAGGTATGACGAACAACGCGATAATTGGCTTGACCAAGTCAGGAATGCAAATGAGATAATGATCTTAAGAAGGATGATCCATGTCGTTTAGGACTTATAAGAACGGAATAAAGACCACAATCACTCCATCTGTATGTAGAGGTTGCTTCGTGCGGATATCCTTAATAACAAAATGATCAGGGAAGAATTCAATAGAAACATTGTTAGTTCTAGTGAAGGCATTAATAGACAAGAGATTGGAATAAGAGCTAGGTCCATGTAAAATATCGTTTAATGAGACAGAATGAGAGTTAACATGGATGAGATAGGTAACGATGAGCAAAAAGAACGCAGGTGTGGTGCTTGTGGTTTGATTCGTGGAGGGGGTGTAGCTAGGGCTAACAAGAGATGCAAAAAGATGAAAAAAAAGAGGGGCTATGTTATTTGGGTAAAAGAACCCACCCGACTTCCGATACTATATTAGCGTTAAATGAATAGAGAAAAGCCCACACTTTATTTATGAGAGAGTGCATGTATATATAGTATATGTGGTAACAACTGAAGCTTATCTTAATAATAGCTCTAGCTTATCCTATCAACTAGTATATCATAACAACTAATATTTATCCTTATCAGAGACAAAGGGAGGAGTTATATCAAAACCAGTACAAATCCTACATAATTTTTGTCATTTGTTTCCACACTCACATATAATAGTAACCCAAACAAAGAAGAGTTTTCCTATAACCAAAAGAATCACTGGGACAAATAATCAAACATCTTGTAGGCAATACCAAAACATAAAACTGCATCCATTGAAGATCCCTCAAATACTAAAAAAAAAGGACCCTCTCACTTCCAATTTCAAATAGCAAACTCTTGATTTTTTTACTTGCTGCTCAGCTGATGGATAATCATACCTGAGAATCACCCTTTCATCTAAAGATGCCTAATTATTTGCTTACCTACCTGTCATTTGGTAATTTCATCTTGAAAGGAAGGAAGAATATCGGGGTGAATCATGCAAATGTGATTTATGAGCGGGGATCCTACTTGTGTTTGTTTCCCACTTCCAGATGGGAAAGGAAGAAAAGCCAGTACAACATCATCTGAAAAGTGTGGTAGGCTTTTGCATTAAATTCTAGATGTAGAAAAATTTTTGGAAGCAAGTAATAGGAAGAATCCAAAAAGCAATAGCAACAAATGAAGAAACAAAGAAGCATCTGAATCAAGATGAAGAAATCGGAGCACAAAAGACACAGAGACGCAGAAGTCATAGAAGATGTTGAGCTTTTTTAATTAAAAAAACCTGTTTTAAAAACATACAAAACATTGTTTTTTCGTTTTCGTAAAGTTATTGTGGTTTTATTATTTTTGAAAATGAAAAATGGCAACAAGACTCAACCAAACGAGTTGTAAGGCGTTGTTTCCTTTTTTATGAAAACGACACCGAGAAACAAAAGAAAAAAAAAGGGAACCAAACAAGCCCTAAAATAATCTTTTTTTAGAAATAGTCTCTTGGCAATAATCTATAAGAGAATTTTATATTAGTTATTTATTTATTTAGTTTTTTTATGTAAGTCTATCAAAACAGTTTCTTTATCAATCAAGAGTAAGGCTGCTTACTCTTAAATCTCTCTTAACCTTCGATATCAGCAAAATTTCTAATAAAATATTATTATTATTATTATTATTGCAATAATGTATCATGGTAGTAGTAATTTTAGAATTGGTATGATATTATATTGATATTAACTAATATTAAATATAGATTAATATTAAATATAATTTTAAAATTATAAACTAATTCTTAAATTGTATAATTAAAATTTAGTTTTTATTATAAAATATACAAAATTCTAATTTTTATTAGGAGATAATATTAAATTTTAAAAATTCTATTTATTTAATAATAATCTCTAACTAAAATAGAAAATCAAAATTATTTCCTATCTTATAAAAATAAATTAAATTTTTATAGTTATATTAAAAATTAAAAAATAATTATTTAAAAATAATATTAAAAAGATACTAATAATGTTTAAATAATGAGTAAAACACATGTTTAATTATATAAAGAATTTAATTATATATTAAAATTGACTATCATATTATAATTAAAATTGACAAAATTATTTTAAAATTTGACCTCCATTTATTAAAATTAATATAAAATAAATTTTAGACATAATATTATTTTAGAAATATTTAAACATAAAATTTCCAATTTAATCTTTCAATTTTTGTTATTTTACAAATTTAACCTAATATTTTCGGTACTTCAATATATAGGTTGTACTAAAATTGTTTTGAAACAATCTGGTATCTAAATCTAATATGGTATATCTAAATCTAATATGGTATATGAAAATTTGATATCAATATTTAATCAATATGAATGGTATTAGTCAGTACCAACCAATATCAATATAAAATTCAAAATATTGTCTAAAGATGTATAAAACATAAAACAAAATAAAACAAGGTATTAAAATTGCAAGCAAGTGAACTTGGAGCTTAGAATTCAAATTATATAAGATTAACCTAATTATAAAATAAGTACAAATTCAAAAGTAAAAGGCTACTTAACATATTATAAAAGGTAAAGGGGTCAAATCAAACCTTAAGGTTCTTACCAAAATTCAATTTAAACCTTATATTTTAACATGTTCAGAAAGAACCATAATGTTTCACAAATGTTTAAAAAAGAATCCTACTTAAGACCTTCATGTTAAAAAAAATAGGTAATATTATTTATTAATTATTTGCTGGTCTAATATCATATGTGTAACCTCTGTGACAAAAGATCAAAATTTTAAAATATTATGTGTATATTTTTCCCCTAATCTAATACCCTTTTGATAAGAAGAAGGGTATAGTCATCTTTATGTAGGAGGGTTAGACTGATTTTAACCTTTTATAATAGAAAAGGCATATCAATTACTGCACGAATATCTCTATTGGATACGACATAGACAAAGTATATTAATGCTCACACTGGTACTCTTCTCACCACTCTCAACAATGGAAGTGTTATATCAATAATAGCACCTGATTTCAACATCAAATTAGATGACCCAAATATCTCTTACACAGTTGAAGGTCAAAATCTAGATTGTAGGTGTTGAACAAGATCCCTATTGTAGGTGTTGAACAAGATCCCTTAACTATCATGGCTACTCTACATCATCAGATTATTATCATTTGTAGAACCATGCTCTGGATTTGTACTTCCCTAATTCTACTACTTATGCTTTATAGATGGTAGCAAACAAATCTTAAGGACAAACTGTTATTGTTCAGATCCCAAATAAGCTTCCCAAAGAAGAACTTGAAGAACTCATGTCTCTAGAGTGGATAACTAATTATAAAAGGGAATTCCATTCCCTTCTTTGTTACCATAACCATACAACTACTCCACCACTCTTTAGATAATTTGAAGATGGCTATGTTAAATCCATCTATAAAAGGTCAGGGTAATAAAGTCCCCACTTACTCTAATGATCTCTCCAGCATTCTCTCATAAAGAAACCTTAAGCAACCTTTTGATTCACTCAATTGGAGCAGATGGGATATATTCTTATATCAGTCATATGAATGGTCATTTTCTTTAAGACATAGATCCATCTATGTGTCATCCAGATTGTAGATGTTGGGAAGAAGATGTTTAAGACATAGATTACGTAGCAAAGGATCATCAAAGGAAGAAATGCATACCACAGCAACATCCTCAAGTATAAAGATAGTTTAAGGATGATGATGATGACTCTAAGCCCTGGATTGGCATAAAAATCCTAGGCCAAGACCAACGACTTCTAGAAGAAGAAGGACATAATCATTTCTTAATGCCATTTCGACTTGCTCTAGTCATCCATATCGTTCTAAAAAAATTATGTAACCAAATCCTTATTTAATGATGCTACCACAAAGTAGTGTGATAAGGAGTTCCCTCCTCTAGAGAGAAAGACCAATGAGATGAATAAGGTAGCAAGTCACCCATTCTTTATCCCTATACAGTTATCTCCTCAAGGCACCTACTCACTAATGACCCCTGCTGAAGAAGTCCTAAATTGGCAAACTAAGAACATAGTTGCTCAAAACAGATTTACTACATTGATTTAAGACTAGAAGGATGAAATGCACAAGCACCAGACTTACTAATTTAATCTCGATATCATTCCAGATTCAACAGTTATATTAAAAAGTGCTTCATCGGTTATAATACGCTAAAAAGTGCTTCAATAGCTACAACAACTTGAGTTTTAAATATTTATTTGGAAGAAAATTATTATACCCCATAGTTTTTAAAGAAAAAAGAGTTGTCCAGAATTTGTGAAGACTGAGAAAGATAAAGTTAAATAGAACTAGAGACTAATCAAAGACTGTATATGATCCCTCCTGCAACTTTTTCTTATAGATCAACCTATTACCCTAATCTATTATATCCAAAAGCCTTAGACTATGGAAAAGTCTTCAAAATGTTATACCCATTACTTTGACAGTCCTCCCAGAAAAAACCTTAAAACCCTAACTCATAATAGAAACCAAAAGATCATTCAGGTCCATCTTACACCAAAACTAAAGAAAACCTCACCCCTCCAAATGAAAAGGAGTCAAAAGAAGAACCTAGATTTATGGCTACTATCTAACCAACCCATCCTTAGTTAATTTCCATTAATCTCTCTAACTCAAGTTCACAACATTCTGAGACTAGCTCCAATATAGACCAGATGGTTGATCTCTCACAGCTATCATAAATATTGATGGCCAATCTAGATTCCCCTTCACTACACATAGAGGAAGATCCTTAAGTAGAATATGTGGATTCTTTAAGAACAAAACTAATACAAAAAAATTGAAGACCAAAACCCTGCCAGCTTCAGGACTATAGTTTATATTTGATGATATTCTACCTACTATGTAGCACACTGTTACCATAAGGTACGTACGCATCATTATGTACATATTCCAGTACATAATGATGCGTTAGAGCAGTCACTATAATCATTTAACATGACATCATTATTCTTTATTTTCTTATAAGACATCATAATGAAAAACACCATAATTTAAAACCCAAATTTCTCCTCTCATTTCATAAAACTATATATTTACATTGACAATTTTCAATATCATCCGAATGTGTACATCATCATATCCTAATACAAAATATGTTACGTGAAAGAGGAAATTACATAAAAATCTATCTAATCTTTCCAAACCCAGCTGATCGATCTTTGAGTCATTTATTCTTCTTCCCAAAAGTACAAGATTATACTTCTTGTAGTGTCCCTCAGTAGCTAAAGTCCTCTCTCGGTTCTGAAAAATCAACATTGCAATTTTATTGAGTTTTACGAACTTAAGCAGGTAACCATCATCAAAGGTTCACTCAATTCATACATCACATTAATACACATAACATATGATCCACATCTTTCCATATTTGTATAAAGCATCACATATCACTTTTCAAACAATAATACCAATCATTTCATTCGTACAAAAATACACATATCAATTGTAAATGCAATGCATGTGAGACTCATTTTCATTTATTATGGTCGTTGTGACCGAGTGCCTTTTTACTAGCCCATATCCCTTATTAGATACCAAACTGTATCAGATAATGTTTAATATCCCTTAGTGGATACCAGGTACATTCATAACTGAGCCTGAGGCTCTGATCATAGTCTAAGCTTTAAGCTCTTTATACTGGCAACTCCAATCATAACTACCTTTATCTTTCATGCATTCATGCATTGAAATGATTTACATTATCATATTCTTAATCAATCACATGCTTTCACTTTCACATTTGGAATATATTTGTCATCAGACCTTAGTCCGGCATTCAACAAAAATTGTTAAAAAATATTTATTTCTTCTCATTCACATACAAGTAGGACTTCAAAATCAAATTCATGCATCACAGATCTCAGACCTTCAGTTTCTAGAATTCAACAATCAATCTCACATTCATAAAATAATTTAAACATAATCTAGACAAACAATCAATTGAGTGAGACCGTCTAGGTTACTCACAGTTTGCTCTCGAAGCTAATGCATGGAAGTTCTAGTAATGTCTGGATGTTGATGTTCTAAATGCTCCTCTATAATATACAATACATATACATATCACAATTTTGCATAATTTGATAAATATTCCTTGATGCACATTTATGTATATGAAATATGCACAATGCATGTTCATGATAATCCTAAGTATTTTTCCATTATTCTCATCATAAAATCAATCCAATATCAAAACTCACTTAAGTATAATTTGTACGTAGGGTTTATACTTTAAATAAACACTTTGAATCTAATTTCATGACCTAATGAATCATTTCATATTTTTTTTTCCAAAAACTTACTTTCGAGTCTACTGTTCTTGATCATTTAGACAATGAAAATGAAGTAATTCGGCAATATTTTCCTCTATAAAATTGTTCTCCTGTCTCTTAAGTTTCTAATAACACTAAGATCATTCAATTAAGTTCAGTAATCTAAAAGTTATACCTCAAATATTTTCAAACTGTTCTTATACTAAAATAGTGCCCTGTACTCAAATTCCATCCAGAAATTGAAATTCTTAGAGACTGAATTAAAATTCTATTTCTTCATACAATTTGTAGCACTATGTCTCTAGTTATCTCTAAATCAAAAATCATTCCATTTGGATAACTATAGAACAAGATATTGTCAAAATAACGAAGCATGTTTAATGAAAACACTATAGTTATCGTTTTTCCAGAATTGTTCATCATTTTTGTCCCAATTTCATCAATCGATATCTTCTATATGATTTCATATCACTATAATTTTTGGTGGAGATATAGAGCAATGTGTTTCGAATCTGTTGATTCAAATCCCATGTCATTTGGAGGTCGGGAAAAGAAGTTATAGCTAAAAGATCAAAGGATGTTTGAACTGTCTCCAGCCATAGAAGTCACGATCGTGCAGGAGCATGATCATTAGTTTCCAACAGATTTCAAAAGTCATAATCATGCATAAGAATGATCATGCTTTTCCTGGTTCTTTACAAAGTCACGATCATGCAGAAGCACAATCGTTCTTTTCTTCTTCTCTTCTGAAACTGCAATTTTTCTTCTTCTTCATCTCTTTTTCTTCCTTCTTCAGAAATGTTCTTCTTCTTCTTCTTCTTTCATTCCTTTTTCTAAATACAACCTTTCTAATCTACATTTTCCCTTATTTTCACTTCATTTTCGAATCTTATTCAGCTCTAATCATTCACAATAACTCCAGAATCCATGATTAAGACACAACATCCAAAAACAACACCCATTCATGCATGTTTTTCAAGTTTTCTGCACTTTCCAATTTTTTTTGCATTTTCATCTTTCATTTTTCTGCACTTTAATCATCTGTACATTCTCCATTTTCATTTCACCATCTCAACTCCCATTTAGCTCAACACATTCACAAATTGATCAAAAACCATGATTAAACAAAACCATCAAAATAGAACCTCATTCTCGCATATCATCATTTTCTGTATTTCTTCACTGTTATTTTTTTGTATTTCCATTTTCTGCATTCTCCTCACTTTCTTCCTCCAACTATCACTTTAATCATTCTTACACATCTCCAGACATCACCTTACACCTATCCCTTGACTCTAAATTCTTCTTGTTATGTTCATCCTTAAGTTACCAAAATATTCAAATATATGAACAGTAAAGAGAAAAACAGAGCATATATGAATATCATCTTTCATAAATTTCTGCACTAATCTCATACACATTTTTATGGATCTTTCAACTCCAAAAATCGTTTCTACATTATTTTATAACATATTGATCATCAAATTTTAAAAATCAAACTTCCATATTTTCATCTTATATTCATGATTTTCATTTAAAATGTCCATTTTTCTCATGTTCATGTAATGTCAATAAATCACCATTTTTATTTCATAAACTAACAACTCTAAAGGATTAATAAGGTACTTGATAAAACTCCAAAATTTCCAAAAACTCAAAAAGCCCCAATCCCTCACGCAACTACGTATATCATTATGGAGGTTGGCAAGTTTCGGTTTTCTTGAGGCAATTGAAAGAACAACAAAGTTGGGAGTAGCAAAAGATAGATGAAGACAATGTTTAACTTTGATGGAGGTTTGATGAAAAACTCTATGTAAGTGAAGAAACTTGAAGAAGAAAGCTACAAGGAAGATGAAGACAAGAGTACAGTTTTGGTCTTTCAAAGTTAAGAAAAATGCGACTTGGTTTTTTCAAAGTAATTGTATGCTAAAACTTGAACTAGACAAGTGACACTTGTCACTTATTTAACATCTAAGGCTTTAACTAAGTTCTTATTGAACTAGTCCCATAACTCTCATCTTTTTATTCCAATTATCACTAAAATTTTCAATATCATTAACTCACAAATTCTAAAGTCGTCTCCAAAATTTGTTCATTATCATTTGATTCTTATTTCTATATCCATTCATCAATTTACTTGCCAAGTGGTATTTTTCCTAATATAATAATATTCAACATTTTTGAAAATTCTCAAAAAAGTCTCCAAAAATTCTAATTTAACAAATACACTCTCCAAATCAAATTTTCCATACATAAAAGCCACAATTCTCAATAAAAGTCACATTTCACATATATAAATCAATTATACTCAGAATGTCAATGAATGTATGTACAATCATTTTCATGTTCAAAAATATCTATATTCACGTGTATGTGTATGTCATATTATGCATAAGCATGAAATGCATTTTTTAATCTCTCAATAATCTCTCATATTTACTATTCTAGCCTTAACATGAGTAACGGGATGTTGCATACTAAATAGAGAGACATGTTATACAAATCCAGAGCATTAATCAACTTTCAAATCACTAGGTTAAAAGCCACTTTTAAAGAAATCCCAATAGAATTTGTCTCCAGAATAAGTGGAAACTTGCGAGAATGGTTTCAAAGTCTAAGAGAATACATAAGGTTTAAAGTCGTCAAGCTTTTTAAGGTAAGAATCCTGTTAAGAATAATCCATAAGGAATTTATTGGAGACTTTCAATTAATTGATAGGCAAAGTCATTAAGAATAGTTCAAAATAAAGTGTTGTTCACTAGATAAGAGAGACCTTCAGAAACATTTTCAAAAAATGTTTGCAAAATAATACATGTTAAATAGGATTAATGATGTTAGTCTTTGATATACATTTATTGCCTTCCCTCCTAATGAAGTCCAACCAGAGTTGTAAAGGATGATAAATTCTCTACATCATGACATGACAAAAATCTCATTAGGAGAAATATAATAATTGGCTCTGACTTCTTTCTACAAATTATATAAACAATATAAATTCTTCCAAACCATAATGGTGGATAAACCACACTTCAAACATGCCTACAAAAAAACCTATTTGAAGAGATGTGCAAGGAAATAGTAGGATGTTGTTGTAGAAAAAAGTCTAGTTTCTATAAGATAAGGCTGACATCAATGACCTTATAGAAGAAAAAAGAGAATTGTCAGATTCTTCAAGAAGAGATCTCCTAAACTTAACAAGTTAGATTGATGTTATCTTTATGGAAAACCTGACATTATGGGGAAAATTTTAAAATCTATTAGAAGTATTATACTGATAATGGATGATGAAGACATTGAATCTATATTTGAAGAACAAACAAGTCTCTATTTATAAGTCAAATGAGGGAGAAAGAGATTCTTCTACATAAGTACAAAATCCAATATATATGATGAAAGAGCCTTGTCTAAAAGTAAACTCCAAGGTAGGTTGCACCATATACCAAGCACCACATAGAAAACAACTTCTAATGAGCAAGTACCATCGTCCTGTTAAAAGTACAGGATATATGGACACAGGCTTATGCAGGAGTGTAATCATGCCTCATATTCTTCCCTTTAAAGTATGGTAATCTCATGAAGAATATTTCACTGTTGCAGATAGAAAATCCTTTAAAATTGAACTTATAACTAAGGGAAAAATCATAATCAAATTCTTCCCAAACTACATTGTATGGATAAAAGCTCTTGGTAGCAATCTCTCGGGAACAAATGTATTAATTGGTATGGATATCTTTCTTTAAGCAAAGAAATTACAAATTCTACATTAAGGCATCATATTTAAATATTCTCTCTGTCCCTTCACTCATGTCTCCAATATGTTTGGTCTCTAAGAAGTTTCTCAAGAATATGGACATATAAGAGATCAATATGTCATTATCAATTCAACCACTCAAAAATTTTAAGGAAAAATTCAAAATTCTTCGTCCAATTATTATTCAAAAGAAATTAAGATATTAATCATATCAAGGCCACTCATCTAAGAGTGAAACTAGATGACTTGGCTTTAGAAAGAGAAGAATGCGTTGTCCTCCTAAGACAAGGGTTGATTGAACCCACTAAGTCTAATTAGGCTCTTCAAGCATTTTATGTTTAAAAAAAGGCAGAATGTACGCAAGGAAAGAAAATGTTAGTGATTGATTACAAGCCATTAAATATTTTTCTCCAAGATGATAAGTTGCCTTTACACAAGACTAACACATAAATATTATCCCTGAAAGAAGCAAAAGTGTTCTCAAAGTTTAATCTTAAGGTTGGATTTTGGCAAATAAAGATAGCACCAGTAAATTGTTACAAGATGGCATTTTGCATCCCAAATGCCCAATACCAATGCACTATAATGCCCTTCAAACTTAAGGTGGCATTTTCCTTATTCCAAAAGGCCATAATAAAAATATAGAGCCCATACTAGATAATGCACCAGTTCGTATTGATGATATCTTGCTATTCACAAAAGATATGAGTGAATATAAGGTCTTACTAGAAAGATTCGTGGATATCACTAAAAAATATAGGATAATGCTCTTAGCCTAAAAAAGTCATATTGGTACTACTCAAATACACTTCTTGAGTATGAAATTTTATGATGGAGATTATTAATTAAGCCCACACATTGCCAGTCAACTGTTTAATTAAGCTCACAAAAAAACAAATTCAACAATTCTTGGCTATTATTCATTATAACTAATATTTTATCCCTTATATTGTTGATTACACTAGTTAAATGTTTAAGCTCTTGAAAAAGAATCATATCCTATGAGGACCAGAACAAATAAAGGTTGTACAATATCTATAGAAATTTTCCTATATCCACCACCACTTAAGATTCCTAATAAAAGAGAACGAATCTTATAGACTGACGGCAGTGAAGAATATTGGTTGTGGTCCTACTAGAAGAATTGTATGGTAAGAGATTCTATTGTAGTCATGTAAGTGGCTAATTTAAGGAGTCAAACAAATATTACTATGCAATCTACAAAGAGATTCTTATAGTAAAACAAGGAATAGAAAAGTTCAGCTTCCACTCAGGTCCTTATCATTTCATTGTTGAAATGGATAACGCATCATTCCCAAAGGTGTTAGACCCTCAAAAAAAGACCTTACTAGATAATCAGTTACTTATATGGAAAGATTGGTTCTCTTACTATAAATTCTTAATCTGACATATAAAAGGGCATCAAAACATCATTGTTGGCTACCTTTTTTGAGCCCAAAACAATATTATACTTTTCACTCCTAAAAAAGTTATTCCTGTGATCTTCATGATGTTTAACCTTCCCAAAGTTGCAAAAGTTAAAAGAGCATTTCCATCTTGTGCAAAAGAACCCACTACTATTGAAGAAATCAATGACTTAGCAGAAAGAAAACCTTTTCCATTGGCTCCACCTCTTCTTGAAAAAGACAAAACTGCCCTCGTATCCTTTTTATTTTGATATTCAGACTCATTACCTAACTATCTACTTTATTACTTAAGCTCTTTCGTTTGAAGCAATGTGGTGGTACCTTTAGACACTCTCTTCTCTTTTTGTATGTGCTATTGTAATTCCTCCTCTATAGGTATGTAACTATCTCTGTGTATGCAATCATGAATCCTCTACTCTGTGGACTTTTGTAGAATGGTATTCACCATTACTGTGATGGAGAAAGGAGTTATCTTAAGTTATTAATCAACACAAATTATTGGACATTCCTTTAGCCAAACAAGACACACAATGCTTCTTTGTGATTTATAGGACTTATAGCCTGGTAAAAGATGACCTCATTTACATGCCTAACTAAACACATCTTTGACATACTTCTCTTGAATGGCCCAAAATAAGAATATGTTTATGAAAACTCTTATGTTTTTTTTAATGTGATCTTAATAATATTCCTAAACATCACTCTCTTGTTACATACACCTCCCTTGGATTGTCTCCTGGAGAATTCATCCCCTAAACACTAGGAATAGATTTTCAAAAAGAATGGACCTATTCTTCACTAGTTGCGGGTCTATCTTCCAAGATTCTCAAGATCTTAATGGGAAAATATATGAGTTTTATGAAGAAGACTATGAGCGTCTTTTTAAAAAAAATGGAGACATCACAGATGATGAAAAAATTTATCCATGTCCTATAACATTCAATAGAAGAACAAGTGGGACCTACCATTAAAAAAATCCAATCACCATATATTTTTCAATGAATTATTATACTATTATGTGTACCTGTGTACCCTTATTCTATGATGATGGTTCCACTAAGTTTAATTATTTATGTCTGGCAATGACTCTACCTTGTTAAATTATTATATGTTGTCTGTTTGTAACAATTATTGTATGTTGTCTATTTGTAACCCCTTTTGCTTATATAAGTAGACCATTGCATTTAGTTTAGGGCGACAGAAACAAGAAATAAACATTAGTATTTTCTCCATGTTTTCCTGTAAAAAACATCCCTTTTTTTTCCTAAAAGCTTAAGTTATCTATAGCATGACTCTTTCTAGTAAATACAAGTATGCTCTGGACTTACCTCTCTAAGAGGATCTTGTGTATTAGAAAATATCAAGACCAAAAGATCCTACTAAGGCTAAACTAAAAGATCACTCAAAATTTGTTATCTAAGAGGAAGGCCTTGCAATATTTGTGGCAACCATCGTAAAGGGTTTATTTTCTCAGTTAGAATACCTGTGGTCATTTTTTAGTCGATCTGTTAGTCTTATCTCAATTAGTAATAAAGCCATTTTATCAATATATTGGTTGGAAACCTCTTCACCTACTAGAATATTTGTCCTAAGGCTTAGGGATTAGAAGATTGATTAAAGTCGTTTACCTTTAAACATAGTGTAGCAACGCTCCTTAACAAATAAAAGAGTAGCATTATAAGAAATAAGAGTTTGTAGGAAAATTTATACTCAAGCATGAGTACATCCTCCACTTATATGAATGATCCAATTAGCCTTTCTTCTACACTTTCCCCTATTCACCTTCCCTCTTTTGTACAAAGAACTTATCCAACAAGATTGAAAACCTAGTTGAAATAACTCATCTCTTTGAAGACACAATAATCCATAACACACAGATGTTGTTGCTTAGTCCTTATAGTCTTTATGATTGAATCTTATCTTTTACTAGGAGTATTCATTCTTTAAAATTTACCTGGAGACTACAATCAAAAGAAATGATCCAAAGTTCTAAACTAAATTGTGAGAAGATTCCCATACTATCTAAGTTTCATATGTACACATTATGAGAGTGTTTTCATTTGTTGATCTGTGAGAAGATTCACAAATTCTAGTACGTATGTTCACCCTTTAAATTGGTTTCTTTAGCAACACCTCTCTACCTTTCAAGAGATTATCTAAGTGCTCTTTTGTGAAAATATATGTTGATGGCACATTCCTAGTTAGTCTATCATCCTGCAATTTAAGACCACAAATTTCCTTTTTATTGATGTTCTCTTTTATATTGGGGTCAACTTAGTTGCCTTAAACTTAAGACATAAGTGACTCTAAAAGTAATTTTCTTTACAATGAAGAACTTGGAAAATTGTAGTGATGTAGAAATCAATCATGTTGCTACTCATTTCTATAAAAATATCCACCAAAGGAGTTGAACTCTTAATTGTTAGTCATCTTAATAAGCCCCACTTGGTTGGTTCATCAACACTAAACTTCTCTTTAAATTTTGCTATTCCAGACTCTAATGATAGGACTAAGAATCAATGATAGTTTGTTGGTTTTATATAGAAGAAAGTAGGACTGCCTCGATTAATTTCCTTTATTGATTCGCTCATAGCAAATAAAGCCTAAAATTGTCAAAGGGTAACTATAAGAATCCAAATTTCTTAATGGAGAATGAAGGTTTTGAAGGCAAATCAAGGTCTATTTATTGTAGATTTGTTTATTACTGGAATATTAGTAGCCACAGACTATCCATAAATCTCCATCAGATTTTAAATCAATCTATATTAATTGACTGCCTCTATTATATTGTTGCTAACAAATACCACTCTTCTTTTTCGTCGAAAAAACCCTTTTGTAAAATTCTTTTGGGCCCATTTACCACATGACATACTCGTATTACAAGGAGCCCACAAAAAATAAAAATGTATTATTTTTCTAACTAAAGGTTGACAAAATTTTAACCCAGAGTTCTTAATAAATGTTTGTAAAACAATAGGATCATTTTTTAACATTTATAAATCATTAGAGTTCTTTCTGTATGTGTTAAAACATTAAGGTTTAAATTAAACTTTGGTAAAAACTTTAAAGTCTAATTTAACCCTTTTGCCTGCCATAAAATAATATAAGAATTGGATGACTAATAAGGTTTATCAAAATAATTGAAAAGAAATTAAACCTAATTAAAATAATATACATAGATTTCAAATTAGGTAAAAGATAAAAATATATAAGATTAACGTACTCCCAAAATGAGTATAACATAGAGCTAATATTGTTTACTTATTTTATTAAAGTATGTGTGTTATTGATGAGTAATGAAATTAATAAGAGAATAATTTAATCTTTGAATTTTTAAAATATAAGATGAATAATAATTAAGTTGTAAAAATTATAAGAAAAAGAAAAAAGTTTATAAAATTCAAAATTCAAAATATTAAAAATTATGAGAATAAAAAATTAAAGATAAATATTAAGAGTATTGAGTTGAAATAATTTTTAATTTTTCATATAAATCTAACATGACTGTAAATTATTTTAAACTTATTCTTAAAATTTGAATTCAATTTGTAAATTTATTGTATTCATTTAAATGCTTTAATATTCATATTTACTCTATCATACAACTAAATCTCTTTGTTTGATTAGAAATTGCTTTAAGCAAATTATTTCAAATAAATACTATTCAAAAATATAATATTTTATTAAGATAACTTTTTAGCCATTACTTATGTTAAGTGCAGAACAATTTTTACATTTTTTTAATGTAAAGAAAAATAAATAAAATTGCAATTCAATATTAGATTAGAGAAATAGTAATTTGATTTATTTTTGGGATTAGATAAATATAATGAAAATTAAAAATTTTATAACCATTTTATCCACAATAGTTGATGAAATTGTGATAGGTCATTTTGTTGAGTTGAGAACTTAACAAACTTGGAAGCAACTCGGATGGATAATAAAACAAGGTTATGTGTACCCTGGTAGGTATTATTATAGCATCACTTGTTTTTACTGGTCATTATAATCTAACTATTTTTTATCTAAACATTAAAGATAATAAAAGAAAAAGAGTAAGAAGCCATCCCAATTGCAATGACTAAAAGAGAAATCAAATGAGTTAATATGTCTTTTTCAAAATTAAATAACGTTATTTGAATCTTGCAATCCTACAAGCTAGTTGGTTTGAAGATGGGGTGACTTATTATCTCTTGTTAGTCCTTGGGAATAAACAAAACTTGAAATTGAATACAACTTCTAGAATTTCAGGTTGAATTAGTACTGCAATGCAACTTCAAATTTTCCAATTTTCCAAGTTAAATTTTAGTTGATAAATATAATTTAAAATAAAAAATAAAATCATAATATGATAAATATAATTAACTTGAATAATAATAAATTTTAAATTTAACTAATAATTCTAATATAATTAATCCATATCCTTTAATTAACAATTGTTTTTGATAGTTGGACTATCTAAGACACGCATGTGTCTAAGATCATACATCTCTTTGTAAATTTACAAAGTTTTACATGAAATGGGTCAATCCTATTTCTAAGAACATTGATCATTTGATAACTATATGAAATTGAAAATAATTTAGGTTATAATCATGTCTGAGACTGTCTTAGAAATGAGTTTTCTAGAAAGTTAAATGAGTTGGTACACAGTTTTGTTGGAGGTTTTCTTTAAATCTAAGTTTCCAACCTTATGTTGAATTAAGCTAACTAATTCTTATCCTTCAATTTAACTTGATTTCATATATGTAACCACTTCTCTTACAACATTACTAAGTGTATCTTGAAGCCTTTTCTTCATTGTTTACGTACGTAATTGGTTCATTTAGAAGACTCAAAGGATAAAAGGCAACTTAATTCATATCATTCCCCTATTCTTTAAAAAGTTTTGTCCTCTAATCGTTTCTTACATCAAAAAGAGCTAAATCAGAAACATAAAAAACAATGCTCACATTATACTCCTCTAAAAGTTTTAATTTATAAACATTATGATTGATCCACTCAACAACTTAAAATGGATCATCTACTTTTAGTTGTAGCGTAGATCTTTTTTTTATTTAGGAACTTATCCTTCCTCATATATACACCTACATCTAATCACCTAGCTCAAAAGTAATTTTCCTTCTCCGATTAGTAGTTTTGGATGCATATTCTTCATATTTATATAGCAATATGTTATCCAACATTTTCATGTAGTTTCTTCACTATTTCAACTTTCTTTTTACTGTCCAAACCACTCTTCTTATTAATAGGTAAAGAAACCCAATCTAATGGAGTTAGTGGTCAAAAGTCGTAGACTAGCATAACACATAGACTCATGCCCTTTCTAATATGCCCGGAGGAATTATAGTTTGATTGATTAGAAATGGTAGCATCAGATATAAATTTAATTTAATATTTCATTACCTTTATTGGCAGTAAGTCGCTAGGAACATAAATAGGAAATGCATTTGAAAAATATTGTAACAAAGAACCAAAAATATTAGATGAATAAAATTATAATTATAGTCTAATTAAAATTAAAAGCTCTTTTGACCTCAGTCTCTCTAGTATTAAAACTCACATATTTTTTTGCTCTTCTATTAATATTTTCTTTTTATTTTCCCTTAATTTTTTCCTTCTTTTTAACTTTTTCAATAAACTATTTATTTTATTTTATTTTTCTTTTCTTAATCTCTCACCCTTAATTTTGGCTCACTGTTCTTTTTATAAGTCTTTCTTTCTTAATTTAAGTTGATCATTAATTACTTGTTTAAATGAAAATTGTATGATAGGTTTATTGTTCATGAACAATGAATACCTATTTGTAAATCCATCTTTTATGGCCCTTCTATCAAATTCTCAAGGTTTCTCTAAGAGAATATAGCTTGCATTTGTAGGCACTACATCACACAACACCTTATCATATTATCTTCTAATCAAGAATGAAACCAACATTTGTTTGTGACCCTCTCCTTCCTGCATTCATTTAATCATTGAAACTTATATTTCCTAGTATATTTCGTGATAGGTAAGATCAATTTTTCAACGACAATAATGTAAGTTATGTTTGTGAAACTACTCCTATAAGTAATTATGGTACACATCTTATTATTGATTTGACATATTGTATACAAATATATTCTCTCATTACTCACTAACATCATTGTCTTTGACATGAGCATTTAGAGTATGTCAAATGATAAGCGCTTTCCCTTTAACTAGATATTTAACACCATTATCATCACAATCTTTAATGGTGACATGACCTTAATCTTCTGATTGACTCTTATGATTATTTCTCCTTTTATTAGGACATTTTGAAGCAATATATCATTTTTCTAAATAATTTTTTTAATATCACGAGTATAAGTTTGAGTTTTAAATTTACCTTTCACTTTACCAAGCATTTTTGCTCCTTATTTAAGTGGATTGGCGTTGGCTTTAAGAGCAACATTGTCATCCTTTTTCTAACTTATTTTTCATAAGGATGAGCCATGATTTTATTGTGAATGGTTGCCTTTTTTTTTTGAAGTTGCCTTTTCACCTTTATGGTTATGTGAAGCATATCTTTTATTTCCATATAATGTTGTAATTCTATGAAATCAACAATCTCATTATTCAAACCATTTAGAAATTTAGTTACGGTGGCATTTTGATCCTCCTTTATATTAGTTTAAATTATGGAAATTTATATCTCCTTATAGTATGTTTCAATGCCCTTTGATCTTTGAGTAAGGTGTTGTAATTTCTATATCAAATCCTTACAGTTATGATCACCTTCATAAATCATATCCTCCCAGTTATCAATAGATCTCTTATGGGTCCCATGCTCGTTTAATACAAGATGTTCCTTCCAAATGATTATATTGTCAATAAACTCAATAACAATGAGTTTTATCTTTTCCTTTTCAATGTAATGGCAGTGGTCAAAAATAAATTCCATCTTCTTTTCCCACTTTAAGTATCCCTCATGCTCATTTCTCCTTTATAATGAAAGAATCTTAATTTTAACATTTCCAAGGTTAATATCTTACTTAGGTTTCTACCTCAATATACAAATTTGCCCATATTATTTTTAATGGTTAGTATTCATTATACAAGATATCTCCCTCTTCATCATAATTGAAATTATCTTAGAGAATTGACTTTTGTTTTCAATGAGCATTAGGAATTTGTGGTCATCATCCCCCTTTTTAAATTGGCTATGACAACTTCTTACCACTCAAATCAAATTTTAAATCTTTCCAAGCATCATATTCATACTTCTAAACTATATTTATATAAATTGAAGTACAAACATATCATACTTTTTTCACCCTTTAACTTTATTTGCGTCAAACAAGATTCAACCTGTAAGAGAATGCTAGAAATAACCTCATAACACTCTCTTAAAAATCTGTCTAGCTTTTCTCTACTAATGTTGTTCACAATATGTTGCCTTTATCACTTATTTCCTTCCTTCACAAGTTCTTTAAAGTACTAAACAAACTCAAGTAAATAACTTTAACCTTGTAGAGTCTAAAAAGCCAATGAACTAATGGTAGAGAAAAGAAAGTAGATCACGATTCAAGTGAGAAGTAAGGAAATTGAGTAAAACTAAGAAAATCATCAAGAATTCCAAATTGTATTTAGGAATGTTTTTATTGTGATAACTATTCCTACACTACTTTCTCTCTTTTCTTTTCCTTTTCTTTTCCCTTTTTTCTTTCCTTTCCTTCCCTTCCTTTCTTTTATTTTCCTTTCCTTTCCTTTCCTTTCCCTTCCTTTCTTTTCATTTCTTTCCTTTCCTTTCCTTTACTTTGTTTTCTTTTCTTTTCCTTTCATAACCACACAAATAATCTAGTATGAAGGGCATGAAACAAAGAAATTAAACAAAGAAGAAATATTATCATACAAATTAGAGATAAGCAAACCCAAAACCAAATTATTATTTTTAATTTTTCACAAAGGAATAGAATATAATGTAGATATTATGAAAATAAAGATGAAAGGATAACCATAAATGATCTAGAGTCAATCTCTAATACCAATGATGACAACCTTAAGAATATACGTTAGAGAACCCACAAACAAGTTTGAATAAAACTAAAAAAAGTTAAAATTGTAAAAAAGAACTGCCTCATTGATTATAAAGAATTTAAAACTAAATTCATTAGGTATTTGAATTCCATAAATAAATTTTTTAACAAGTTTAATGAAGAATAAGAAAAAGAAGCATTAAAGGCTCTCAATAAACAAAGATGTTAAAAACTATGCATTAAAGGCTCTCGATAAACAATGATGTTAAAAACTATCTACATCTAAAAAAGCCTTAAATAAAAAAAATAGGATTTCAAATGAGCATAGCCTGGGACATGATCGTAACTCATGTCTAATTCAATTCTTTCTATGCTTGATGTAAATGAGAGACCTCAAACTAAAAAGATAGGAAATCCTCTCGTAAACTAAGCACTATTAGTTGTGTGTGTGTGTGTGTGTGTGTGTATCGAGCACAAGGCTCTTTTTATTAAGAATCATATGCAACATACTAGACAATAAGACTAGACTATGAATGACTAAGGATTCTTAGCTAGGGAGCTCGAAGCCTGATGCCCCTTGCCATTTTGGCAAGGTTTGGCAATGAGACTCAGTTTGACATCTACTAAAAGTTAAAAGGACTAAAGGAGAGTGCATTACCAGCAATGATAGGTAGGGTTGAATGGTTTTGAACCCCAAAGTGTTTTTTGAGTCCTAATTTTTAGTTAAGGGCAAGGTATACAATATGTACAAGAAATTATAACCCTCCTTTTAAAGGCAATGGAGGAAAGCAGGTTATGAGATAGGTTGTTAATATTCAATTCAAGCAAAGACTGCTCTGAGAGGATCGATGCAATTGATCTCGACTTTAAGGAGAGGGAAGAGTCAAATAACATAAAAATGTGACATCTATACCAATCCAAGATGGAATTGATTTGATTGAGAGAAATGGAAAACCTGATGGAATATAGTCAAATATATCAACTCAAAGCTTTAGTTAAATCATAAAAGGGTCTTTTGTCAAAGCTTTTCTTATGTACACCAATGAGTACATAAGAATTGTATTAAATCAATTTTTTAATAAATAGATTCGATCATAACTTCAAATATGGAATTTAAAAGAATCAAATAGGAAATGATACTCTAAATCATAGACTATAATAAAATATACAATCAATCAATATTTATCGAATTTGAAATAAAGTCAAAGAAATGGTTTGATCGTCTTATTTTTCTTTCTCGAACTAAAAAATTCATGAATTGGGATCCTAATGCATATTGATACAAATGGTCTAATCAGAGTAAGAATTTCTAGGAACATTTTGAGCATTTCAGTTTTTATCAGAAAACTATTTTTTTCAAGTAGTGTTTGATTACGTATTAATCAATTTTTGATTGATTGATCTAAGGTTATTGATAAATCATTTTTTTCTAAGTCACTTCATTTCCTTTTATCCAAGCCACTTCTTTTTTGTCCAAAATACTTTTTTTGTTTAGGTCATTTCCTTTTTTTATCATAAATTTCAAAATGAAATAGATTGCAAGTATGATAAATTAAAGGGCTATTTGTTTCTATTTGTTTCTGCTTTTGGTTGTCGTTTTTGTAAAAAGAAAAATAAGTCAATAAATTATGTTTGTCTAAATTTATTGTAATTTCTTGTTTATGAAAATAAGAAAATCCCAACAGTTTTATGGAAACCAGAAAATAACATTCTTTAAATATTAACAATGCGCTTTCTTGAACTGAAAAACAACAGGCCCTGTTTATTTCTCTCTCATCGTCTTTAACAAACCCATCTTGAGCTCATCTTTTTTACATCAAGTTTAGATCTGTATCTGAAGGATCAGAGAGTGAATCGTGGCATTATTGAATGTGAAGTTCAGAGCGTCGAATGCGACAAAGGATACGAAGGTGCCAGAGGTTGAGTCCCACCATCTCCTCCTCCTGTCCCAGAGAAAAACGAAAGCAGTGAAAGAAAAAGAGTTGGGAAACCATCATTTAGGTCATCGCAAGTTTTAAGGGGCTGAGTAGTCAGCACACAGTTGTGTTGTTTCTATTGTCTCTAATTCAGTAAAATCTGTCTAAGTTTGGATTGGTTTCGAATTTGAAAGTTTTTATGGTTAGTTTTTGGCACAGAGCTTATGGGTTTGATGCTAAAGATGATGTTTCACTCTATCAAAATACACATAATTTTTTATTGGTTTGAGTTTTGAAATCACAGATGAATTACACTTGTTATATGATAGTTTTAAACTTGTTGATACAGGGTTTTGATTTGGGAAGCTCAGTATCCCAAAGGTCGAGCCTTTTAGCAGAACCAAGTTGGAGAGAGTCGTAAAGAGCCACCTCTTATCAAGAAGATTGAAAATGAACTTGTTAGTAAGTCCCAAATCTTGAATCTTTTCACTATGATCGATGATGGGTGCATTAGAATCACAGGGTTTATCATCAAAATTTAAAACTTTTTCTTTCTAAATTTGTTCTTGGACCTTTTGGTGTACGATATTGAGTTTCTTAATTACTAATATGTTTTATTTTCTGTTATATATTTGTTTAATTCAATTTGATATCTTAATGTTTGCAATCTAATAAAAAGGGGAGTGATAGGATTAAAAAAAGCAACGACAACGTGTGTGAACAGAAAGTAGACGCCGACAATGACCAATTGCAAAGGGTTGTACTGGCTTTTTGAAAGTCGTTAACGGTAACTTTTGCTCACTTCTCCCTAACCTTTCACACATACCCTTCTCCATTCAAAATAAGAAGCATAAAAAAGGCAATCAATGGAAGATAAAAGTGAAGAAGACAACCCTATGAATTAAACAGATCATCAAGTTTCAGGTCACTGATATGTTAATGTTTATCTCCTCTTTTTATGCTTGCAGACTGCAACTAAAAGAAGTGGTTGTACAAATGAATCCACGAATCTTACCTACTGTAGTCTAGAGGAAGCTATTTAGGAATAACAAAGCTTGTATTTTGTCCTGATGGAATGAGTGTCAACTTGAGAAGCAAAGCCCAATTCTTTATTGCAGAAGATTATGTAAGGCCCTTTTTGTTGGCTTTTTTGTGTAAAAATTAGGGTGTGCTTATTTGGGGGATATGAGAAAAGAGGTATGAGTATGGAATGAAAATTGATGGTCGGCATAAACCTATCATTGAAGACTTAAGAGTTTCATTCCTTAATTTTGAACAATCCTCCATTCTTCTCATAATCTAGAGGAATGAGAGAGATTGCAGTATAATTAATTAAATATGGTAAAATCAATTATTTATGATAAAATTAATTAAATAATTAATTACACTATAATTAATTAAAATATTGTAATTAATTAATTAATTAAAATTTAATTATTCATTAATTAAAATATGGTAATTAATTAATTAATTACAATATTTTAATTAAAATATTATTATTTAATTAATTACGTTATATTTAATTAAAATAATATTATTAATTAAAATATGACTAATTAAAATATAACTATTCATTAATTAAAATGTTAATTAATTAAATTATTATTCATTAATTAAAATTTTGTAATTAATTAATTAATTACAATATAATTAATCAAATTATTATTATTATTTATTTAATTACATTATATTTAATTAAATTATTATTATTAATTAAAATATAACTATTCATTAATTAAATTATTATTATTAATTAATTAATTGTAATATAATTAATTAACATGTAATTTATTCATTAATTAAAATGTTGTAATTAATTAAAATATAATTTATTTTGTAATTAATTAATTACAATATTTTTTGTAAACCGATCATTATCAATGCTAATGGTAATTATTCTTTTATCTTAACCAACCATCATAATTATAATGATTATATCCATTCTTATTTCTCCTTATATTCATTCTCATTCTCATTCTCAGTACCTTTTGTGAATCAAACGCCCTTTAGTGAAAAAGTAGACTAGGGAAAAGCTTTTCTTGTTATGTGTTTATCAGTAACCCTTAGTGCTCAACATCATCAATTAGCTTTTTTCTTGCTTTTTTTTTTTTTTTGGTTACAAAGGAAAGCTAACTAATTGCAGAAACAATGGCTAACTCAGTCATCTAGAAATCCTTTGCTGCGAAACTCCAGTTCGATCATCTTCAAGAATGTGCTGCAAACCATCTGGACAGGTGGTAAATGATCATCTTCAAGAATGTGCTGCAAACCATCTGGACAGGTGGTAAATGTGCAGACGCCTCCAATGCTTTCAGTTGCCATCTTGGCGAGACCATCGGCAAGTCTATTCGTCTCCCTAACCGAGTGAACAAAAGAGACACGCCATTGACGAGA
>JAOSBK010000008.1:12859657-12869990 GCA_027568895.1 Erythroxylum shatona
ATTTTATTATACAAAATTAATTATCTTATTATTATTATTAATTTATTTAATTTATTATTATTATTATTATTAATTATTGTTATAAAATTTCTACTTATTATTATTCTTAATATTATTACTAATATTATTTTTATTATTAATTTTATTGTACGAAATTAATTATCGTATTATTATTATTATTGTTATTATTATTAATAATTATTGTTATAAAATTTCTACTTATTATTATTATTATTATTATTATTATTGTTATTATTATTGTTATTATCAAGACATCTGGAAAAACATGATTAGCAGTATGCACGTGCCAGCGTAACAAATGTTTTGTCAAAGACTATGACCATGCATTCAAGAGAATCGAGTATAACTTCACAGTTGATAAAGGAATTCCCAACATCAAACTCCAAATATGAATTGACAGAGTCCAAGTTCCAACATCTAAGCCACTTATATAAATATCCAAACTTGCAAAGAGCTTTTCAGAATTACAAATACTTTGTCCCATAAAACCCAATTCTACATGCAGGAATTAGCAAATTCTTTAATTTATTAAATACGATGGCTTGTAGTGTGCAATTGAACGCTGCATAAGAAGAAATATCCGTATTGACAGGAAATCCACCTATTCCCACGTGCTTGATGCCAATGGGTCGTGAGTTGCAACACTTTTATTGTTGTTGTTATCCAACAAAGCGGAAGATAATATTTTCATAATGTTATCACCTTTATCTTCCAAACGAATGGCAACCATGACGGACAGTAACTTCAGAGACTGCAAAAGGTTGAACAAAGTTGCAGATAGCTAATATCCAGAAAGGCACAATAAAAATAAAAGTTGACATTTGATGATACAACCCATAGCATACCGCAGAGCAAGCAGTTTTTGTAATTGCCCGGATGTCTTCTTTCCCTGTCCAAGCTCGTGGCATTGAATCAGAATCATGGCTAAACAGCATTGAGAACCTGTGCAAGAGTTACACAGACAATCCCATTATTTGGATTCACAAGACAATGGAACAAACAGGTTTGGAAAATTGCAAGCGGTTGCTACCTATCCTTCATACGCATTAAGACCCTTCCAGCTTCTTCCTTGGCTTTTGCTTCAACGACATTCCTTGCATAGTCCTCCAGTCTTGCAAGAATAAGTTCCTTAGTCTCCTCCTCCATTTCAAACCCTGAAAGTGCATTAGAAAGACCAGAGACTGCATATTCTGTCTCACGCCTCGAAAGTTTTCTTATTGAAAACCAGGTCTCACTATTAGCTCCATCCAAAAGAGCTTCTACAGGTCCAAACAATGCATCATTTAGCTTTCCCAACAGAGGGTCCAGGCAAACTCAAGTGTATAAAATTCAAAAACCCAGATAAATATACATCTTATGCCCTATAACCATCTGCCTACTGTTATGGATTGTCAATAACAAGCTTTTCCAGGTGGCACTAATTTCTCATAGCCTGATTATTATGAAAATGGAAAATTACCAAAACTATCAATAACCAAGGAATAGCAGGTACATGTTAAACTTGAATTCCACTTCAATCTGACTTAAAAGAAAAAATATATACAAGTTTTACAGTAGCTCAATCTTAGTTTGATGACATCCACAATTTCCCACAGAAATTCAGAGAAATTTCTCTTCTTATATCACCAAAAAATACAGCTCACTTATATCAGCAATCAATAAATGAAGTAGCATCTTAGAGAGGTTGAATCCAAAAACTACAAAACTCAAAGGAAGAAGTAATTTCAGACAATTTGGCAGCATGGATAGTAATAACGTGCGTCTCAATATCTCGTTGAAGCTTGTCCCTAACTCCGATGTATCCCAGTCAGCTTGTTCAATGACAACCTCTGTAAACACGAGGTACTTATTTGATCCATTCTTCAAAGTAGATCCTTAACTAAGGCAACCTTTCTACCAAACAGGCTGTAAATCTAGACTTGTCCTAGATCAATCTTTCGTATCATAATTAGAAAAGTGTTGTTTATGTCAGCAAGCTTGACCTTTCTTTCGCATCTCAAGGTTGGTGGATGGATTTGTTTAACGTGAACTCGTACTTTCAATGCTATCAAACCTAAACGGCACGAGGATTGTCAAAGGAGTGACGATGATATGGAGATACTGGATCTAGACAAATAGAGGAAGGCATAGTTGCACCAAATGTATTATCATCTGATGTAGAACTATGGGATGTAGAATTGTTGGATGGGGTTTCGTTGGACATAGGATATATATGGAAGAAAAATTTATGGACTCAGAAACAATTTTGCTATATTGATGTCTGTAAATATGAGATGTACAGCTCGATACGTATCATTAATATGGGAATCAACAGATTGAATCCTTTATTAGTTTCTAGATGATATTCTATTTAACACTTACAAGTAAAATAAACTTGGGTTTCAACGTAAAAAGGAGAACATGCTTGCTTACAAACAAGGCAAGGCAACACTGAGGGAAGACTGAAGCTAGCTAGCAATAACTATACTCTTATTCAAGGTGGTCATGCGGTCTAATTGACATGAATACAGCAGCATACTGCAGGAGCCTATGCTCAGCACCTCCATTTACTGCTGTCACAACATTCGGTGCTTCTCTAGTCCTTGTCATGTAGCGCCGCCAAGCAAATTGTATATTTACCGCAGCCCATGTTCTCCAGTTTGATGAGTAATATCTTGCAGTTCGCTTGAGCCTTTCATTGGCGAATCTGTATCGGAAATTATCTGTGATGTACCTAAGATGGTTTGAATCAAGACCAAATGCTTCGATTAATTCTATGCACACAAACGTTGCAGTTGAAGCAGGAAGTCTGTCCATGAATGGGCGGCGGAGACACCATGAGAGTAACTCATCACCTAGAAAGCCTCCTGGTTCAAGCACACTCGAGGCCACCATGCCTTTGCTCAAGCTTTGGCATCTTCTGATTCGTCCTCGAACAATAAAGACCATTCTGTGCACAGGGTCTCCTTCTCTAATTATCTGGTTTGAGTAGCCAAAAAACATAGTTACAAAATTTTGCAAGAGAACAAAATGAAAGTCCAAAATATGCACCTTTTCATCTTTTGAGAAGACCAGGGGCTTAACCCGGTCACAGATGTTGTCGAGAATAAGATCGTCCAAGTTGTGGAACAGAGGTACCTAAAGATTAAACATTGCATTCGAAATTGGATTAACACGTCGTAACATTATAACCCACGCAGAATAAATATGAGAAAGAAAAGCTCCAGGTTCTCAAAGGTTTAAGCTTTCCTACTCCTGAGATCCAAATTAGTCTTGTTCAATTCTTCCTTCTGTGAATTTGACACCAAGATGTTGCGTGAATCTAATCTAAGGCAAGCAAAATTTAAATGATTGGTGGTGTAGTATATTTTTGTTACTTTCTTAATGAGCTCCAGGCACAAATAACGCTTAATGTCCCTTCGAAGTCCTTCAGGTAAGTCCTTGATCAATTCCATCTCATCTTCCCCTCCCATAGTTGACCATCTCTGACGTTCGAAACGGCGAACTCTTTGTCTTAATCGGGAAGGTAATTGTCTCCGCTTCATCCACCATTCCATGTCTCGACACCTCAACTGCATTTTTCTCTTATTGGCCATCACAGCGTGCAAGAACACCTTTATGAATACCAAATTTTCATCATAGGATACATGAAGCCAAAAAAATAAAAGAAAACACTAAGCTCAATGAAAAATTGTAGCCTATGGTTGTCATACCTGGATATTACCGATCAACAAAGTGAAGAGCAACAAACCACTAAGAATAATACATATACTGAATATAACTTCCAACCAGTTACTTGTTGGCTCCAGATCATTGCCAAAGGTACTGCAAATATGAAAACAGCAGTTGGAATATTGAAATGAGTTTCAATTTTTTTTTTTCTATTAGAAATCAAAGCAAACACATTTTAAGTGCCGAGACTAACTTTTGAGCTATGGCCTTGAAGACAGACAGCAAGTAAAAATGGCAGAGGAAAAACCTAATTTAGATATTTTAGTAGAACATAATGTGAAATTGTGACAGGATAAAGGGTGGGGACATGGATTGAAGTGATTACAGACACAGAACCGTTAAAGAGTAAAGACTACATCCATCATAGAGAAGAGTGAAGATGAAGAGTTTAATTTATGTTGTGATTACCTGAGGGTCATTAGACCCCAGAATATTGGATACAGAATCTTGACCGCCAAGGAATCACTAGAAATGACTGGTAATGCCCACTTGTAAATCCCATATTTGAAGGGACCGTTAACATCTAGGCATGATTTTCCTACTGTGGATGCTGATGACAAAAACTGGCAGCACGCCTCCACCTCTTTTGAGCAAGACAGAGCAAGTTTACAGTTTGCTTTACTGCCACATTGCTGGTTGAGGCAATAAGCAACCCGTTGTATGGCAAGAACATACCAACAGCCTCCCGCAACCTGTGTAAAGGACACAAGAATGGATGATTTTTTAATAGTCTAAGTATGTGGAGGCTTGAAGTAAACAGGGGAAGAAGATAAAAAAAGTGACTAACATGGGAGGCAATGAAGTAGGCAGCTAGATTGAGGGCAAAACCCCACCAAATGGTGCCAAAGATGTAACCTGTCACCTTCTGCATATTTCTCATCATACATATGCTGTGATACACCTTAGGAAGTGATTGGAACAAGAACATGAACAGAAGGATTGTCATTATTAGCTTCATCTTCTCTTCTCTAATTAACTTTGGTACAACTAACCAAAACACTGCCTGTAAAACAACATATTAATATGGTCAGATGAGGAAATACAAATACATAATATTTCTCAACTCAATTACAAAGGAACCTTGGGCAACAAAATGATAATGCATCAGCCTAAGCAGTTTGTTACGGCTACTGTAATATCTTGGTCATTTTCATCTTCTTTGTTCCAACGTGGCAAAACATGATTGGATGAAAGTCAATGATGCTGTAAAAATATTATTTAACCTGAGGAACCGGCAGGATCACAAAGGCGTCTAACCAAAAACCCTTGAGAGACCGCAAATAGTGAGAGGCAATGGCACGGGCGTCCCACACGAGCTTTCCACACCCCACAACAAGTGATTCTCGAGACACGTACGCTAATTTGAACTGCAACCACAGATGGAACACGTGTACTGCATCCACACTCGTGCGAAAGACGGTCACGATTGCCGTCAGCCTGCCATCCATGTCCAAACAAGGGGACCCACGTCGCCCGATCGACAGTGCATAAAAGAACATAGGATCAACGGCCAGTGCTAGGCCACGTGCCAAAACAAGAGCTCGGTTCCACTTCTGCACCCGTTTGCTGCGGGGGTCAAGTACTAGCCCGAACGGGCCGGTGAACCCGTGTACGCTCTTTCTCGGTCCGGATCGGGTTTGGATAGGTACTAAGGACGACCCAGCCGAGGCCTCCCATTCGGGTTGGTGAGCTCCGTCGCAGCTGGTGGAATGGAATACCGGAACGCCTACCTGAGTACAGGCGTAACATTCGACGGAGGACGAGATTGGATTGTCTCCGGTGACGGTGCTATGATTGGAGCTATTATTTCTGTCCATGTTCTCGCCATTATCTCTGAACAATCCAATCCACCTGTGATGATGAACGGAAAGCGTTCGATAATACTGCAGAACTAAGAGCACAGAGAGAGATAACTAGATTTCAAGTTCAACGCAAATAAGCATTTGTATAAACCCTTATGCCAAACAGATCAAAGTGTAATCTTCTTGAAGGGAAGCGGCGAATACGCACTCATCAGGTTAAATACGAGGTGTGTTCTTTCTATAATGGGTCTTGCATGCAAGAGCACAGATAAAGTTTAACCTCGTAGATAGACATTTATCTTAAATATCTTAAGATGTATGCCTATTGAAGGGAAGTGGTGAATTACTATAAAGTTTGTTGTTGTGGTGGGTGTGTATGAGCATCAGGAAACTAGTAGAGAGTATAGAAGCAGGGGAAAAGGGCGTACCTTGGGAGAAAGAAGTGGAAGTTGGGCTGAGAAGACATGATTGGAAGCAAAGGATGGGAAGGTGGTGAAGAGAAGAGAGAAATGGGGGTATATAAAGGATGCTAGAGGGGAAGGAAGTTTGGTTTTGTTTGATTTGGAAGGACTATACTAGAGATGCCTTCCACGTAACACATGAAGGGTAAGTGGTTAAGAGCCGCACGTACGTAGACAACGGCATGGTTGGTCAGTGGCAGTGGGGTTCGTTTTGTAGCAAACTCGAAAGTCGAAAATGGTCCACTGATAGACTAATGTTTGTATCAGTGGTAGTGCGGTTCGACCGTACGTTTTGTAGCAAACTCGAAAATGGCCCACTGATAGACTAACATTTGTATCACTAAACTCAGTTCTAACCTTCCAAAAAGTGGGCACGCCACTCCACACCAAAATTCCTCGCACCTAAAGAACATGTAGGCAATGCAAATACATAATTTTCAGTTGTTGAGCATAGGAGGACAAAAGACGCACACATCGATTAATCAATGCATGTGGCGTGATTTGTAAAAGTTGGCGTGAAGTAATGATGCTGTCATCCTTTCGTCACTTCACTTGGGTACTTGCATGCCATATTCTCTTTATTTATACGAATATTTTTGGCGACAAATGATTAATCGTAGGCAATAAAAAGCAATTACCATCACTTAATTGAACACTATCAAGCAACAAAACTGATGGAGCAGAAGTACAGGATGTAGGAAGGAACTAGGAGGCTGTACACCAGGACTACGTATAGGACTCATAAGGTACCCGAATAGCCTTTTAATTTAGGTTGTAATTGTTCTTGGTTCCTGCATGAGTAAACACGAGAGTCGTGCATGGTCCCCCATGCACCTAATACATGATAGATAAGGTGTTGCTATCAGTCTGCAAAATGGTCTGAGAGAGCACTTGCATTTCAATTATGAATGTTTTGGATGCTATTTCTGTTCAGTGCTGTCGAAATTATGAGGTTGACGTATCTAGTTACTTGGTTCACTTTCCATACACTACTGTGGCCCCTGTCAAGCGAGATAGAAGAATTAAATTTTAAAAACATGTTTGATAGGAGAATTTAATTATATGGTTCTTAATTTAAAAGAATATATCAGTATCATAAACGATTTAAAATAAATCAAACCTATAAAAAAATACCTTATATATATTAATAACAAAAAAGAAGTTAATAATAAAATGATAAAACAATTGGGGATAGTTATTATAAAAAAAATCATAATTACCATGTCTAATTAAAACCAAACGTTAGAGGTATACACCACCTTGTGTAGTATAATTTATATATACAAAAATCTTTTTGGGTCAAGTAGTCAGATGAGTTTTGGGGGCTAAATTGTGTAGGATTTTACAAATCTCTTTGGGTGATCATAATCTATGGAGAATGACCTGTGGTAGACACCTTACAACATATAGAGACATGTCAATTTAGGTCAAACTCACTTTTACAACATATAGAGACATGTCAATTTAGGTCACTTGAGTCACTTTTACAACATATAGAGACATGCCAAGTTAGGTCACTTTTACTCACTTCGTTTGTTTCTCTTGCAACTTCCAATATGGATTGGTCTAGTCATGATCCTAGCTTGTTTTACATTTTAGAAAGATAAATCTCAATAATTTTCTTCCACTTAAAAGAAACATACATGTTTTGAAACATAAAAACTAACGGTCTAGGACACAACTTAGATTATATTTGATAAATTGATGTCATTGGGTACAATTTTGGCCGCACCCATGATTGGATAAGATAATGTGTGAGGCATGTCCTTAGTTGGAGTGTTCAATCAAAGATGAGTATTTTGCCTCCATATCTTCACTAACTCTTATAATTGATCCAAGCCTATGGGCATCGAATCCACTATTGCTGCTAATTGTACTCATATCATACCCCCCAGGTTACGTTTTTTCGGTCGGTATTTCCGACGGTTTATATACCATCGATATTTTTCCGTCGCTATTTCTCATAATCCTTGTAGTGGGATTCGTCCATAAATCTTTAACTTTGAACTAAAAGATACTCTCTCCAAAATCATAAAAACACAAAAGAGATTTAGATACTTTAAAAGCTTCTTTTAGGTTAGTAAATTATACCTATTTAACCCATACTGATTCTTGATTATCAAATGCATTCTCCAACCATATTTAACTATCTTATATAGGTACTACATCATATAATACCCCATGTTTACACTTTTCAAAAGAAAAAGACACCAACACCTATTTATTCACTTTATTTTTCCCACATCCATTTCATAATAGTAGCTTATATGGCTTTGGATAATTCATAGTAGGACAAGAGTAACATCAGCTACATTAGTGCAACTCCCTTCATCCATGATCATACTATACATCTTATTAGGAATGATGTATCTAGAATAAAAGATGTTTTTCTTTTATTACTCTAACTCATTCTTCGTGATCAAAAAACTTAACAATCTCCCAGTACCAAGCATATCACTTTTAACAATATATCAAGCTCCATCATCACTAAAGTGACAGAGTATTGACTCTCATTCATATCAAACTCTGTTCATAGGCTTGAATCTTTCCCCTTCAAGCTCAAAAGCTAAATCAAATTTCCTCAGCACTTAGATCATTATTCTCTTTAAGAACTTTTATTGGAGGTGTTAGATAGCATCTAATAAGCCTCTTTTAATTAAGAATTTAAGGATCTTGTCGCCTTTGCAATTTCGCAAGGTGATGGGATTGCCTCAATAACATGTCGTTCACCTCATAAGCATTACATTCATCATATTAAACTATTACAACATGGTCTGTATAAAGTGTAAGTTGTATTTCTCCACCTTCAATTTTTGAAAATCCTCTGGTAAACATATTTTTAAAATGTAAGCAAAGTTAGTAAAGAAAATTTTCCGTGCACTTTGTCGTGTGTTAACTCTCAAAGATTACAAACCAATCACATTTTACTCCTTCATAAGTTCTTTAAAAAACTAGACAAATTCAAAGAAGAATTCAACATTGTAAAGTCTAAAACCTAAGAGCTGTTGGTTAAAAAGAGAAAATAACTCACGGGTTAAGTAAGGAATATGAAAACTAAACAAACCAAGAAAATATCAACAACAAAAATTTTAACTATATTTGGGAATGATTTTTTGAGATAATCATTCCTACACTGCTTCGTTTCTTTTATACTTTTTTTCTTTGTTATCACAACCACATGATTTTTAATAACAAAAGTACAAACAACAAGGCTTGAAACAACTAGATATGAAAGACATTAAATAATAAATTTATAGAGAGAAAACCTTAACATAATAAGAGATTTAAACAAACCCTAAAAACAAAAAGATTATGAAATTTGATTTTTTTAACACTTCATAAATAAGTGCATGATGTAATAGAATGAGAATTATAAAGAACATGATTTTCTCTTAATTTATTGTAACAAAGAAATACAATAAAATTTGAACAACACAAAAACGAAAAGGATTGCGACACCTGGTTTAGAGCCAATATCTAATACCAACTAATGCAAACACACCTAAGAATACATCATAGAGAACCCATGAACAAATTTGAATCAAACCTAAGAAAACTAAAGCAAATGTATAAAGAAATTGACCCTTTGATTATAAAGAACTAATAAATAAATTCATAAAGTATTTGAGCACCATTAAGAAATAATTCTTTTTTATAAGTTTGAAAATTCTAAAAATGACAAGGGAAAGAAGCTCTAACGACTCTCAATAAACATATATCTTCATATTGTCTTCTACTGAAAAGAAATGTCTTAAATACAAAACACAAAAATTAAGGTTTCTAGTAGGCATGATCTAAGATCTTACTATAAGCCAGAGTTTATAGGCTATGGATAAACTGATGTTAGTGGGCATGGTACAGGACATGCCTATGGCTGAAGATTGTGAAACCTCTTGTGAGCTTGTGAATTAAGACACGGTTTAGGCCATACCCATGCTTAAAGATCTTCTCCAACCAAAGATGAGTGTTTTGCCTCTAAATCTTTACCAACTTCAACATTATCTCTTGTAATTGATTTAAGCCTATGTGCACTAGATCCCCTGTTATAGTTAGCTGTGCTTGCATCGCATACCTATTAAGATTTTCTTTTATTTAGTTAAGAATTATAAAATTTTCCTTTCCAACAACGTTCAAATGACTTACTGATACAAATAAGAGATTTTAAATATAAACCATGTGAAATTGTTCAATAGAAAGTATTATTTAATCTTATTCATCCTTCATGACTTCTTTGAGTCCATTTAACTGGTAGTAAAGCTTATAATTTCTTGTCATGTGGCCTCTTTTTAATTTCATTCTCATATAGTCTATCAATAGTTTCTTAACGTTGTGTTTGGT
>JAOSBK010000008.1:12877544-12887730 GCA_027568895.1 Erythroxylum shatona
AACTCAAAATAGGTGTCATTAAAATGTTTCCATGCCAGTGCATCTGATGGATGACTCATTATTCCATCTTCCTGTTCGTGTTCATTATGCCATCTCATGTGAGATGCAGTAACATCATAAGCATATAGTCTTTGAAGTCTTGAAGTTAGCGAAAAATAATACATCTGCTTCCAGGGTACTAATTTTTGTTTCATAAAGTGCTTTCTAAGCCTGAACCTAGGTTAACCACAAAATTTGAACTCTTGTAATTCCTCATCTCCCCAATACAACATACATCCCAATTTGCAACAATAAATCTTTTCAAAAGGCAAACCAAGACCCTTAATAATTTTTTTCATATTATAAAAACTATCAACCATTGTATGATTAGGAGGTAATGATTCTTTATACCATTCAAGAATTTTATCAAAACTATAGTCTAAAATATGTCCTTTGGGATTTATGTTCAATACTCAAGCAATTGAAGACAATTGAGTCGTTGTCTCACAATTTGGCCATAATTCTTAGTTAGTTGACTATAGTAAGTCAAAAAACTATTTTGCATGTGGGTTTGGTTCTTCCTCAAGATTTTCAATATTTTTCTTAAAGGTATAACTGATTGCATCCTAAACCATTTGCATGTAAGGATTTTTCATTTCCATCCACATTATTTGTTCTAAATCCAATCCCCCCTTCAAACTCAATTAAGTTCACAAACGATTGTACTTGATTACCCCTTAAGGTGCTACAAATCAATGGTTCCCCATATCGTGTCCACTCAAAATAATTAGGGACAAACCATTTTCTCAGCAAATGCCCATTAACATCATCAATAGGAAGGAAACAGATGTGTTTGCACTTTTTACATGGATATCTAATCTTTGGGTCATCCATATATATAGGTTGAGAACATGCATAATGAATATAAACTTCAACTCCCTCAACAAACTCAAGATTAATGAAACCATCAGGTGTTAATCATCTATACATCCAAGATCTATCAACATTAATCAATTCTATAAAGTTGTTAATTTAAAACAGTGATTCCATAGTTAGTATCAATCATTTTCACCAAAGATTACAAAACATCTAAACTTTACATAACATCCCCTAAGTATTAACCAACTGAATTAATCACCAAAGATAAGGCTTGTGAATCAAGAAAACAAGTTATTGTTGTGACTCCTAGGCTCGTGATATTTTTCACCGATAAGCCTCATAAGAGCTACATCACGGGTTATGGGTTAAGATCAAAATTATTTATTAACTGAAGATCTATTTTTTTGTTTGTAATAATATTTGTTAGAAGAGAATTAATGTTAGAAGTTTGATATTTAACCTAAATTAAATATGAACTAGTGCCAAGTATAATAAGTATTCATAAAATATATGAATACTTATTTTAATAAATTATTGTAACATATACAAATTATCTAACATGTTTAGAAGAAAATCATTATTATATTAAAAAAGATGCGTGTAAAGATTTGCACATGAAAAGTAAAGAGAACCTAACATTTTAGAAAGCATCAATGAAATAACAGATTAACATAATTAAGATATTTGGAACTATAATATAAGTCAAACCCATCCTATATTAATTCATTGATAAACTGAAGTTCATACCACAAACAAGTTTCGATTGGTGCAGGCCATTTACATTAAAAATGTAGGAAGTTCAAACTGTAAACAAATACCCAAATTAAATCAAGTACACAAAAATATAGTAAATAACAAAATCACTTACCTCAACCGACACGCAGAAGGTTCTTCCTGAAGTACGTGAAGGAAGATGATGATGGAGCTAGAATAAGATGACAGCCAAATAAGATAACTAAAATAAGCAAAGAAGATAATGAATTTCAAAGCAGTACGCAAATTGATATAAATTCATGTTCAGAAGTCTTATTTATAGCATTTGATTGTCGCCATGTCATGCAAGAAAATCCACTCGTTTGCCTTTTAAAACATAAAAAGGATGATAAAAAGTTCTACTTTCCATGAAGTAAAAAGATGCAAAACGACTACGCTGTAAAATATAGAAACAGATGCAAATTCGATTAAAATGTGTGGAAAATTATTATTGACATTGTCGAAAATAAAAACAATGAATGTAAAAAATGAATACCTACTAGAGCTTCCCTTCAATGTCTTTGAAAATAGAAATACTACCAACAAATGAGTTCCTATAACCTAGCAATAATCAATAAAATCTTAGCTAGTAAAATTACAATTCTATCTCATACTAGTCCTAACTTTTATTTCATGCTATAAGTTGCAATGTGAAAAAAATAAATCTTTATAATATTAACACACAAACAAAGTAGTCCAACATTGAACATTTATGAAATTATGCTTTGTGACCATCTTGAGCAATTGAAGTTGTTTAGTTATGATAAGTGTTCGTTTTCTGGTGTCACTAACCAGGATTAGGCTATGGGTTGTTGCGTCTGAAACAAAAGGAGTAGGCCAAAGTACATAATGGTAAACTATTGCTTACATTGTCAAAACCATTACCTTACTTCATATTGGCTATTGATAACTACATACATGATTAATAGATAAGATAAACTAAAGTACAATCATTGCCACTATGCCATTTTAATTATACGAATGTTCATGTAGTCGATTTATAAAATCAATTAACTTCCTTTCCTACATGGCTTGGTATGTAAGAAAGGAAGTTATGTTTTACTCCTATATAGCCTTTCCTTTCTTTTAATCCTATAGTCTTCAAACTATTGTTTGATTATGTTATTGATTAATATCAAGTTATTTTTATCATAAATAGATATTTTTAAATTGTTTATATTAAATAATAAATAGTCGTTTAAATTTACTAAGAACTAGTTCACTCCTCCTCTTGAATGCTATTAGAGACTAGCAATAAATACAAAATTCCATTGGCACATTCTTCTACATCTCAATTCCATCTTCTTTATCTTATGTTGTTGTTCATCTCATCTTTATTTACCATTTCCTTGTTGTAAAGTATACTAGTCCCTCTATACTTTGTTAAACATGTACTTCTCATACTAGTCTCCTAGTTTAGAGAGTGAAAAATGACAATAATAGAATCAACATCAAAACAAGAGTGAGATATGTCATTAATATAATCTTCAGTTGCTTGTTATCATTCATAATAAGCTTAAGTTTATAGTCCACTTGCTTTATTTTCCCCCTTAACTCAATTTTCCTCAAATGTTCTTCATTTTTTAGCCTTCTAATAGCTCCTCACGCACTTCTTTGTCTTCAATTATCCTTTATAACTCTTAATTACTATTGCTTAAAGTTAAAATTTTTAGTCATTAATATGTGAATAACATTAGATTAACAAAAGAATATTTGATTTTAAACCTTACAATAATCATCAAAACAAACATTTACTAAAAACATATATCTAATTTATGTTACCAAATTTTCGAATCGTATAAAAAATATCTCTACTAACCTCATATTTTGGGTTCCCATAAAACCTACATTCAAGATTTATGTCATTCCATGAAATCTTTAGACATAGGTTAAATTCACATAATATTAAACACCAGATAAAAATTATTGTTAGTTCAAAACCCAAAGTATAAAGCCTCAAATAATCAAACAATAACTTGATATATAGGAAAGGAAGTTATGTTTTACTCCTACATAGTCCACTTTCTATAGACTATGCATAGCCTTCAAATAGTCACACAAATATATTATTCTCTAATTCAACAAAACAGATAGAACTCAAATAGTCACACAAATACATTTTTTCAAAGAACAAACATTTCATCAAACACCTTATATGCATCAGAAATTTATCTCAACATTACAACCAAAATCTTGTCTCGTCCCTTCTATCACTAACATTTATAACGTAAAGTTATTTTCCAATAACAAAATACATAAACAAATGAAAGAGATCAAATATCTAAATATAACTACCATCCAACATACGAAAAAGATCTCCACAAAAAAACCTAAACGAAAATACAACAATGGTCAAAGAATAATGAACGCCGACGAGTAGAAGACGTAACTGGAAGACTTTGCCAATGACAGACTAACTAGAGACGTACCAAGAGAGAACGTTGGAGTTTTTGAAGGAAGAAAGAAATCTATCGCATAGGTGGGGGGAAGGGGGGTTGCTTCGAGTGAGTTATAATGAACACCAAACAACGTCATTTTCCTTAACTTAAAAATGCAAAAACTAAAGTAGATGATGACGTTTGCCTTGAAAATTTACTAATGAATTTTACCGATAGAAATTTTCCATCGACAAACTCAAAACTTTATTATTACATCAACAATTCCCACCTTATTTATCGAGGGAATTTGATATCGTTGCTAAATTCTATCACAAATTGAATTCCCTTCTGATTTTTGCGATGGATATTAATATCGCCACTAAAAGAAACTTTTTCCAACAATTTTTTCAATAGAAATAGGATTTATGTCCGTAATTTGCAACAGTTTCTTTTTTGTTAGTAATTTTTTGTTGCTAATTTCTACATTTCTTGTAGTACGAGGGCATTAAATGTTTGCCAATATAAATAGCATACCCTAGAAAACTTTCTCAATTTTTGTCAAAAAAGTATGGAAGGCAAATACTGTTATCTTTGGTAAAGAAATGAGCATGATTAATTTTATGCTTCAGATTTTGAAGAAGGCATTTCACTGCTACCCAATATACATCAGTTGGTTGATGCATGAATTCATATAGTCTACTAACTATGAAACCATTGTCTTGTCTTGTAAATGTAGAATATTGTAAGGCACCCAATATTTGGTCATATAATTGAGCCATTTGAAAGAAATTATCATTTTCACGAGTTAACTGTAAGGACGTTGTCATAGATGTGAGATAGCCTTTAACATCTTACAAATCAGTCTTCATTAACATGTTATAAATATAATTTTAATGAGTCAGATACATACCCATGGATGTATGATTAACTTGGACACCAAGGAAATATTACAATTGATCAATGTATTTGACTAGGGTCGTTCCTAATATTTTATAAGACTTGGATGAAATTAGAAAAAGAGCCTCAATAAATTGACAATATACAATTATGTAAATTTTAAAGGCATATTTTAATTATTAAAATTTAATATCTATACATGAGTGACTCAATTCATAAGTTTGCATACTCAATAAAATATTAAATGATCATAACATCAGCTAATAATATCTTGCAAATGTCAGCAACAATAAAATCTCTAAAAATAATAACAATAATAACAAAATAACAATAGCAGCAATTGAACAACAATATTAGACCGCAAATCACTAAAAGAATGGTACTAACAAACATGCAGATAATCGTGATTTATGAAAAATAATTTTTTCGTTCATTTCTAAAGGCCAAATCATTAATAATATTATCAAAATTAATATTGTCTAACATATCATTCTAGATACATAAAATAACTAAACTATTAAACCTTTCTTGTGACAATGATGACCTTAAGTAGGTTTTTAATAATTTTAACTTTGAAAAACTTCTCTCAGCTGATGCTAAAGTAACAAGTATAATCAGTAGAATTCGATAAGCAATTACAACATTTGGATAACAATCCGCAATTTTAACAAATTTTAAAGTTTCAACTGATGACATTAACTCATTTAGAAAAGTCATTGCAATTCTTTTAATTCATAAAAAAGAACATCTAAATCCACATCTGACACATTATTTATAACCAATTTTTGAAAGAACGAAATTCATGATTTAAAATTGAAGAAGGTCTTTTTACCATTTAAGTTCAAACACTTAAGTGTGAACAATTGTGGCTGTACCATGCCTAGTAAGGAAAAAATGGCTGACCATTTTGTCAGTCATTCATATAAGGCACTCCTACCAATAAAAAGGTAGGAGTAGCATGAAGAAACACACAAACAGAAAAAGAGAGACATGAGGTGAGAGAGAAAAAAAGAGAGACAAAAGTATTCTGTATATTTTTGGCGGTCTAGTTTTTTGTCCTTGTAAATCTCCAATTTTTCTGTAGTAAAATTCTTTTATCCTTGCCCATAGTTTTTACCCTAATTTAGGGATTTTTTAATGTAAAATATGTTTGTTCATTACTATTCTTTCAGTCCTATTTAGCTACGAACTTGCTCTCATTTGATCTATTTTTTACAACAAGTGGCATTAGAGTGAGGTGAGAAAATTACGACGATTCTTTCGGTGAAATTTGTTCGGCGTTTGGGTGAGCACAGTGAAAGTTGGCGAACAGGAACCATAAAAGGTGACAACTATTCATGAATAAATTACTATTCACGTATATGGTACTATTTATACAATAGATAATCTGGTAAATTTTATGACAAAAGCAATCAATGGTGATAAGTTTATGTAGTGTCGATCCTCAAATGGCCTGAAAAAAACGTAAGCAACATAAAGCAACAAGGTAGACAAGAATGGTGTGAAGATATGATTGATTATCAATCAAATCTTCAAGTGGGAGAATTGTCAACAATTATGGCTGGTAGGCACCGAATTCAATGCCTACCATGCCTAGTAAGGACAAAATGGCTAACCATTTTGTCAACCATTCATATAAGGCACTCCTTCCTATAAAAAGGTAGGAGTAGTATGAAGAAATACATAATAAGCAAAAAAAAGAGAGATGTGAGGTGAGAGAGGAAAAACAAAAGAGAGACAAAAATATTCTGTATATTTTGGTCGGTTTAGTTTTTTTTCTCCTTGTAATTCTCCAATTTTTTAATAGTAAAATTCTTATATCCTTGCCCGTGATTTTTACTCTAATTTAAGGGTTTTTCATGTAAAATCTGTTTGATCATTACCATTCCTTCAGTTATATTTAGTTACGAACCTACTCTAATTCGGTCATTTTTTTACAACATTGAGGAATTCTAGAACTTTAGAGAATTCTCCCTATCTATGACTACATTTGGAACAAATAAGGAAATTGTGGGGGGAAGTCAAGCCTCCAAAGGCTTACCTTTTGGCAAAATTTTTCATAATCATTGCTATATGGTAAGCCTTTGGTGACGGTTAAGCAACATCATCACCAAATGATTAGCGTTTGGTGACACTTTTCCTAAATCATCGCGAAAGGCTAACCTTTTCATGACGATTTAGTAATATCGTCGCCAAAAGGCTTATATGTATGACTTTTGGCAACGATTTATATGCTTAAGTAACCAAATAACTTTTTTATTTATAATTATGAATTCACTAACTTTGACTTGATTATTTTGTAACTAAACATCATATAGATAAAATTCAAATTTAATATTATGGGCAATGATTCTAAGTCTAAAAATAAATTTAGCTAACATGAATTTCAAATCATTTCAATAATTTATGAAACTATAAACTAAAAATTAATTACTATTACATAAATTCATAATTTTTATTTTTCTCTTTTAAATTACATGATTTAACAATTTTATATGATGTCACAAAATTTTCAAATAGTTTTTGCATGAAGTTTGTAATATATTAGTATATGATTCTTACAGAAAAACAATAAATAATGAAGTATTATAAGTAATACAATATAGTGATATATGTTAAGCAATATAAGATTTTAATTAGAACTTTAATAATTCTTACAAACAAAGTCATAAACAAAGAGAAAACGATAATGAAGTTCACTCCCATTCTATCGAAGAAAAAAAGATATAATTATTTTTCTAAATTCTAAGTGACACAAGACTTGGTAGATAAGGTAAAGGAGTTCCCTACGTTTGGATTCTTAAGAAGGTTCCTTGTATGTTCAAGGGCATTAATTGAAACAAACAAAGATCTTCCCCCGACAATTGGTTTATTAACACGCTTTTCCAACAACTTCTTAACTTTGACTAAATTAGCAAAAGATATATTGAAAGATTTCTTAGATGCAGTGTGCAATAGTGAATTAGATTAATTGCATGTACATACATTTCACCTAAGGAATAAATAGTATAAAACAATCACCTTAACTTCTTCACAATCCTTTGGAAAATTAAATCCAAAAAACTAAAAAAGATAAATCAAATTATATAAGGAACCCAAATTTGAACACATGCATACTTGACTGAATGGCTTCATCAGTGTCATAACAAGCAAGAATAATTCTCACAATCGACAACTGCTCCAAAACAATTGATTTGCCTAATCTTATACTGACCATCAGAACATCACCACTGCCTTCATTTTCATCTATGTTCCATTTTCATATATATTCTCTTAAAGCTTTAAGGAAGCTTTACACAACACATAGTATATAAAATCACATGTTCATATAATAGCTTCTTAATAAAAAATGAGATACAAATAATAAAGAAAGGGAGCTAATTTGAATGATACTAAAAACCTTAAAGAAGAAGATTGGTCATTGAAGGCAAGCGGTGATTAAACTTTGGTAAGCAAATTTTTTGTGCATCGATTTGTTCTTCAACAGGGAGAATTGTAGCGCCCCCTTATTGTAGGGTACACACAAGGATGCTTGGAGGTTATTTAGTACATATCTTACGATAAGGGAGGGCTACTATCGATTGCTACATTCACTTTACATGACATCATATCATTAGTCACTGATAAAGCATCCATAGAAAATCACAATATTTTAAAAACCAACTCTTTCCTTATTTCATTTCATAAAAACCGAAGGTCTACAATATGTCTTGCAACATTCCTTAAATGAACATTATCATAGCCTACTACAAAAGTGCTACATGAAGGAGGAAATACACAAAATTTATCCAATATGTCCCCAAAATCCTGCTGACTGACCTTTGAGCCATGCCTTCTTTTTTCAAATCACCAGTCTACATTGCTGGTAGAGTCTCTCAGTAGCTAGAGTGGTCTCTTGGTCCTGAAAAGATAACGTTGCAATTTTGTGAGTTTTGAGAACTCAATGAGGTAACCATCATCGATGGTTCACTCAATTCATGCATCACATCATTTCATATAACATATAATCACATTTTCACTTAAGCATAGGCAATTTCTCATTTCAATAAATCAAAAATACTTAACAAAAATGCATATGAAATGTTCATGAGACTCTTTTCCAATTATTATGTTGTTGTGACCGAGTACTTGAACTGTCCCCTATCTATTTTGGATACCGGGCTCATTAATAACTGTCCCTTATCCGATGAGGATATAGGGATCATTTTACATAGTGAGCCTTAGGCTCTTAATCACTGTCTGAGCTCGAAGCTCTTTTCACATTTTGAGCTTTAAGCTCTGATCGATGGCTACTCTGATCATAACTAGCATTATCTGATTGTACACTCATGTATGGAATGCATCTATCACAATCAATCATATTATGAAATACATAGTTCTTCACATTCACATTCAAGCAACACTTCAATATCTCATCACATTTCATAATCATTTGACCTTCTGTCTGAAAATCAACACAATTCAATTCACATTCATTAAGCAATTCAAACATAATCTAACATAATAAATAATTGAGTAGAACTGTCAAGGTTACTTACAAGTTTCTCCCGAAGCTAATACGTAGAAGTTCCAGCAACGTCTGGAGGTTGATGTTCTAGTTGCTCCTCTATATCAAACAACATACACATATATCACCATTTGCAAAATTATGAGTGTTTAATAATGCACATGTATGAAATGAATTATGTACAATGCACGTTCATGACAATCCCCGTTATATATATATACATGCACAGTGAATTAGAAAATAGAGCATATCAGCATATCACCTTTTCATACTATAATTTTCTACACCAATCCCATACACCATTTCATTTCTATTTCAAACTCCAAAAAATCATTTCTACAACACCTGATCACTAATAATCCATCAAATACTAAATAACACTATATCCATATTTTTCTATCCTATTTACACAGTGTTCATACATATACACATAAATGCCATGTTCTTGCAACTGACAGTAAATTCATCAAATTTATTTCATAAATTCACAACTCTAAAGGATTTACTCAATACTTACTTATTAAAAACTCCAAGATCTGCAACTATTCCAAAGCCCTAAACTCCATGTAAAATCACAAATTCCACTATATAATATGGCCAGCTTATGGTCTTTCTTAGGGTAGAAGACACAATTTGCAGTATGAAAGTGGTGTGGGATATGGAAAAACAAAGAAAACTCTTAGAAGGTATTTGATGAAAAAAAACTCTGTGTATTGGGAGGAAATTTGAAGAAGGTGACTACGAAATAACACTTAGATATATAACTAAGTCCTTTTTAACTCTCTGAGATCAT
>JAOSBK010000008.1:12898380-12918738 GCA_027568895.1 Erythroxylum shatona
TGGCCAGATAAGTATCGAGAACTGAGGACCTGTACCCATAAACTTGGCCTGTTGATATGCAGATCCCAACACATCTTGCCCAAAAGTGCGGTATTGGTCTCTCGGGCTTGCCTAAGGCCTAAGCCCCCACAAGCTTTCGGCATGGTCACCGTATGCCAAGGAAGAAGGGGAAGGCCTTTGCCCTGTCCAGGGCGGCCCCACAGAAAAGCCTTCGCAAGTTTGTCAATGTCATCACACACGGCCCTAAGAAGCCAAGTGGATTGCATAGCATAGATAGGAATAGAAGAAATGGTATCTTGGATTAATGTCGCTCGGCCTGCTTTATTCAAGAGCCGACCCTGCCATCCCGCTAGTCGAGATTTAAGCTTGTCAATGATGCTAATATAATCATTTTTATTCCTCCGCTGGGTTCACAGAGGGATGTTCAGGTAAGAGTCCAAATGCTGGGAGGGGTGAATGTCTAAAATAGAGAAGATCTTGGCCCGTGTGCGTTGTCCGACTCGGCTATATATAAAAGCTTTAGATTTGGCATGGTTTACTTGCATGCCAGAAATGCGACAAAAGTCAGCCATAGTATGGTACATGAGTCGAGCCTGTCGCCTTGAAGCTTGGGCAAAAAGGAGGACATCATCAACAAATAAGAGATGGGAGATGCTTGGTCCATGCTCCGAAGGGCGAATGGGCTGCCAATCACCCGCAGCAACTTATCTGGTGATCTGCCCCGATAATGTCTCCATACAGAGTACGAACAAATAAGGGGAAAGGGGATCTCCCTGTCGAAGACCCCGAGTGGGATGGAATGCCGGAAGTCGTTTGCCATTCCATAAGACGAAAAGTCTGGAGCGGGAGACACAACCCATAATCAGATTAATCAAGAAAAGAGGAAAGCCAAAGTCCAGAAGCACTTGTCGAAGGAAGGCTCAATTGACTCGATCATACGCTTTGGCCAAGTCGATTTTCAAAAGTGATTGAAGCGACATAAGAGAGTTGGAGATGGAAATGTGTTGTTGTGCAGAAGCAATGGCAGTATCATTTAGGCCTTGTCAGAGTTTGGATTTTTTTTTTGTCTAATTTTATAATATTTTTTTTTGTCTTATAAATTTTAACCATTTATTTATGTAAATCTTATATAGATTTTGCATAAATGAATGTGAGATTCGCATAAATAAATGGCTGAAATTTATAAAATAGAATAAGACACCATAGAATTAGATAGAAAATTACCTTGCTAATGCGGTTTAATTACAATGCCATTTAATTTGTTTTTTATTTGTAGGAGAAAGGAAAGGACATTCCAGATCAGTCGACAAGTCGTTGACAATATCCTTAAAAATGGAACGGGCCCCACGGTTAGCTCCCAACAAAATATAAGCCATTTGGACACGTACATAAAGCACACAAGCATCAACAGAAACTGCTTCTATCGGTGTTTACGCTTCTGATCTCTCAAGTCATCTTAGTAAGTTTCTTCTTCAATTCACATGTCTGAATCTTGTCCAGAAACCGAAAGATCGGAGAATCTGTTAGATTCCTCTTGTTTCTTTTGGGTCTTAATTAGCTGCCATCAAAAAATTTTATAAAAAGTTCAACTCTTCTGCTTTGTTTATATTGTTTTCTGTTTCTAATCTGTTGGTGCCTTTTTTTTTAAATAATTATGTTGCTTACTCGGTTTCGAGGAATCCTTGTTCTGTTCATTTTGGGTTGGATTTGAGTTACGGGTTCTTTTTACGATTTCTTTTAATTTTTTCAAATTCCTGTTGAATCTTTGGCCGTTTCTCTTAGCTTAGGAACCGAGGCTTAGATCTTTTGTGATAGGAATTCTCAATTTTTTATTTGTTGTATCGGGAATTTAAGAGGTGAGAAATATGTTGGGATCGGGTTTCGTGTTTGATCAACTGATTATGGGTTGTTTATGCGGTTTTACCCGGCATTTGGGTCTCATGCTTACTGGGAACTTCTATCTTGTTGCGGACTAGGAATCCCTTAGTTTGCCTACCAGTAAAAATGAAGGGTGTTTTTACATAAATAAGTGCTGGGTATCTCTGGTGATTGAAAAATGTCTTGTAGTTTATATTCCACTTATGATTTTGGCATTAAATTAAGCACAGTTTCATAACTAAAATACTGTAGCAGTTAGAGTGGCTATTGAGCTTGACTCAGAAGGAAAAGGCTCGGCCATTTTTCCTTTTTGGCTAGTTCTTGACAAAAACCCAAGATTGAGAGCCAAAAATACCAGCATGGAGCAACTGTTTCAAGAAAGTTTGGAATTAGATTTTGACTATAACAAAAGGATAAGGCGTATCTGTAATAGTTCCAATGGCCATTAGGGGGAGATGGAGAAAGGCCCTAATACTTGATATGTTCTTCACCTTTATGGTGTTTAAGTGCCTATAAACCTTCACTCTCCAAGACATTGCTCTCCTAGATGCAGCGTTTCTAGTATTAGAGACCATGGCTTGTTCTTTTGGTTAGACTTTAGTCTTAAGAAAGGGGGAAGAATGTGGGTTCATGTTTTGCTACTAAATTCATTACTTCAGTGCTATGTGCATTGCGGTCTTACTGCATGTATACTACCTGTCTTCCGCGGGAAGGACAAAAAGTTAACTCATAAAAGGTTCATGATATTTGATAGCATTATTTTTTATTGATGTGTTGTCAAGTCAAACTTGTGCATGTTATCCATTTCATTCATCTACCCATTTTGGCTATTTCCTGCTTCTTTCCTACAAGTTGTTTATTGCACGGACACCCTAAAGTCAGCTACAAGCAATTATATCTTTTCATTCTGTAAAAAAAACAAGTGCATATTAATTTTTGCGTTCTTAAAATATCACATTGATAATATTGGAAATGACTCCAAACTGTGAAATGAGGGCTTGAACAACCTGAAATCTGATATTCTTATCTTTGTATTGTTTCTCTTCCAGAAAAAATTCCCAAAGAAGTTGATAAAGCTAATCATGATTAGCAAGGGCAGACCCTCGAGGTAGGGACTTACGATTTATGACATTTATTGTCAGATGCGGTGATGCCCTTTCTATCACCATTTGTCCTTTGCTATCAAAATGTGGAACTTTGCATCCAATTGCTTAGCTGGAAGTGTTGGGGTGAGTAGTTCCCCAAGGCTGACTCCAGTTGCTCCAGAGTCCTCAGATGATGAGGCATCTTCTGTTGTTAGCAGAGAAGAAGGTTTAGAGTGTCCAATTTGCTGGGAATCCTTCAACATAGTGGAAAATGTGCCTTATGTCTTATGGTGTGGTCATACTCTTTGTAAAAACTGCATCCTAGGACTCCAGTGGGCAGTGGTGAAATTCCCAACATTGCCAATTCAGCTTCCTCTCTTTATTTCCTGTCCATGGTGCAATCTATTATCATTCCGTGTTGTTTACAAAGGCGATCTCAGATTTCCTCGCAAAAATTACTTTCTGCTTTGGATGGTTGAAAGCAGGAACAGTGACAGAAACAAGCTTCATTCCAACTTCTGTGAAGATCATCAATCTCTTTGGTCATCCAACAGCAATCCAGCCCAGGGGAATCAGGTCAATTCTGGTGACATAAGAAGAGGGCAACGCGTTCATCATCCCGGGCCATCAGGAACAAGCCATAATCATAATGATTTCAACAGTTACCTCAATATGGGGAGAATTAATTCTTCCCTTCAGAAGTCTCTGATTTTCTTTGTTCATCTAACAGCCAAATTCCCATTGGTTGTCATAGTCCTTTTGATTATTTTATATGCAATACCTGCCAGTGCAGCCATTCTAGTCCTGTACATTCTTATCACTCTTTTATTTGCTATCCCATCATTCCTCATCTTGTACTTTTCTTATCCTAGTCTGGATTGGCTTGTCAGAGAAATCATTACTTGATACAAGGTTACCTTGGTTCTATAGTGCTGCGAATAGAGGTTGGCACCCCGTAAATGAGGCAGGCTCTTGCCGTATATGAATGGTTGCATTATGGATATGCGAAGCTCTCGTATGTATTAGCGGCTCAAGTGTTTCTATGCATGGAGATCAAGACCTTACAAATTTAGAATATGCTTTACTCTGTTGTACATAAATCATTGTTTTATTGTGTGGAAATCTGTGCTATTCTATGTTAATTGGAGGTTAAAGTCTCAAACTGTATGAATTTAATATTTCTAATTTATGTATATGAGGGCTATGTTTTAATAGCTCTTGGTTATCTAAAAGTGAACTTTCATTTCAGAGAATGGCTGAATGCTGATTACTGAATGTGGAGTGAATGACATATTTCTCTACTGTTATCAATTTTATAACCAAACTAGAAATTTGATTACTGTGATCGTAAATGAAATGAAATTATATGGTCAATGGCTGTGTCTCCACTTTTTATGATCCTGCTAATGTTCTGAAATATTTGAAGGTACAACCGGATAATGTTTTTGTGACTGTAAAGCTACTCCTAGACTTCCAGGGTAGAACTAGAACTTGCAAAGAGCCTACCAACAGAATTTTTGTTGCCACATTTCTTTTGCGTTTCATACATCCACAATAATTTCCTGGACAAATCCATATAGGAAAATCCAACACGGACAAGCCTGCCTCCACGTGTCATTAGCATAGCCTGGAGATTGGCAGCTTGCCGACCTCATGCCCAACCCATCAGCCTCAGCCTCTCTGGTCATGTGAGAAGGGAAATCTAAGCCTTCCATAAACTAGGAGGAAAGTAAAAGAAAAAAATGGTGGCAGCCATCACTTTTGCTTCCCCAAAATCAAGAATCTTGCAGAACCCAATCCCTTCTAAAGACCCAAGTTATAGCTTTTATGGTGTATCCTTGAAGAGTCTTTCTTCACAACTAAAACCCAGAAACCAAAGGAATGGCGACATCAGCTTGGTGGTTGCTGCAACAAACAGCACAGCTTCCTCAACTGACACTAGAAACAGCGGTGGTGGCAGGTTTTACCTTAACTTTACAGGGTTTCCGTTTCCTCTTGGCCCCTTCCTTAACAGGCGAACTATAAGAACTGAGGTTAGTGTCTTTAACTTCAATTAGGCACGCAAATTTATCATGCTCAATAACTCTGGATTTTAGGGGTATCACGCTGAAATATTTACAAGACCAAGCCTTTGGTTTGATGATTGTGGCATCTTGTTCTTGTGTTAAGCACGGATTCTCCCAGTGTCTGTAGTTATATGTACCAATACCAGTGTCTGTCGCAGGTTGTCATGTCAATAATGTTCTCTTGTTCCTGATAAGCAAATTAGGGTGTCTGATACTTCTTAATGGGTTTATGCTTACATGTCCAATTTTGTATGTCCTAATCGTTAATAGGCAGGTAGATAATTACTCCAACTATTTTGACCTCCATTTAGCTTCTGTTAATATTATCTTCTTTTATAAGAAAAGACAAAAAGAAAACTTTGTGCTTGTTGATCAATATGAAGCTTTAAATAGCTCTGCTTCAAGCTCTCTCCGGACCGAACTTGAGGTTTTATGATTGTATCGCTGATGTCTTGCAGCTGTAAAGGTTCTTAAAAGAGATAAGTAAGTGAAGAAGCAGCGAAATGGGAGGGGAAAACCATGTCTGAGAGGCCCTTCTAGAACTAGAAGTAGGCTTTACAAAACGAGCAAATATGTCCATGTGGTTAATATGATCCATCATAGTGAAAGGCTGTTTTTCTTTCTGTTCAAAAGCTTATTTGAATACCGATAGCCTAATGTTGTTGCAAGTTCTACAATGATAGACGGCATATATCCATCATATTACAGGGAATCTTAGGCACTGCTCTATTTGAAACGTTTACATATGCAAAAGGGAAGATAAAAAGGTATCTTTACAGAGCCTGAGGACTTTATCATTCACTATCATTTTTGGTTTGTTTCTCATACCTTGATGTGAATACTGCTGCTTATATTAATTGGAGTAGCAAGATGCCCTTGTTCTTTCTTCCATGGAGAGAAACAATTAGACATTAAAGATTTAGATCATTAAATTCTACGTCAATGAAACTTTCTAGTGGACTTTTAAAAATGTGTGCCCCTATAGTAACTTTTGTATACATGTACGTTTAGTATGTCACAAGAGATAGCATTTGCATCTGGAGATATGTTTCTAGTTTCTGCTTGATTAATTTGTAGTTAAATACTAATGCAATAGGCAAGGAAAGAGTTGTATCTTCTATTATATGGGAAAATATGGGGAAACACTTCCAACTTGTTTACTGGCGCCATTCTTGTACTTTTGTGTAGCAGTTTTGTTGAGTAGATTATTTGCTCATATTGCTGTAAAACTTTGCAGGCTGTGAAGGGTTGTATATGGCTATTTGAACAAGAACAGGCGTTGGGCTTTAGCAGTGTCTCAACAAATATTCGCATGACTGTTATCAAGTTAAAATCTGGAGGGTTATGGGTACATGCCCCCATTGCTCCAACCAAGGAGTGTATTGAGGTTCTGCCTTATTTATTTTACTAATAAAACAAATTATCAATCATTTATCTGAGTTCTGACTTTGCTTCGTCTAAAGTGTTCCTTCCTATAACAGAATCTGCTAAATTAAGTTAATATTTTTCTGCATTGTTTTGTCAAGGAACTCAGAGGCTACTATACCTCGTAAGTTTAAAGAACCCATTATAGATCAGAAACATATTCGTAGGATATAGAAGGATACCCTTCGTTGGGGAGAGAAAATGACAAATAAAATTTTTTTTGGCACAACCACAAGGTTGTGGATGCATATATGTCAATCTTCATTGCTACGTACTGCGTGTATTTAGGGGATACAAAGGGCCTGATTGGCTAATGGCCTGGCATATATGCATATGGAATCTAATGGAGATGAAGACAAAGCTAAGATACAACAGTATTGTTGTTATTGTCTTATGATTGATTTTCCTTGATTTAGAAATTGCCTACTCTTTGGAACAGATACCATTGTTATTTAGCCTCACAAAAAATTAACATTTTCATGTAACTGAAACCAAAAGTCGTATGTTTTGACTTTGGATAATTCTCTAGAAAAACCAGCTGATCAGCAAACTTCTATCTTTATCTCAGTTTCTTTTAACATAAAATTTTGCTTCTTGCAGTATTTTATTCTTCATGTGCTCCTGTAAACTTAAGCCTGTCCTGCAAAATCTGGTGCCTGTTTGACAAGCATTATGTCTTGCAGCTTGTGAAAGAGTTGGGAGCACCAGTGGAATACATTGTCCTGCCTACGTTTGCTTACGAGCATAAAATATTTGTTGGTCCCTTTTCTAGAAAATTTCCGAAGGCCCAAATATGGGTAGCCCCAAGGCAGTGGAGTTGGCCGTTGAATTTGCCACTTGAGTTTTTTGGAATCTTTCGTTCTAAAACATTGAAAGATGAGGATTTGTCTACTCCATGGGCCGATGAAATTGAACAGAAAGTTCTAAGCTCACCAGAAGTTGGTAATATTATTGACAACATTGAATAAATCTTCACTTGGAAAAATCAAGATAGAACTAGATTTGTTGTTTATCTCAGGAATTGGACCGTATGTTGAGGTGGCTTTCTATCACAAGCGTTCAAGAACACTACTGGTAACGGATGCTGTAATCTATGTCCCACGAAAGCCACCAGAATGTATTAGCAAAGACTCATTGTTGGCATCAGCAAAGAATGGGTTGGCTGTAAAGATTCTTAGTAAAGGAAAAGAAGTTCTCGAGGAACCTGTTGTTGACAACCAGATGAACCGTCAAAAAGGTTAGTCCTCTACACTAGCTAGGGCTAGTAGAAAAAACAATCCAAGATTTTCATACATCTATATAAGTTCCATTGGTGCAGGGTGGGAAAGAATGGTCCTCCAGATCTTGTTTCTCGGTCCATCTAATTTGTTGGAACCTAATGCTAGCTTTGCTCAGATGTCACAAAAGTTGATTGTTTCACCTATTGTGAAGACTCTGGTGTTCAGCAAAGTTCCTGAGAAGGTATATATTCTAGATCATTCCCTAAGAATCTTTTCTTCTATTCAATGATTACGTGGGCCTGAAGGCATTCACACTTCAATCTATCTTCATACATAAAGCTGCTGGTGGTAATTGAACCAAATGGGGCATTTAGTGAGTTGTATTGTAAATGTGAACCTTTTTGATTAAGTGAAGTGAGAATACTGAATATGCAGCGCTGGTACCATTGTTTTAATGTTTTCTTAATGTATACTTGTTAAAAACCAGGTCAGGGATTGGATTGATAGAATTGCCCGAGACTGGAAATTCAAGAGAATAATCCCTGCTCATTTTGCTGGTCCAATAAATGCAAGCGGGTCTGATTTCTTGGCTGCATTTGCCTTTCTTGATGATCTACTGGGTGAGCGAGCTCGGCCTTCACTTTCTCTCCTATTTACATCACTTTTGGGAAAAGCAGCCAGTTACTTCCCCCCAGATGACATGAGGACATTATCATCTCTGGATGAGTTTCTAGTCTCGATAGGTGTCGTGAAGAAGACTGTCTCCGGCCGGAAAAGAATAGCATTACGATAAAGTTAGCTGCAAAGTTTCATCTATTCAAATTTACACGTGTATATCCAGAAGTTTGATGATCGCTGCTGTGCACATATATTTAGTAAGGGAAACATCATGTCTTTAATCAACTTGGAGGTTTCAAGTTGTCTGTGATTTAGATGCTTTAAGATAAAAGTAGAGAGATGGTCTCTTTTTCCAGTGCTTTGCTGGTAAGAGAAGATTCTTCACAAAACTAGTTCTCTCTACAACTTTTGTGCCAGCTAAAGAAACAATAAAGCTAGCTCTGAAATGGTGCCTCTCTGGTGCAAGAAAATAACATAATGTAGGTTCATGCTTCCTTTGGCTTTCATGTTATGCCTTCTTCATATCATACATGAGAAGAATAGGACTTAATGAGATCCATGGAACTTTGACCCTCCTCAACTAAAACTAAGCTAAGCTGCCACCTAAAATGAAACTTCATGTCCACATGCATGCGTACGAGCAAAAGTTTACAACAACCAAAAAGAAAATGATATTGGTTTTATGTGGTCCAATCCACCACTCCTTTTCTTTTAGAGACTGACTTTGCTCACCCCAAAGAGCATGCTGGACCTGGAGCATGTGAGTGAGAGAGAATCCAATGTGATTTTCTACTATTACTCAATTTGTCTGTTTCATCTTACTTTCTTTTGACGAAACAAAACATACAATGTGCACTAGTGCCAGCCATAGAAGTTAGAAATGATGCAATAAACAATCACAAAAAGAGGCTCAGCCTTTTTATCGGTTGGAAAAGTTAATAGTCCATCCTTTTAAGTTGTGGCATTCCATGCAGTTGCAGCCTTCCTCTCCCTTATGAAGAGGCAGTTGAATTAGCTATTTTCTCTTTTGAGGGACTTGCAACAAACACCATTGACATTGGGTACCTACCAATGCATGCCATATCCTCCTGGCTCACAAAGCTCTCATTTTTTTGCTACCCCACAAACTCAACAAACCACCCAATGATGTGCCTTACATTTGACTTTTCCCTGCATCCTCATAATGAACTTCTACAAAGTTTAGTCTCTAGCAATTCCATTTCTCGCGCAGATTAGAAATATATTAAAAAAAAACCATGATTGACCAACTATAACTATACTTAGGTGATAAGCATTACCACAAATAAGTCCAAGTATATTGGATTTAATGTTGAGAGTTGCATATTAGTTGCTTGGATTGAATTGTAAACCGAAAACATGAAAAGATCATCACAACGTGAACACATTAATCTATGTTGACCTTGATTGTGATTAAGATCGGACATTATCTAGGATCTACTGAGATTAAAATATCTAGATTTTATGGTTTTTTAAAAATATTTTTATTATAAAGAATTTAATTTTCGACTTTCTTTCTCCCTCTCTCTCTCTACTTAACGTGTACAGAAAACCAACACAAACGCGTATATAGGAGAGGAAAGCTCTCCAAACGCCAGAAACGGAAAACCAGATTGCTTGCACCAGCGCACAAACATTTAGAAACCAACAAAAGTACACACGAAACAGAAAAAGTGGGATCATATTGTTATGTCACCTTTGTAGAGATATACGTTGCCAGTTTCTTCGCGTCCTGGTTAAGCACAGTATTAGTTTTTAGAGGTATGTCTTTTTCCTCTCTTTGTTAAAGCTTAAATCTTTTCGGCGGATTCGATGTGGATTTATCCCTTTCTCAACTTGGTTCCCTTCTAAATGGGATTTTAGTGATGGGTTTTTTCTGGCTCTGTTTTCACTTTTGATTCTCTTGGTATTCGTGTTTTTTTTCCCGACATACGTTGTTCTTGGGTTTCGGTGGATGGTTGCATTGTGCTTTCTTTTTCATTTGTTTGTGGTTTTCAAGATTGTATAATCCTTTTTCTAAATTAAACGTTTTCATATGTTTCGTCATCGACGTCTGTTTAGCTTAGAATGATTAGTATCAGCGTATTTTGTTAATGCATCAGAAAGGAATTGATAAGTTTACGGTAGGTGCTAATCATATATGTTGTTCTTCATCGGACTTTCTTTTCTGGACTTTCTTCTCAGCAGTTCATCTGGACTTGAAATGATTTTAAATAGATATAGGCTCATTCAGTTACGTTTATTCAAAGCCTTCAAATTTGTCCTAATTCCGTGGTTCAATCAACAGTGCTATAGTACTTTGTTGTGTTGCCTCTTTTGCTTTTTTATTTTCTATATGTTTTTATCCACCATGACAGTGCTTCAAATATGATTGAAAGGCTAGATTCTAAAACAGTTCAGAAATGAGCTGCGTTCTCTTGAATTTTGTTCCTTTTTTAAGCTCTTTGGTGTAGGATCACAAAGTTAATGGGTACTTCACATGGCTGATCATTCATGGTATCCATTGTTTTCATCTCAAGGCAATTGTACATTATTGTTTCCTGTCACAGAGCATCGTAAATGTCTTTTGCTGGACGTCGTTCTCAATTCACGTTAATATTCAAACATCTATTTGTCAGCTATCTTTCTATGTGGAGCACCATATGAGAAACTTATTCATCATCGTTAAAACTTAAAAGCTGTACTTTGTTCCCTGATCCATATGTTTCCTCTTTGCAGTTTGTCTCAGCTGATGGCCGAGAAGAGCATTAGCCTGCCTGTGAGCCCAAATTCAAATGATTCAAATTTAGTTAATTCCAGAAGAAGCTCTCTGGGAAATTTTAGTTCTTCAAAGCGTGGAGAATCTTTTCTGCCTCACTATCTCCGAGCTTCTACCGGTTCATGCCATGACCTTTGTAAATATGGGAGGAAACATGAATTTGAAGAAAAGGCAAGACGTCCAATAAGCAAAATCTTGAAGAAACCGTCATATGGCCAAGGTTCACTGGAGGTTCAGCCACAGAGGGACAAAACATCAGCAGTTAAAGTCAAACCCAGTGCTAAGTCAAGTGCCCTTGTAACTAATACTCCTGAGGTTATCAAGAGGGAATTGCCGACAAAATCAATTAGCAATAAGACTTCATCTTGCAATGAAGTTCTGGACGAAAGGACTTCTGATGAGGCTTTGTTAGCAAAATTAGTTGATCCCAAAACTCCATTGTTGAGAGAAGTAGTCATGAAAGAGAAAAAGAAGGGGCTTTCAGCAGATTTTTCAGTTGATGGCCAAAGTTCAATATCAAACGAAACTTATGATAAGAAGAAGAATAAGAAGCTAGAGCAGGAAAACAAGAAGAGACCAGTGATTAGGCTAAATACTTTATCTGACTTGAGAAGTCATTCATCAAAAATAACCAGCAAACAGGTTTTGTCATCATCTTCTAAAAAATTAGAGGTCTTATTGCATCAATCTTCATCAAAAGCTAAAGAGTTGAACTACTCTTCGAAGCATACTTCTTCAATTTCGTCCCCATCTTCTGGAAAACTAGGGGTCTCATCGAGAAAAGATTTTACGGAAGATATGAATTTCAATCTTAACCGTGCTTCTTCTTTGAAGTTAAAACTGTCGTCTCCTGGTGCTTTGAGAGTATCAAGTGCCAAAAACAACAGTGATGTCATCAAAACACAGACGACAGGTTCCTCCAAGACATCTGTGAAGAAGACACAAGCATACGGAAGAGCTTCATCATCCCCTAAAAGTTCTTCAGGTGGGATTGCAATTGGACTGGCATCTCCGAGGGCTTCTCATAGAGTTGCAAACCTAAATGCAAGGAAGCATAGTAGCTTGAAAGTTGCATCTTCACTTAAGAATCGGAACAAGTTGGATAAGCTTGATACCGAGCAGCCCAAGCCTAAGAGTTCCAAGGCTGACCTCCCAAAAAATGATGAGGTCCAGGAGAAGACATTGCATGTCATCAAGATAGAGACTGATAATAAATATTTGGGATGTGAGTGCAATGAGAACATTTCTGTTGAATTATCCAGATCCCCACTTGCATCACCTGACTCTCATCCCTTTCCAAGGTCTCCTATCTCATTAAACCCTGATGAAGATGATGAAGAGGAATCTGATTATACCGTTTCTGAAGCAGAATACGACTCTATCTCTGACAATGATGAATTTGAGCATGTGGGAGAAGCTGTGACATATAAAGGCGAAAACAAGTTGGGAAGAATGAAGGATGGGACTGTTCCAATAGGGCACAAGGATGAGCAGCCTGTGAAGTTACATTTCAGGAGGGGGAAAGTGGTTGAAATCCAATCAGCACATGATGGTCCAAGGAAGTTGAAGTTCAGGCGAGGAAGAGTGTTGGGCGATGACCAAACTCTCAAAGCTGGTGCCAGAATAAGCTTCAGGAGGAAAGTGGCAGGAAACACAAATGAAAAACAATCTGATGCAGAAAAGGTCACTCTGAGACATCAAGAAGATGTTCACAGAAGGAAAGATGCGCAGGGTCTGTTCAATAACGTCATTGAAGAAACGGCAAGTAAACTTGTTGAGACCAGGAAGAGCAAGGTTAAGGCCTTGGTGGGTGCATTTGAAACAGTGATCTATCTCCAGGATGGCAAGCCCTCTCCAAATGTTGGCTCGTGAGTTTTAATGCAAGCTGTAAAGAAACTTATAAGAAATCAAATCAGGGATTTTGAAAATATGCCATAAATGAAAAAAAGAAACTTGGGTTATGATAATACTTCTGTTGCAAAAGGAAGGATAGAAAAATAAACATAAGCTTAAAAGTGAGTTATGCAAGTAATGAGCTTATCAAGATGTGGAAGCAAGGGGATAGTTTGGTTTTGTTGACCTGCAGACATGGGAGGAGTTGTGAGAAATCTTGGCATTCTTCAATATATACTAACCTTATCTGATCAATGATGTAGAGCGAGGGGGAAAGAAAGCCCTGCCGTGTGATTTCTTCTTTCTTTTTATAATTTGATGTGGTCGCCAAGCATGTATTTGGTTCAGAAAATGCGAAATGGAGCCCCAAAAGAAGGCTGCTTCCCATACGAAAATACATTTATACCATTTCCAAAGTTCCAACCTTTAACAGTTCTTCCTTAACTATTCTGAAGTCTGACGCTGATGACAGGAGAAGGAGGTGCTCAAAGTCTGACATCATCCCCAATTCAACTCCATTGGTAAGATGTATGTCCAGTCCATGTATTTAAGTTTATGGAAACGCAATTTGGATTATTACAAAAGAAAGATATTGAGAACGTAACCATCAAGTTGACAGTAACAGGCCAATAATCACAAGTCCCAGCAAATGTTACGCCTGACGCAACACGTGGACTTTAAGAATCTTTTATTGTCATGTTTTACCCAAAATCACATCCAGTTAACTGCTGACAGATAAGCTAACAAGTGGTCCTCCATGGCCTCCGTGAAATGCCATCTCATGATTTTTAATGCCTCTTACTAACATGGCATGACCTTACTTGTCTTTGCCTTCAAGAAAAAACGGGTATTTTAATATTGTTCTTCGATTGAACTTAGGCCTCTTCTTCTTGTTATTCCGTCTGAGACTCACACCCATCTCATTCTCTGCACTGCCTCTTCATTTCTGTCTGCAGGTCTATTGTCCTTTACGGACAATTTTATCAGCTTAACCATTTGCATGTAAGTCAACCTTCCATTTTTTTTTTTTGGTATCTTAACTACTTTTTGCTGTACCTAGCTGTTTGTAAGCTCTAACCTTTTCTCGTTTCTCTTCTCCCCAGAGTCGAAATTTTCGTTTTTGAGCAATGAAAGGGGATGCCTTTTCCGTTCAGGTAAGAAATAAAGACCTGGCTGATCTCAGCTTCTTTACTTGTGTGTTTCGTAGTTGATGTAGATGTGGGCTGAAGTTTTGTTTCTTTGGGCAATCAAGTTAAAAGCTCAAGTCGGTTTGTGCTAGATTGTCGTAGCTGTGCCGAATTTTGATTTGGGTTTTTATCTAATTGCTTTGAACTCTTGATAGAAAGCTCTCTTGGATCTGGGACTTTCATGGAAAGTTTATGCATTGACCAAACAAGCCATGTCTGTGTTTTCCTTAAATCTAGAACTCCAAAAGTTCTCATCTTCTCAGTTTGGGTAGTGCTATCGGTATGGGCTTTTGTTAATGTTTTGTTATAATCAGTCTGATATCTATTTTCACAAAAAGAAAAAATCAAATGAATAATAAAAGGCGGTGAACAACTCGAGAATGGAGAATTGTTCTGTATGCATGTTTGAAGTAAACCGAAATTTGAGAAAATTTTATATTCCATGCTTAGGTATGATTGTTATATGCTTTTTCTTCTCTGATTTTGGGGAAAGTTTCTTATTCCCTGCGTTAAAGTTATGCACTTTCTGTAGCTTTAGAACTGCGACTTTAGTTAAATATGCTTGAACTGTCTAAAAGGCTGGCCCTGGTGGAATTAGTAAATTATTTAAATAATTGTACAACTATGTTGAGTTCTTTGGACAGGAAAGGCCTAAGTTAATATTTCATTGATTCAAAGTGAGTTAAATTGATGTTGATGCAGGTCGTTAGCAACATTTGTGGTATGATTTGTATCTATGTTTGCTGTGGGTTTGTTAAATTGTGTTGAAGAGTCACGAGAAAGCTTATAGTAGCTATGAAGGTAGGGGATTAGATGAATTACAAAGCATAAGAGCATTTAAGGACTTTTACAATCATGTTAGCTATTCCTTAGTAATAACTTCTTTTTATGCTACTACTTTGGAGAAGGAGCATGGGTTTTTTGCCTTTATGTTGGTGTTTGACTTTGAATTTAGCCTTTTGCTTTCTTAACCAATTTGGATGGACTTTCATTGATTTTATATTTCAGTAAATTTGAACATGAAGGATTATCCTTCAATGGATGTATCTGACACTAGGCGTTAATTGATATTTTTTTTGTCACTTTTACTTGTTTATTGCTCACATATAATGCCATCACTGGGGATAAGGATGCATGTAATGTCTATTTTACCCCATAAGCATGTTGATTCTTTTATCTTTGACCTGATTTCTTAAATTTTACTTTTGTGTTTTACTTTTTCATATCACACTTATGCTCCTGTTGGTTGAAGTTTGTACGCAAAATCTAGTTTTTCTCCACTGAATAGAACAAGAACCCTATTGGAATGCCTTTATATAGCTCTTACTGTGGCTTGTGATTGAGGCCTGAATTGTTCGCTCCAACGAATTTATTTTCATTTGTAAGGTTCTGAGTGCTGTTGCATTAGTCTCACCTATTACATCTTTGCGTCTTTATAGTTTATAATGGACTCCACAAATATTGACAATACTATTGTTTTTTCTTTCCTCACTAGGTGGACTAAATGATCTTAACAAAGCAATATCGTTGCACACATTCATCAAGTTGTCAATGCATAAAAGGCCATCTAAGTGAAGACGTGATATTTCTGGTGTTTCAACAGCTGAACTGGAATCCTAAATTGATTGCTACCTTATCATGTGTGTGCAAGTGGTTTGATGATATTGCCAAGCGAGTGCTATGGAAGGAGTTTTGCCGCACAAGGGCTCCTAAAATGATGCTTGATTTGCAATCTAGTGGAAGCCACAGTGTTGATGGGAATTGGAGAGCACTTGGAAAGTCGCTTATTTACTGTTCAGGATGTAGCAAGGGTTGTCTGTTCAAAAATATTCATATCCCTGGTCATTTTGTTAACAGGACTCGGTTTTCTAGGACTTCAGGAAAGAGCTTCCTTTTACCACAGTGTAGAACAGATATTTTATATGTTTCTGATCCTTGTGAACATCTTGAACAAGGGGAAGAAGGGGAGGATTTGGGTTTTTTCCGGGGGGTTTTCAAGTCATTCTCAGTGTCAAAGGTCAGGAGTATGCTGATTAAAAAGGAGGCACAGTTTCATCCAACAGAGGTATGCCCTTATTGTAAGGCAAAGTTGTGGAGTATGGAACAAGCCAAAATGATACCACAGAGTGCCAGCTCGTGGCTGGGTGCCTATGAAGATTGCGTTGAGTATTATGTGTGCCTCAATGGACATATGCTTGGAATCTGCACTCTTTTACCCTTGTCTGATTCAGAAGAGCCTTCTGAGTTAGAGTGATGGTCAAAATGAAGTTGAGGTATCTTTCTTAATTAAGCAGTCAAAATGAAGTTGGGGTATCTTTCTTAATTAACCATTTCATTTTTCTTATGTAACATTGTTACCAAATTTTGTTGGATGTTAACTTGATTTATTCTGAACTCTGTAATGGGAGGATAGTTAGAATAATCTAGGCTGACCTGATACTTGATAATTGGCGTTATGTTCAAAAAGATTCTCCCAAAACAAGCGGCTTCTATATGAAGTCCATCAATTCATACATCTCATTGATGAACATGTTTTCGTCTATTCTGATTTGTTAAAATAGATTTAAGTGCAAAAATTATGGTGTCAGAAATTGTGAAGGGGACTGAACTACAGTTCTTTTGTGGCTGCATTTAAGGATGAAATTTAATTGCTTCAACACCAGAGGTGGATAGATATGTTGCTATTCAGCTAAACTTTGATCTTGACCTAATTTGATTACTTCATTTTGAGCAGTGCATTCTGCAATTTAAAAGTGCTAAATTACATTTCAATTGGAACATGTTCTTCACCACATTCTTTTTAAAAATAGATTTAAGTACATGAATTTAATCATCTGCAGACATTAGTGCACCCATATCAATTTTTTGCATTGAGAAAGTATTTTGATGATCATCCATCAAATTATCCTTAATTAAAGCACCTTCACCTTCCTATCAATCCACTCAGTTCTTGACTTGTTTTTCTTCAAATTTCCCTTTTCTTTCTTTTCATATTATATTTAAACTCTTGGTTGTTAATTTATTGTCCATGATGTATCATTACTGCTGCAGGTCACGCACTTTTGCTTCCTATACTAAATCTTTTAGTGGAGCGAAATGAAGCTAAGCTTGGCATATGTTACGAGCCTTTTGTTTCCTCTTTCTGTGCCCAAAATCCATGTTTATTAGAAAAATTTTATTTGTTCTCTTTATTGAATTATTGGCAGAATTCTTTTGCTTAAGTAGTTGCATTGATTGCAGGCATGAGTGCTTTTCTTCTTCTCTGAGAACTCAACCAATGTGCATGCAATTTCTGAAGGCTGACTGGTACACTAGAAGGCCGGAGCTGCTTCACATTCTTGCTCTGGTCAAATGTTTCAATGTGAGTGGTTCAGATTGGAGCTATTGTTGACCGTTCTATTTATCATCCAACTTCTTCTTAAAATGTAATAGTGTGCACATTTTATGTATGTCCCATGCACGAATTTGGATGGCAGAGTGGTCTTATAAGTAATTCACACATACCTTAACTTGTCGCTGATCAATTGTGTAGGCTGTTGACTTGATCTTCTGTGTGAATAATAATTGGATCTTCTGTGTGAATAGTAATTGAATTTAGCAACTTTGTGAATAAAATTTTCCATAGATTGTTAGGCGGATGGTTAAATTTTTATTTGTGCCTCTTTCTGTAGATTTGTAGATTTGTATCAAGTTATAGATTCCTGCTTTTGTTTGCCTGCCTGTGATCCTGGTTCTTGCATTCCAAATGTGCTGCTTGTTTGTCTTTCTAAATGTTTTACCCGAGCTTACTATCAATGAGTAGGCAGTAATATCGCAGAAGGGGGTCATAGTTTCTGTCTATGATGGTTGAAGTACGATGTTTTTATGTACCTAAGCTGAATTTTCAGACTCGTGGTTTATGAATATTAAGCCATTCTCTTGTTTCTGGCAGTTTGACCCTCCCCTGATGAAATATCCTATTTTCCTTGTTTTGGTGGCATTGTTAAAGGCAAAAAGACATCGCCCTTCCTACTAAATGCTTTTGCTTATAAATCCTTTGTTCTTTGAGTCACTGATAATGTTAATCAAATGAGAGTGTATGTATAGATAGGTTCCTGAAGGAAATCACTCTGTGCCATTATCATGCATGCAAATTGCAAAAATAAGCAGAGTTGACCGATTAGCATTGAACTGGACATAACAGAGAGCAACCCAGCCTACTTTACATAAAACCTTCATATCACTTCCAAGTGAGTTGATACTTGCAAGAGTTCGGGACTCCTTTCCATTCGGCCAGATCTTTAACAATGGGATATGCTAACATGAAACTGTGCCAGACTAAAAGAAAGTGAAAATCATCAATAACATTTTGCATACTCGAAGAAATAAAATATAAGCCCACGCAAGCTACGCCTGACCAATTTGCTTTTCCAGTGGCATGATCTCATTTTCATTAAGCATATATATACACACATATATATAATAAAGACGAATGAGATGGACGATTACGAAATTTTATCCTATCATTTTGTTTCATGAACGGCTCGGATTGTTCCTATTTATATTCTTGATCACGCCTATGACTTAAATAGTCATAGTTGTGACATATGCCATTATTTTTTTCTTACTTTCTATTTCTACATGCATGTTACCATCTACTAAGGGCAAATGTACGGCCATGTTTTTCTGCATGTTGTACTACAATCGTTGAATAAAATATACACCATAATTTAAACAAATAATTATAATTTTGGCATTTCAAAATTTCAATCCAGCAGCTTCCGAAAAAAATTTGAACCCAACTTCATATGTCGTTGTTGACGGATGTTACTAGATATAACAAAAAGATGAAAGCTTATTATAAAAGAAAGGAGATTATTAAAAAATACAGATTAAAATGAAAATTTTCATAGAAGAAAATTATTCATCATCATGAATTTCTCAACAAGTACGCTGCATCATATCACAAAACATAATCTTCCAACAAATAGGCCTATTGATTTCAACAGACAATCTTTAAGTAGCTTTTTCATATAACCGTCCAATTCATCCAACGGCTCTTGCTCTAATGATCCACGATCTTCATCAACTCACAAGTATTATTAAGTATATACTATTGCATGCACGGTTATGACTTGTTAACTCACAACCGGGCGTATTATTATCATTGATTAATTATTATTTTATTATTAATTATGATATTATTTGTTATTAAATATTATTAAATATTTTATTTATGTTATTATTAATTATAAATTATTACATATTTTTATTAATTAATTAATAATTAGTTGTTAATTATGAAGTTATTAATTTTTATTATTATTAACTATATATTATTGCATGCACGATTGTGACTAAACAAATCAATTGTAGCATCCCGTCTCTCAAATGATTGAGATATTTAAAGAGTAAGACTAATGAGTTATATGAGTGTCAGCATGTAGAGCAAAATTGGTACAATTGTGACATGATTATTATAATTATATTCAAATGCATGATATGAGCATACACACATGAATTGTGAATTAGACAAATGACACTCAATTGACATGTTTCGGGGTATGAAAAATGTTAAGTGAAAATGATGTGAATTGTGTTTTGGTATATATTGAATTTTGGTATGATTGGATTCTAATTAGTAAATTGGAATTAATTGTGATTGATTGGGAGATTAATGAAATAAAATGTACATTTGGACCAGGACAAATGTTAAGTGGTAGAATAAATTGATACATGAAAAATTTGGATGATTAAGTCTTAAATTGAGTGACATTTGGCATAGTTAAATGTGTGACAAATGGACTAGTAATTAAATGATAATTGGATCAATTATTATGCGACATGTGGACCAATCTTGGAATGACATATGGACTGATTTAGTAGGGGACAAATGGCAACATCTTGAGTGGATTAGTGGCAGCATTTTGATTAGGCAAATGTAAGACATGCATTAGGACAAATGTTGTGCTTTAATGGTGACACCTAGCATGTTGATGGAGCAAATTCTAGCAGCAATATTTCTGCTCTTTTCCTTACCTTTCTCCACCGAAATTGCTCCAAATTTTCTCTGTATTTTGGTCTTAACCCTAGCTAAAATTCTGCCAGAAAACTGCACCTAAATCCTTCCACTACAAGAAAAATGTAGATTAGCGACGGAAATTTAGCAACGGAAAGATTTCCGTTGGCAATTAGCGACGGAAATATGCTTTCCGTCGCTAAAATTGAGTG